>JANHMN010000006.1:45107794-45118873 GCA_030674055.1 Rhabdomys pumilio
GGGTGGTGGGGGGGTGGGGGTGGAGCTGAGAAATAGGGCAAATGGGGTCTTCGAAGCAGAAGTGCAGGTGGCTTGAGAAGCCAAATTCCATCTTATCTTGAAGATGACCCCATGGGTGGAGACCTTCTCTGCTGGAGACTGATGCCAAGGGCAAGGGGAGGGTGGCCCAGACCTCTGTCTGTGTTGCTGTGCAAATGAGCCCCTATGTGGGCTCCTCCACTCCAGGGCAGTTGTTACCAATATAGAACAGGACAAGATACCACCCCCTCCCCACAGGTACAAACTAGTTTCTGTGTTTGGGTAAAAAGAGAGAATAAAAGTTTAATAAACGCGTGCCGTGTCGTGGATGACTTTGTGGCGACCTCTGTTGCAAATGGCCTATGCATGCGGAATAATGGCCTCCTTGCAGAGAGGGAAATAGCTTAGTGCTATCATCGTTGCCTCGGTAACCATCAGAGTCCCCATCTAGCAAGAGAGAAATGAGTTATGAAAAGGCTTGAGTGAAGAAGGGATTAACACATGATCCCAGGGACAGTATGTCAATCAAAATCAACTGAGAAATTACACTCTCTATTTGAGAATTTCTCAAACGGTACCCAAACGGTAGTGAGGTTAGCATTCTCTCTCCTCTCTCTCTCTCTCTCTCTCTCTCTCTCTCCCTTTCCCCCCTGCGTTTTCTCTCTTCCCTCCCTCCTTCTTTCCTCCCTCCCTCCTCCCATACCTTTTTTTCAATTTAAGGAGAGGATCATGATTATTCTTCATGATTATCATTGGTAATTATACTGAGGTGAGAAAAAAGCTTATCAAAAGAAGTTAAGACAGGTGTCCACCCACTCAGTCCCTTCACATCTGGCCACCTGGGAGTCTCTGTCCTTCCTTCTTGCTTCCTTCACAGACCCCCACTCCATAGTTAGTCTCCCCTGGACTGAGAGATGGGAGCTGAAACCTGAGCCTTCGCTCATTCCCTACCAAAGAGTGCACTGAGCCTGAGGAGGATGAGGTGGAGGCCCAGCGGCGCTTCCCACCTCCACTTGCTCTATGAATGCAGAGGCAATTTAGGCAAGGCTAGTCTCCTTAGCTGATTCGAGTTAGACTCTTGGGCTTTCTGTTCTGTGTTGGGGGGTGGGGGGGGGGAAGAAGTCGACTGTGTTGCACACCCCGCCCCTTAGCTTGTGAAACCTACTCTCTGGTTAGGAAGACACACGCCCACCCACGCTGCCTCTCACACACGTGACAGCCGGGTCTCAACACAGATAAGAGACCTTCTGCAGAGCCAACGAGAAGGCTTGGTGAAAAGGGGGCTCAACTGGGGACCCTGTTCTGCCTCTGGGTCCGTTCACTTGTCCGGTTTGCCGCTTGAATTAGGAATTAGAACACTCAATCTATTGCACTCCCGCCCCTCCCTAAGGAGGATCCCCCCACCCCCAAAACTTGAAAGGCCAAAGGTTGGCGTGAGCGGAACCTGGATGGGCGAGAATTTGTGCGCTGGTGATATACAGCAGTCATCCCTAGCTCAGGGCTACAGATCGGGTGGGGGAACCTTTGGGTGAAGCCTGGTACCCTAGGGCTGCAGAGGGAAGTGGGCTCTTGCTTCTGAGAATCTGTCTGGTCAGGGACTGTAGACCAGGTAGGTTGGTAGTGGGACTAGGTTGCTCAAGTGACTCCGAATGTGGAGAGGGACAATGGTCAGCCACACACCACTCCCCATTTCTCTTTCAACCACCTAGACCGCCTGAGTAACCTTGGCCATCATCTTGTATAATCCTTTCAGTTAGCATAAGGGGAAAGTGAGACCTGGAGATAATACAGGTTTTAAAGCTATGGTTGTGGTTCAGGAAATTGGTCCCATTTAAAAACAAAACAAAACAAAACAAAACAAAACAAACACCACCAACAACAAACTTGTAAGGGAACTTTTGTCTGAGAGCTTTAACCTTAATCTGTGAAGAGCAACGAAATATGTGGTGAGGCCACGACCAGGAGAAGGCTGGCTCCTCCCTGCTTCCCACCAACCATCTCTGCGCTCACCGGTGTGCCCATCCACCCATCCATCCCTGAGCCCTCCCCTCCCCCGCAGGGTCCCACACAAATTTCCAGCCCTGAACGTCCCGCGGTTAACTAAATCGCCTTGACCTGGGCGCTATTTGATATTTGCCTCTTTGACACTCATTTAGGAGCTCGCAGCGGTAACGCAGACATTGGACAAGTCCAGCCTGAAACCGAAGCCTTATGAAAAAAGGAGATGGGGAGAACCTGATAGCTGGAAACTCGTTTTCTCCAAAGGCTTTCGGGACATTTTAGCCCGGCTCCAGGTCCGCGGAGCGCCAGGGCGCCGCCAGTGCGGGTGTAAATGTTAAATGTTAGCTATTTGTTCCGATGATTGCCATGAAAATCGACTCTTTCTTGTCTTCTTTTTCGCCCCCCTCCTTTTCTTTCTCTCCCTCCCTGTCTCCGGATTCCCACAGATACCACCACAGCCAGTGGTTCCCGAAAGCCATCTTCCTTCCTACAGCGCTGTCCCTCCCAAACTTCCAATTTGGAAACAAATAACAAGGATGGGGCATAGTGTAATTTGTCTGGTTTTGTTCTACTTTGGAGGCAACACTATGTATCTGTTCTTCCTAGTCTCCTGTACCCTCCCCTACTCCCACCCTGCTTCTCTTAGCGCTCCCATTTCTTGTAAGTGGGGCTGGGAAGACTGTAGGCAATGTTCTCGACAAAGGGGGAACAAACTGATGGATGAGAAGATGAGAGTCACTTATCATGAAACTTCCCGTTTCCGCTTAATGGGAGCGAAGACTTCCTACTCCGAGCCGCTTCTGTCTCTCCCCGCCAACCCCCTTGAAGAGATCCGGGGCCTAAAGTTGAGGCTGGCGACAAACCCACACTCCCCACAAGGTGTCCTTGGCTCAGCTCTCCATCCAACCTCCTCTATTATTTAGTGCACTCTGCATTAAATAATAACAATTTACCATAGACTCTCCGCCTTCCTAGAATGGTGCCTCCACCCCACCCCTCATGCACCCCAATTCTCCATGCACCGTATTGGCTCTGCCAGTATCTACACCTTCTTGCAAGCAACCTTTCCAACTCTGATAACTGTAAGCTTCATTTCCTCACTCGCCATTCTCCCCCAGCTCCTCCTCCCCTTCCTTTCTCCCTCCTTAGAAGATTTTGGTACCGGTAAGATAAGATATTCAACCCTCTATCGGGAATCCTGTGATATTAAAGATCAAACGTGGCGTCAATAGAAGGACCAAATGCAGGGGGAAACAAAAGGGGGAGCTGGGAGATGCTCATCAGCTAATTACAGCTGCAAATATTATGCAAATTTATCTTGGCACAGAAATGGAGAAAGCGAGTTTAAGTGTGGAGATAATGCCGGAAAATTGAATGTTCATCTGGGCATGGGAAACGGCCCAGTAGGCTCCAGCAGTCTGCCGCATCTAGAGAATCTGCGTTTCCAGGCTCCTATCAGATCATCTGCACTTCGATGGCTGAGGCTGAGAAATTCATATTACTTATAATTGATACTTGAAATTCTTGGAAGGATGTGTCATAAAGAAAGGAAAGAAAGAAGGAGATGGAGAGGGGGGTGGGGACTATGGAGAAGAAAGAGGGGAAACCAACCAGATACCAAGCACAGACTTAGAACTCTGAGGTCTGAAGTCCACTGTGACAAGGAAGGGTGTGAACTGGTGGATAAAGGGGAAATAACCCAGACAATCAGGTGTCTTCTTTTGTATAAACCTAAACTCGGATAGTCGTTTAGAACCAAAATCCAAGTTTTATAGAGACTATAATTATTTGACTTCCTCTTTTTCTAAAGGTTGTGGGGCATACTCAGGAATTGAGACTTGAACTTGAGAGAAATGAGAACCCTGGCAATCCTCACTGTGGGAGAAGGCAGGACCACTCTAGGAAGGATGCTCCCCCCACCCCCACCCCCACCCCATAGAACCTCATTCCTGCTCCTGGCTCCCCTGGTGTACATCATCTCTCCCATCATTGCTGGCAACATCCACAGGATTGATTCAGTCTCCTCAAGAACTATCAGGGGCATTATAGTCTCAGAAACAGACTTTAAATTCTCGCACTGTAGGAAGTAAATCCTAAGTATAGGATAAAGAGAAAACAACAGGAATCATGGGAAATAACTATAAAAAAAAAGTTCCTCACCCACCACAAACTCTTCCTAGAGAAACACCCGTGTGTCGGGGGAGGGGTTCAGGAACTCAGACAATCCATATTCCAGTGCAAGCCATCCAATTACCAAGAAATTACCATCTGACGTCAGGAGAAACAATTGGAGGGCGAATATGTATGAATCTCTTCTCATTCGTTTACATATTCCCGGTGATTACTTGATCCAAACAACCAGAAAGTAATCAACAGGCACAGAGAGCTTAAAGGGCGAATGACCAAGGACTCTTGCCCCTCTGGGTCCCTAAGCCTGGATGTCCATAAGTATTGTCAGACACTGGGAGGTGGGAGTGGCTGCTGCCTTAGTCTTGGATTCAGACATCTGTCCTGTTCAGAGCTGAGTGATGCCTGTTGCATTTCGATGGCTTTTGTTCTTTTGGTGTTAGGATGAAAGACAAAAGAAAACAAAAATGCCAATTATTGGAACTAATTAGCCATTAAATGAGATGTGCCCCCCCTTCTTCTCTCTAAAGTGGAAAGAAGTTGATGTGAGTGGGTGTGGGTGGGGTGAAGGGTGAAACCCACCCACCCGCTCTTTCCAAGAAAATCAAACCTCTGCCTGTTCTGCATGTGTCAACAGACAAAGCCAGGCAAGCTGAAAGCTCTGTGTGTGTGTGTGTGTGTGTGTGTGTGTGTGTGTGTGTGTGTACTTCATGAACAAGAGCTAAAACGATGACTGTTCGGAGGAACCTGGAACTGATCCTTTATTTTCTGGTTAGCTTGAATTGGGGCTGGGGTGGCTAGTGGGGGTGAGAAGTGTGTGGAGGCAGGAGAGATGCTGAGGAGAGAGGGGATCTTGGGAAAGTGACCATTATTGCTATCTTTCTATATAAAGATGCAAGTAGCATTTTATCTTAACCTGGCCCTGTGCCTTAGTCAGTGTTTATGATTAATTATCTCCTTTTTCATAAAAATAAATCATGTTAAAAATTAGGATCTCAGCACTGGGGAGAAACTAACCACTGGTTTCAGGTCGATCTTGTTAATTTCAGCCTGAAATTGACACACTAATTAAAGAGCAGCGTGGTAAAGCACGAGCAGGCAAGATTATACCCAGCCCCCCCCCTTTTTTTTTTATCAGATCTACCTTATATTTTCCCAATTAAAAACTGCAAAAAGCAGTTTCATTGCCCAGGGATAAAAAATAAGGGCCCCCTTTTCACAACGCTGGCCATCGCTTTCCACCATCAGATTCATTGTGATGTATTAGATGCAATAAATTATCCCATGTAACAAAACATTGGGAGCTGAAAAGCAGATAATCTGGAAAGCAGAGATAAGGATTCATTATCCAAATCATTATGAATCCAGCGTTGCCTCTGACTTCTTTCTTAATCAGCTCCTCTGATCCTGGATATGTGAGCAGGACAGATAAGGAAAGAGCCGTTTATAATTCTCCACCTCGCCTAATATTTTAAAATAAAGTCAGAGGCAAGAAAACGCCATAAAACACTGGTGAGCAGGCAAGCGCCGAATGAAAAATCACTTCCATGCCATTATATCCACAGTAAGATTTAATTAAAATTCTCCCCATCCACGTGCCTTATTTTCAGATAGGATTTTTTCCCATCACGTAATAATTGATAGGAATTTGCAAACGGGGCTATTTATTTAGGATGCCTGGGTGGATTGGGTCTGAGGGTTCTTTTTGGCTTTGTTGGTTTTTCTCTTTTTTTGTTTTGTCTTGTTTTTAATTTCTAGTGGTTCTTCTTCCAAACTTCCATTTGAGACATTCATAGTTACCTTTTAGCAAGGTGCCTACTGCAGCCCACCCCCAATCAAACTGAATCTGGGGAAAACACATTCTGAATCACAACCCCGGAAGTTGATTTTAATGAAAATGCTTTGTTGGGGATGTGAAAAAACAGAGGGTACCGGGCTCCAAGCTGTATGGCCTTTGCATTCCTTCAAGACAAACCTTCCTCCTCTCCAGTTCCAGAGTAAATGCCCACTAGTGGGACTGAAAGCCTAGAGTTTTATTTTGTTTTTCTATTTTGTTTTGCTTCGGACAGAATCTCATTTTGTAGCCCACATTGGCCTAACAATCCTGATTCTCCTGCCTCAGCTTCTCTAATGCTGGGGTTACAGGGGTGTGTACAGCCACGCCTGTCTTGAAGGATTAAAACTTTTAAACACAGGGAAATCAATCATTAAGTGTGTTGTCATCTTTTAAAGTTCTAAGGTAATCTCAAAGCGTGCACGAGAAGGTTGAAAAGGCAGGATGATGTTAGAGACAAGTACTTTCTGGTTTCTGGTTTAGGGGAAAGAAATGGGGTGACGGGAACCCGCTGACACAGGGTGGCTAAGAATTCCTCATCCTTACAGGCACCACATTGCTCCACTAACTGACCACACCGTCTTAGAAAGATTGGAGATCCTGTCAGAGATTATTTCCTCTATTTGGGGACTCCCTTTCTTTATCCAACAGGTGAAACTATCTCCATGGCCATCACAGAGATGGGCACCCAGTGTTTCATTTATCCCTTAGTCATTTACTGATTCATCTTCTTCCACGTGCCTGGTGACCTCCCTTTCTATTTCAAACCCAGTCCCTTAGATTCTGATCCGAGAAAAGCTATAGAACTAACCTCTGGTTTTGAAGCAGCTGGCAATGGTGGCAATTAGGAGGGTGCAATGGCCTCCAGGAAATGTCCCAAAGCCATTTGGTGTCACCAGGCCCAGGGCTTCACACTGTCTCTCCGGCTAGCTCAGCTCACAATCCTTACCAGTGAGGAATGACCTCTGTCTCTATGTCCCATTTCTACCCCAAACACAAATGATCAGCAGTTATTCCATGGTTCAGTGGTTATTCCATGCAGAAGAAGTGGAGTCAGAAAAGCCTGAGGTAGCAGGTTAGGAAGCTCACAGGTGCAGGCAGTGGTAGCCAAGTGTGAAGTCTTTAGGTGCCTATGAACTGGCCTGTGTCTTTGTGATCTAGGTGTCCAGAGAACACACAAGAATCCTCAATGAAATCACTCCTTAAAATTAGTGAGTGGGATCATACTGTCCTCTCTGGTGGGTTAACTCCAGGCAGCCTCCCAACCCTGGCTTCTTTAGGACATGGTGTGAAAGTGGTGTGAAATATAGTCACCTCTGACCGAGGCAATGGCATTTCTTCTACACACACACACACACACACACACACACGCGCGCGCGCGCGCGCGCGCGCGCGAGAGAGAGAGAGAGAGAGAGAGAGAGAGAGAGAGAGTTCAACAGAATCAATGAGTGAGAACAACTCTGTTTTAAGTCAGACAGCGACCCATGGCTTCGTTACAGCACTATCCGTGTAGTGTGCCCAGGTGATGTCCGGTAATCTGAGTCAGAGTCTTTCACTTTATTTACTATCCAGGAAAAAAACAACCCTTCGCCCCCACTTTTTGTTTTGTTTTTCAACACAAGGTTTCTCTGTAAAGCCTTGGCTGTCCTGAAACTTGCTTTGTACACCAAGCTGACCAGTCAGAGATCCACCTGCCTCTGCCTCAGGAGTGCTGGGAATAAGGCAATTTATTAAAGGCGTGCCGGACTCTATTTTTTCTTTACCTCATTTCCTTCCCACTCCCCCAAATCCACGGTCCATCCTTCGGTCCGTTAAGAGAGCCAGATCATGCCTTTAGCCGCTGTCAGACCACTGTAGTCCTTACGATTTTCTTTTTTTAATCCCCGAGTTTCTTTGGAAGCCTAGCTTCCTGCAGTTAAGGCTTTTGGGAGCGATGGCGGGGCGGGGGTGGGGGCATGCGATCCCGTTTTCATTGCTCTTTACGTTTTAGAACTGTAAGCAATCGGGAGCCCGTGTCGGCAGAAGGGAAGGAGCACGGCGACGCCGGCAGGACAGACCGGAGGAGACCTGGGAGACAGAAGGTGCTCGCGCTTTAGGAAGAGGAATGGGAGAGGGAAGCAAGTCTGCTTTGCTATCGGAAGTGTTAGGACAGGACGTACATTCTAAGGGAAAATAAGGCTTTCAAATTGGAGGCGAACTTGTTGAAGGTAAGGAGAAAGAGGGGAAGGGACAGCAGGGAGCTTAAAGGGGGACAAGAAGCGTGAATGAGAAGCATGGGAAAAGCCGTAAAAGGCCCCACCCGCCCGCGGGCCCTAGAAGTGGGGTCTAGATACCGCCCGCTGCAGGGGCTTGGGAGAATCGACTATAGTAGTCACGTGGGCACATGCGTGCCTCCCTGGTCTCTGCTCCAGCCCCTACCCAGTCATGTGCAAGGAGGAAGGGTGCTTGTGTCTCCTAGGCGTCCCGGAAGCCAGTAGCATCTTCCAGGACCCAGGGCTTTCCCGGACAGTTCACAGGGTGCATTAGGGCAACAGGTAGAGCGTAGGTTGTTGAGAGCACGGCCGCAGCTTAGTCCTCAAAGCCTCCTGGAGAGCTTGACTCTGCCACTTGGTGGCGGAGAGCCGGAGCGACAGGACTGGGGACAGGCAGGATTGCTTTGGCGAAGATGGTTCTTCCGGGTTCCCTAACGGACCAGAAAACCCTCTTCTTTTCCTTTAGCCAGATTAGCAAATGGGATTCTCAGCTCCCTCCACTCTTGGCTTCATCGCACCCTAGAGGAGATGCCCCGCCGACGATCAAACCGGTTGGCAGGCGGGTTGGTGTCTAAATGGAAAGAATTTCAGGTTTGTGGAAGTAGAGACAGGTCGCTGACACTATCTAGGAGAAAAGTGTGCCTATCGAGGTATCACCGGCTCTGCAATGTGATATCCATCACCCGGTACCTCTCTCCGCTCCACGGGTGCCCACTAACACTTTTGGGCCTCCCAGTTATTCCTTCCTCCTCTGTCCTCTGTCCCGCCTCAGCAGTTCCTTCGGCTCTGACCATTCCCCTACTCCCAGGGATTGACCACCCCCAAACTGGACACTGAGTCACGTCTTCCTACCCAACCGGTTGGAGCAGCTCAAGCTTATCGACTTCATGGTTCAGCCATGGACAAAACTTTTGTTTTATCTCTCCCCAAAGATGTACTGATTTTAAAAGTCAGTCTCCGTGTTCCTTCTGTATACATATTGTGAAGGGAAAACTCGACCTGTCAAAACAAATGGACCCTGACCCTTTTCAACCCCTGTGTTTATAGGGTTTCATTTCACTCTAGCTGAAATTTGTTCGTGGCAGATTCTCTTGGTACATGATTCCGATGCTCTCGCTATTGGGATGGGGATGAGAAGGTGTGGGGGTTTGAGGGGAGAAACTCCAAGGAGGACAATGCAATTTACTGGGAGGCAAATCGCTTCATTTTCTTTCGAGGTCCTCCCCCCCACCCCCAATGCTTCTGGTTGGTTCTTGTTTTTTAGTTTTCTTCTTAAAGGTAAAATTTCCTCTTGAAATATTTAAGAGAATTGGGACCCATAGGATTCTTTAGTTTATGTGCCACCTGTGAGTATTCTTCTACACCTGGGTTAGACAGCGGTAATCAAGTCCAGTCCAAACCATTCTAATTCTAATTTACTAGCCACCCGGACTAAAGGGTGGTGGCGGTGGTGGTGGTGTTCTAAACCTTGGGAGAAAGAAAGCACTTTGAAGACTTCTTATGATGTTCGCTCCTGGATATACCAATAAAACCTCTTATTGAACCATTTGTTCAAAAGTGAGAAGAAAAATGCTTCAAACACGTTTGTACCTATAGTAATGGCCCATTGCACGGGACAGTGACATTTATAGTGTTAATTCCAACCCTGTCAGAAGACAGTGGGCTGGCTTTGTAGGCACCAAGGGCAGGTCACGTTTCAGGCGATCTTTCTTGCCCACCCCCTTCCAACTCAGTTTCACACACCTCTGATGTGCGGTTTGTGTGTTTGCGAAAGGGGATGCTGTTCATTCCCTCCCTCCTCCTCCTTCTTCCCTCCTCCCTCCTCCCCCCACCCCGTTGCAACCCGGAAGAGCTCTGCTGTCTACACTGAGCCAAGGGAGGCAGAGGGGAGGGGGCTCTTAGCAAGGATTCACATCATCCAGGTTTTACCTCTGGCTGGAAGCCTGGCTGAGATGCAGTGAAGCCACCTCGGCACTGGGGCTGCTGCGGGAGCTTCGGCAACAGTGGTGAAGTCTGCCTGTCATTCTGTCTTCAGATCTCCAGCAAGGCGGGTGGAAAAAAAAATAAAAAACAGCTGGCCTTCAGGAGAGAGCTGCCCTGGTCAGTGAGTACATAGCTATCTCCCTTTTCTCCGTTCTCCTTCTCCCTGCACCACGTGGAGAGAATTAAGAAGAGGTCTCCCCCATGGGGACAGCTGCTTCTGGAAGAAAGTGAACTAGACCCCGGCCCTTTATTGTTCTTTCTGGGCACTGGAAGTCTTTGGCTTCCTGCAGTGACCTTGGGTGATCGTAGTGTGGGAGTGTGTGGATGCCCTTGTTTGGAGGAAGGAGCTAGCAGAACTTGGGGTGCAAAGAAAAACTGAATTGGGGGGAGTAAGAGCTGGCGGGATGTTTGGGAAGGGCTCTGGGTAGCTGCTTTTCACTGCACAGAGAACAGAGGAAATAGCCCATCTGCTCAGGAGCTTTCTCTAAAGGTGGCTGCCATGCCCAAGTGTCAACTGCGTGTTTACTTTTTCCAGCTTACAAGGGTATGTTTAGGTTCATTGTCTGCATATCATCTAAGAAACATGTGCACTGTGAGACAAAGTTGGAGTCCAGATGTGACAACATCTGGCATCCCCTCAGGGTAACCGGTGGTCGGTAGGCACCCTTGCTTACAGAAGCACCCTGGGAGAGAAAACCAGTTTCCCAGAGAGTGTGACCAGGGTTCTGTGGAGGGAGAAGGCAGAGGGGATAAAATTTGGATATTTTTTTCTGGGATAGCAGACTAGCAGACCTCCAATATTTCATTCAGAAATAGATCACACACACACACACACACACACACACACAGAGAGAAAGAGAGAGA
>JANHMN010000006.1:45118973-45153098 GCA_030674055.1 Rhabdomys pumilio
AGAGAGAGAGAGAGAGAGAGAGAGAGAATGTTAAAATGCAAGGAAAGTCTGGTGAATCTGAGATATGAGTAGAGCAGTTGTTCTTCTCTTAAATATATATATTTCTTTAATAGAGCAGGCTGACAAACTGATAGGTGTGATTTGGTCCAGAGTAGGAATGAAGTAACAGTGCCTGCTGGATCCTCCTTGGTGTAGATGTGTTTCCATTTTTCTTGACCAATTCCCCCTTATAGACCACACTGGGACCCTGAAATCACAGTTTTCGAGACCCAGAACTCTGTAGGGACAAATAATGATGATAGCCTTTCTGCAGCCCGTCACTCTTTGGTGGTGTTGGTGGTGGGCTGTCCCCCCCAGCGGCAGGTTGATAGCCAAGGAATCCCAGAGAATCAAGTTTAATGAGTCCAGGTATTTCTAAACAAGATACTCGGCTGCCCAAACAGCTGTTCCTGAGGAAGAGGGCATCCTATAAAATGAAAATAAAAACATTCTCTATCAGTTTGAACTAGGTCTAGATGTAATTTCTATCCTGCTCCACCAAGACTCATCATGTTGGTATCAGTGAACTCTGATTGATTTAGCAGTAGGATTTAGCAGAAGGCCCAGCTTCAAGGTTCAAGCCAGGGGCTCAATGAGGCCTACGGTTTCTGGCTCCAGGACACAAACAGGGCACGGACAATGCCATGCATGGTGGTGGTCAACATCACCCTCTACATAAACAGTTTTTGCTGGCAGCCCCAGATTCCCCAGTCCTTTTCAGTTACAATCCAAAGCCCAGACACAGAGCAGGCGATCCGGCATTTTCCTTTATTTTCTATTCTGACTCTGTCTTCTTGCAGAAAACGAGTGTTCAGGCATAGGCGTATTGGAGGGATGGGTGCAAGCAGTAGGAAAGCTAGTGTCCTGTGTGTCTGCCAATCGCCCAAAGCTACACAGAAAGGCCCAGGGAAGTTGCAGGTATATGGGAGTCCTAAGGCTTTCACCTCCTTCTGCAATTTGTATGCCCTGCAGTGAAGACTTTGATAGAGAAATAAGGATTCTGACACTGTGAGTGGGACAGAAGGGGGAAACCTCCTGTTCTCTAGCCTTGGGCTATTTTAACTCTCTCTAGGCTACCCCGGAGGGTTGTTTTATTCTTGATGTTTCACACTTGAGTATGTGTTCCTTTCCAGATATGCCTTTGTGTACCAATCCAATAGTTCTGATCACCCCTCCCCACTAACGGTTGGAATAACCCGGGAGGTTCATTAACTGTGGGGGAGAGAGCACCCTTTGCTTCCTTCTGGGTCCAACGGGGGCTAGGGTGATGCCGAGTGCACAGGCAAGTTGGATGAGGAAGGGTTGCTAGGTGCTCTGTCAGAGGTCCTGGTTTGTTGTCCGGAGGAGGGGTCTGTCAGAGATAGTGATGGGTAAGCACGTGTGTCTGGTGGTTGTTTAATTTTATGTAACAAATTGCTGGAGCTCACTTTGCGGAGGTGGCAGGCTGTGGAGGGTGCCCAGTAAGCCGAGACCTGGACCCGAGAGTCGCACACAGGCAGGCAGGCAGGCAGGCAGGCGTGCCCGTAGACAGATAGTAGCTCTGAGCAAAGAACCCGTGGTGCCGGGGAAGTCTTGATTTTGATAGTCTGAGCCAGGCATACTCACAATTTTTTCTATGGGTATCACCATTGTGTTCAAAGACACTAATGATTCAAGGTTGTTGTTGTTGTTTAAAATAAAAAAAAAAAAAAAACCAAAACAACCATCCTCTGCTCGTCCCAGGATCTAAAGTGTATCTCTTGCTTTCCACCTTTGGTGTGAAGCCCACATCCCTCGTCCACGTTGGATTGTCTTTCAACAATCGGCATTCCAATTCCTTAGGCTAATCGAGATGCAAAAGCCCCACATCTCCAAGAAAAAGCCTACTTTGTCCTTTTGAAACCACCAAACTCCTGAGGATAGTGGGCTGAAGCAGGCGCTGGGGACTGGGGAGTGCCTCAACTAGCCGGGAGAACCTAGAGGCCGGGATTGAACCAGCAGGTGACCAAAGCTGGCCCTCCTCAGCCTCACAGCTTTACGTATTTACTTAGACGAAAGGGCCTGTGTGTTTAGGCGACGAACTCCAACCAGCTGGCTCCGGATTTTCTTGGACGCCATGCGGAATTCTAGGTGCTTTAAAGGTGGGGCCTGGGGCTTTCCTGGGAGCAGGCCAGGTCTAGAGGCAGCGAATATCCTACTGAAAATTAATAATGCCAAAGGGCCGAGGAGCGGCTGCTGGAGCCTGCACTCCCCAATGGGTCACCCGCATCCTTTCCTCTTTCCCACGGTTCCTCTAGGGATAGATAGAAAGTGCACACCTTGTTCTTTCAGGATTAGTTCTTTCTCTTCCCACCCTAGGCTTAGGCTCTCCAGTCACCATCTCGTCGCGTATGCTTTGTTCTATTCGAAAGCAGAAATCCCCGTCTTCTCCCTGTCTGCCTGCCCCTTTCCGCTTCACTCCTATCTACCCATTTTTTTTTTTTAACCTCGCTATAATCAGGGGTTTTCTCAAGCGAGGGAAAATAATAGTAGCTGAGGGAGAGCAAGAATCCCTTGAAGATGAAGGCGAGGTCTGGGGCTGGGCTGGGGTTGGGCTGGGGGCGGAGTGCGAGGGGGTTAATTGCCCAGCGCCTCTCTTCTCTGGCAGTCTCCTCGCCCTTACCCCGCTCCTCCTGGCTTGGGTAGCTTTCCTCCGGTGTTTTTAACTGTGATAGATGAATAAGCAAAAAAAGAAAGAAAGAAAGAAAAAAGAAGAAAGAGATAAAGAAAGAAAAGAAAAGAAAGAAAGAAAGAAAGAAAATCAAAACACGTAATCCAAACAGTGGCTCATTTCGCTTGGAAAGTGGAGCCCAGACCCGGGGCGGGTGGGCGTGGGAGCCGGGAGATCTGCGGGTGCATAGCCTTTTTATTCAAGTTCCCATGCTCCCCCCTGACCCCTCTCAGGCTTCCATTTCCAGCTTCTTCTCGTGTCCAGTGACTTTTAGCATCCTTCTTTCTCTACATCACTGGTTCCCATGTCTACTGTTTTCATTGGAAAGGTGTCTGCGTTGGGGAGCCTCAGCCAGCACGGCTCACTGCCCGCTTCGTTTTCCACCGCGGTTCGATTTTGCTCTCCTTTCTGCATTTCAGCTCATACGGGGTGGCGGGGGCGGGGGGCGGCGAAGGAGACATGAGGAAAGCTACGGTGATAACGTAATAGTGTTTAACCTGTGAGGTCTGGGTCGCCGAGGCAAAGCGGCCTCCCCAGCCGTTTTGTATGCTCAAGCCAAACTGGCTGGTGGCGCCTTGGGACTGTGTCCCCGGCATAACCCTCCTGCTCCGCAGCCGGCGAGCTATTTATACAGCTTTACCTGTACTATTCTCGTATCCAGTAAAAATCCTCGCCCGGTCTGGGTAACCTAATCCGGAGGCTGAAACGGAGGAGGGGGTTCTGGGGCTGGCTCCAGAGGAGAAGGAAGTGTGTTGTGAGACTTAAGCGGGGTCTCTTATTTGCTCCTCCCCCGATTAGGAAGGTAATTCGGATTTGGTTCGAGGAACCGAGGCGGGGAAGTAAGATTGAGACTTGGATCGATCCCTGTCCCAGCCTTCCCGGCTTTTCTCCTCTCAAACAGGCACTGTGGATTGACGAGGCGGCCCGCAGCTCCAACTCACGCTCCAAGAAAGAACAGTGGTCCGGGGGATGACCAAGGACGAGTCTCCTACCGTGGCCTGCTTGGGGGCAGGTCTAGTTCTCCCTCCCGCCTTTCTTTTACAACTTCCATGCCTAAGACAAAATGATCAAGGAACCCAACCGGTACCTTCGCAACCAGACCCTCCCGGTTATCCCAGGCCTGCATATCGCAGAGTCCGGGCGGGGATTGCAGAGTGCACAGAATCGAATTAAACGCAACTCGGTGGTTATTGTCTCTCGCTAATTGCTTCAACAATGGCCACTGTTAAAACGGATACACCCAATTAAAGGCCCCGCGCGGTCTCCCTGGGTTCTCGCCACCGCCCCACTTCCCTAGTCCGGTGGTAAGGGGATACCGGCGCCGGCCTGAATACCTCTGGCCTCCACTTCCTTCCCAGACGCACAGCCACCACGGTCTTTTCATTTCGTTTTTATTAATCGATCGCATCGAAGGAAGATTGATCGAGCTGGAATGGGAAGGGACTTTTTCCCTAGTCCTTGGGTCGTCGGGGTCCCGGGCTGTGTATTTAGTTTCTGGCCTTCGGTGCTGCTCTGCTTTCTCCCGGACCACCCAGCCCTTCAGATTCCGGGCTTCACTTCAGTCGGTAACCGCGCCATCAGATCCGCCCAGGCCGGCGCCGTGGCTCCGGGAGGAGGGACAAGGCAGTACAGCCCCGCTCCGCTTCGTTCTCCAGCCTGCAAATATTTGCTTCCTCTAGGAGAATCCTACTATTCCGCTTGCGCTCTGCATGCAAAGTCCTTAAGTAAACACGCTCAAATGACAGCCCTAGGCATTCCGAGGCACGCTTTCTACCCCTGCCCAGGATTAGTAACTATAGTACTTCGACCCCCTAGGTTCGGCTTTGCTGTTCACTCTCTGGAGGGTAGTGCTCAACACTCCCTCCCCACCCCCCAAGGTAGCATCTTTTCGCATCTCGGCCCCGCGGAGCTCGCCTGGCCTCTCCCGGAGTCAGGCTCGGGTTGGTAAAGCTGAGTGAATTTCTACCTTCTGGGTCCATGGACCCAGTGACGAGGCCCAATCACCCGCTCAGCCTTTTTGCAATCAGGGCTTCCAAATTCTGATGGGGACCGGCTGTGTCTACTTCTAGAGGGATGGGGTCTCACCGCCCCAGTGAAGGCGAGTGGGAGGGACCTGAAGATGGGCAAGTGTGTGTGTGTGTGTGTGTGTGTGTGTGTGTGTGTGTGTGTTGAGGGGTGTCCTAGCTTACTCCAAGCATAAAGTCAGATCCATTTCTTACCCTTTCCCCAAGAGGGCACACATACCCTGCTCAACTCGACGCCTGCAGCAGCAGCCTTAAGGCCTGGGGTTTTCAGATAGGTCAAATGGGCTCCGGCTACCGAAGTGCACAGCCCCAGATCCCGGTTCTAGCTGAGCCTTCGCCTGCTCCGCTCCAGGATGCTGAGTCCCCAGGGACCCATAGCGTTCTTCAGCCCCTTACCCTATTGAGAGAGGCCTCATGAACTGCAGGAGCTAAAGACTCCAGGCAGCAGCGGCAACAGCATGCTCCTTGATGACTTTCTCTTGCCTTTCCCCCAGCTCCACCAGATGCTCCGGGAGAAGAAGGGGAGTACCGTACACCGAGTCAGGCCCGGTGTGCCTTGGGGGTGGGGTGGTGGTGGCACTCCAGGTCTTTAGAAAGGCACCTAGGCGGTCCCTAACGAGACCCGGATCAGCTTTGTAGCTCTGGACTGGAGGATGGGGACCACCTTTCCCTCCGACCTCAAGCCCCCTCCCCTCCCCCGCCACCCGCCAAGGGAGGAGGAAGCCCGGCCTGCATCTGCGAGCAGGGCGGGTCAGACCGGCGCCTGTCCTGGCCCAGACCCCCGGAGTCCGGCTCTCAGCCTCAGGCCACGCGCCGCAGCCTCTCCGGACTCGATCCCTTCCCCCTTCTTCCCGGTGGGTCTCGGAGCCGACCTCGGCCCTCCCTCCCCGGTATCCCCCTCCTCTCTTTTTCCCTCCCCCTACCCTGCTCTGTGTTTCTGACTCTGGGGCCGGCCCGTGACGTCAAGCCCAGTGTGGCGTCGGCGAGACTGGCCGGCGCGGGCCATCAAAAGAGCAACGTCCTCTTTCCCAATTACCCACTGTCAGTCCGGGAACAGGGGCGGACCGGCTGGGAATTACAAGTTAAATACCCCCTACAGGCTGGCTCCGTTGCCCGGGGCATCTAGCCTCAGGCCCCCTACCCCTCTCTGCCTGCCCCAAACTACCTCAGACCAGGAGGGGCCTACTAGATTTTTCCAAGGGAGGGGAGTGTCCTTTGCATCCAGCACAGCTCCTCTGGTGATTAAATTAAGACGAATAATCCTCTCCATCCCCACTACTAAATTTATTAGAGAGGCGCCCCTACTTGGGAAGCCTTTCTTTTCAGAAGTATTTTCTTTTTCAGTCTTTAAAATTATGTTCTAAGCCTCATAGACTAACACGTTCAAGTCTTGGCGTCAGCAGCTTTCTTTCCTGTCTCCAGAAGGATCTCTCTCTCTCTCTCTCTCTCTCTCTCTCTCTCTCTCTCTCTCTCTTTCACCAGGCCCCTCTTCCCGCTAGATCTCGGTGCCCCGAACCAAAGAGATATGCTTACTTGCTTACTTGGGATTTTTTTCCTCGAAGCTGTGAAGTAAGGTCAGGCTGACTGATACCCTATACAACTCATGAGTGATGCAGGAATAGTATCTTTTTCCCCTTTAAACTCTCATTATAAATCTTAATCCCGGGCCTTTTTAGCAAAAATGTGTGTGCGGTCTTCTCTGCTTGTTTATGGAATGGTTTCCGGTGAATGTTAGACAGCAACTAAATAATTAAAAGGTTTTGAGAGCGCCGTGAGCTGGATGAGATGCTGGCAGCTTGATTGGCCCAGGAGAGATGAGTTGGTCAAAGAGTGAAAGTAAAAAAATCGATATTCTAAGACTGGGCCGCCCTCAGAAACGTGAGACCAAGGGGTGCAGGATGAACTCAGGAGGGAGACTTATTTTTTAAAAGGTATCTTCATAGTTTGTATTTAAAAATTCAGCCTTGATTTCAGACAAAGATCAGAGGAGTCAAGAGAAGCTCCAAACCCAAGCCCGTAGGGCACATTTCTAAATAAATTTTGTCTTCTTCAAGGATGGTACTTTAAAAAGAACACACCCCCTCTTCCCCGCGCTCCATTGGCTTCAAGGTAGACACTGATATTCTCCACAGTAGAAGTTATTTGGAACTTTTAAGAAAGGGCTTGTCGGGAACCGAAGTTTTGAATCGGTGGGAAATATTATGGGATAAAGAAATAAAGATGGAATGACGCTTTCAATTCCAGTAACCCTCCAAAGCGAAGCTCTCTGCCCCGAGGGTGGAACGCGAACACCTTCTCTTACGCTGCCCTGGGGTGCACCCAAAGTCTCTTTCGGACCTTGCTCATCCGGGCTGTGTTTTCTGGACCCAGGCTGCAGAAACCTCAACGCCACTAGGGGATGCAGTGACTCAAAGGACGGAACAGGGCCGTAGAGGTTGGAGCCCGTGGGGCGGGGCGACTGCGGCCCGGTCGTGGTATCTCCCGATGATTGGTCCTTAGAAATGGTCCCGCCCTCGTCCGCCCCGCCCCCTCCACTGGGCGTCTTCCAACTTCTCTCCTTGGATCAGCTTTGCTGCCCACCCACTAGACTGGGACCCAGAGACCCACTATGTCCAGGGAAGTTGCCGCTGGGTTCCACCCCAGAGGTCAGGGTTAGGGATTGTGAAGGGGACTGTTTTCCTCGGGGGAAAGCAAAACAAAGTAGCACCTCGAGCTGGGCGAAGGGAAAAAAGTTAGGCCACTCTAGCAAAGATCAAGTTAGTTGTACACCTTAGTTTGGGGACTAGTGAGCCAAGGTCTCACCAATCCAGCTTTCTTTGCATCACGTTGTCACTCAAGTCAAAAGCACGCATTGATTATATCATTAGATCTGAAAAAGACAGCTGCAACAGCTGACGCTGTTCGCGCTGGGGAGGTTTGGGAAAGCAAGCGGAGACCATAACAATAACGCGGGCGTCCGAATCAAAGCCCAGGTCTTTTGCGCGACTCAGCAGCCTCCCGGGAAACTGGTTCGGGAGGCAAATCTTCAGTAACTTTGCCAAGAAACTTTTCTGATCAGTTTTACATGCACATAGCCCCTAAGCTGATATAAACTGAAACAATATTCTGGCTTGAATCCTAATTTAAAAGTTAGCTCATTTTTTTAAAAAAAGTGTGTAAAAGAAAAGTCTGCTTATGGAAATTAGCTTTATGAATGGGGCGGCCGGGTTTCACTGGTACGGAATAATCTACTGAGCCCGAATGAATCGGCTTTGCTACATTTAAAGGGCCAGAGAGCGAATTCCCTCCTGCCTGTCCCCTCTGGCCCAAGCCCGGGCCAGCCTCGCCCACCCTGCCCGCGGCCCCTCTGCCCTAGGCGGCCCTTGGCGGCGCCCCTTTCCGGTCAGTAGAGGGGCGGGAGGAGGGGCGGCGGTGTGCGGGGGTGGGGGCGATGGGATGGGGGTGGAGGTGAAGTCCTGGAGCGGGTTTGGGTTGCAGTTTCCTTGTGCTGAGGATCGTGTCCCCTCCTGCCAGCGCCAGGCTCCTCCCCCTCGGCGCGGATGACACTAGAACCTCCTTAAGTTGCGTCGCGCCACAGCTGTCTGCGAACACTGAGCTGCCTGGCGCCGTCTTGATAGTTTCAGAAAGAATGCATTCCCTGTAAAAAAAAAAAAAAAATACTGAGAGAGGGAGAGGAAAAGAGAGAGCGAGAGCGAGAGCGAGCGAGCGAGCGAGAGACAGAGAACGAGACATAGAGAGCTACGCAATCTGACCGGGCTAGTCACACGCCTCCTCCTCCTCCTCTCCGCTCCTTGCTACTCAGGTTGGTATTGTGACTTTTTTTTTTTTAAGTTTGATATCACTCCCTCCTCTTGGAGGGACTGTTTTTTTGTTGTTGTTGTTTTGTTTTGTGTGTGTGTGTGTGTGTGTTTTTGGGGGGGGGATTGTTTGTTTGTTTGATTTTTATAAACTAAAAGCTCACCTTCCTCCTTTTGGAGGATTTGTAGTGTTTGGAGAGATCCTGGGGCCGTGTCCTCCAGGTAGGACTTGTCTCCAAGTTTGAATTGCTTAGTCAGTCCCGGGCTCCTGCGAGCCTGTGTGTTGGAGGTGTGCTGGGGAGCTTGGCTTTCTCTCCCTCTGGGTCTTCGCGTGCGTGTGCACGTCCCGGGTGAGTCGGCCCTGAGGGTAGCTCCGGAAGACCTCGTGCCCTCCAGAATTTCAGGTGTTAAAAGTGCTTAGAGCTTATCCAGGTCTCTATTTCTCTCCCTTGCAGGTGATCGGAGGAGCAACGTCTCTGATTGCCAAGGAGCCAGTGTGCAGTGTGGCCACACTTGGATTCCTCTTTCGCTCTTTCCTTTTTTTTTTTTTTTTTTTTTTTTTGCCCCTTTATTCCTCCGTGTCTGCTTTTTTTCGGGGGGGGGGTCTCCCTCTTTTAGCATTCTTTCCCCTTTCTTTTCTTCCTTTCTTTTGCTGAGCTATCCCGCAAAGATTTTTCTTTCCTCCCTCAACCGTTCTTTTGGCCCACCTTTTCTATCCACTTCACTGCAAACAAACCATTAAACGACCCCTCTCCTGGGCCTCCGACGACAGGAGTCCGCGGACCTCCCAGGCCGACAGCCCTCCCTCTACCCGCGAGGGTTCTGGGCCGGGCATAGAGGGCGCGAGCACAGCCGAGGACATGGAGGTGACTGCGGACCAGCCGCGCTGGGTGAGCCACCATCACCCCGCGGTCCTCAACGGACAGCACCCAGACACGCACCACCCGGGCCTCGGCCATTCGTACATGGACCCGTCTCAGTACCCCCTGACGGAAGAGGTGGACGTACTTTTTAACATCGATGGTCAAGGCAACCACGTCCCATCCTACTACGGAAACTCGGTCAGAGCTACGGTGCAGAGGTATCCTCCGACCCACCACGGTGAGTTTACCTTGGTGCTGGAACCTTCTGAATCCGCGCCTGTTTTCCTGGGTCCAGCAGACCGCCAGAGACCCTGTCTGGGCAGAGTAAGCCAAAGCCCCTAAGTGTGTTACTAGTTCATTTAAAAAAAAAAAAACGGGGGCCCGGAAATGGGCGAGGAAGTAGTGTCGCTAGTTGAGAGAGTGCTTTTATATATACACGTATATAAAAGAGTGCAGCAGGCACCTCTCTTTGCCAGTGTCCTTTGGGCCAGGCACTCACCTGGCAGGCGCCGAGATGCAGCCCTGGTCCACAAGCGGTTGTAGATTTTGCAGCCGGGAAGAAATCTCAAGCTCTGCCTGCAGGCGCCGAGCCTTTCAGGCCGGGCAGCAGTACGGGCCAGGCCGGCCTGGAACTGGGCTCCTTCGAAGGGCTTCCAGTTTCTAGTTATCTGGTGGAAGGAGTCTTCCACCAGAGCCTTGCAATTTGTTTCTCCATTTATATTTCAGAAAAGGCCCAAACACGTGTATTTATTTCTATTTTCTTTTGCTCCTCACCTTCAAAAGCTAGTGCATTTGAGTTTTAGGCAAGTTTCCTTCCTACCTACCGGTGGCGGGCGTGAGGAAGAGAATCTGGTGGATGCTACGGTACATGGGGAGAAACCCTTAAGCCTAGGAGAAGTCAGGTTTGCTTAGACTCCCGGCTACACAGAATTTTCCTACGTCTTTGCTTTTAGCTTAATTGCCAGCAATCCTGGCAGCATTTTCTCTCCGGCCTACTGTAGTTCTTAAGGGCTCCTCAAAGATTTAAGCTACTTCAAAGTTTCTTTTTAAGTAGGAGTGTTTTCAGTTGCCTCCTCCCCCTGACCATTCACCTTGAGAAATTTAGGGGAGTTCTGAGGTGTTTAAAAAAAAAAAGGGAGAAAAAGAAAGAAAGAAACCCATCCTTGTGTGGTTGAGACAGGAGACTCTTAACACTCCCCAGCTGTACGTTTATGCACCTAAACGAGCAAAAAAATGTTTTTGAAGGAAAGAAGGTGGACGGTTTTCTTAGCTAACCAGAGGTCTGCTCAGGTCTCTCTCCTAAGAGCTAGCCTTGGCGCCTATGACCTAGCCCCTCTGGCCAGCAGGCATCCTCTACCCTTGAGCCGCCAGGTTTTAAACAGTCATTTCTGCGGATGGGGCGCTCTTTGCTCGGGTTGTGTAGATTAGCAGTTAAGTGGAAATGAGGTAGATCAGACCTAATGTTATTTACTATACAACTTCCTGCATTAAAAAAAAAAAAAGAACCTTAACCCTTGGCGTTCAAGAGAATTCTTCATCTCTCTTCACTCCCCTCCCCTTCCTCTCACTTAAGATTTTAGTTTCAGTATTGTTCTTAATGGTTGACTAGAATGTCAAATGGTGAGGCAGATACTGGATTGAAAGATCAATAAGGGTGTAGATTTGCGCTCGGAGTTTAAAGGTTACCCTATCAGAGAGTATGGGCTTGGATAACTCATGGCCGCCTTAACATTGTGTATTTTAAGTGAAGGCTAAACATACTGTGTATATGAGTCACCCTTCGTTTGAAATAAACACATACACTGGGATTTTGTGTCTCAGGTGAAAATTCACAGAATGCCCTGGTGAACAGGAAAGTCTCCAGGGCCTAGGGGCTTCTTTTCTTTTCTTTTTTTTTTTTCTTTTCCTTTCTTTTCTTTTCCTATAAGAGTTAGATAGGTGAAGAAAGAGATGGGGAATGGGAGGGAATCCCAGAATTTAGGTATGGATACCTTAAAGGGTTTGGGCAATGAGAATTTCCTTGCAAATTTCCATCTCGGGCCTTCTGGAAGCAGCTTTGCCAATTCTAAGCAAGCATTGAAGTTTTCTGCCATTAACTCTCAAAAGCACCCCGACTTCCCTTGCATTAGGATGTTGGAACTGGGCCTCTCCCTGGACTTGAGGAGTGGTGTGGTTCTCCTTCACCGTTCAGGGCCCATCATTCACGCTGACTCTCTTATCAGCCTGGTTGGGATTAAGTCTGTGGTGGGAGAATCAGGGCCATTGAAAGAAACCAATAAATCAAGGCAGGTTCTAGAGAGAGAGACCCCAGGGGAATCTGGTTTAGACTTCATTTGGAGAGGACAAATAAGCCAAGAGACCTTTATTCATGTCCTTGCAACTCCTCTGGAGTATTAGGACCGGGTCTTTCGTTTTAGAGTTGGTGGGTGTGGACAGGATCTGCTTCTATCTTGAGGCATGTGGGCCTGGTACTCCAGGGACCACGGAGATTAAAGTATGTTTGAGTTCATTTGTGGTTGAGCCTGGAGGTTTGCAGACTGGGAAGTTGGGGGTACCAGGGGAAATCTCCAGGTGTGTCTCAGGGCAGCTCTCACTGTGGTATTCTTTTTTTTACCTCCTTCACCCCTCACCACCATCGCTGGCATCTCAGGGAGCCAGGTATGCCGCCCGCCTCTGCTGCACGGATCTCTGCCCTGGCTGGATGGCGGCAAAGCCCTGAGCAGCCACCACACCGCCTCGCCCTGGAACCTCAGCCCCTTCTCCAAGACGTCCATCCACCACGGCTCTCCGGGGCCTCTGTCCGTCTACCCTCCGGCTTCATCCTCTTCCCTGGCCGCGGGCCACTCCAGTCCGCATCTCTTCACCTTCCCGCCCACCCCTCCGAAGGACGTCTCCCCAGATCCGTCGCTGTCCACCCCGGGATCCGCCGGGTCGGCCAGGCAAGATGAGAAAGAGTGCCTCAAGTATCAGGTGCAGCTGTCGGATAGCATGAAGCTGGAGACGTCTCACTCCCGAGGCAGCATGACCACCCTGGGAGGGGCCTCCTCCTCAGCCCACCACCCCATTACCACCTATCCGCCCTACGTGCCCGAGTACAGCTCCGGACTCTTCCCACCCAGCAGCCTGCTGGGAGGATCCCCTACCGGGTTCGGATGTAAGTCGAGGCCCAAGGCACGATCCAGCACAGGTAAGCGCCATCTCCACCCCTGGGAATCTTTCTTTTGCTCCCTCCTATTTGCACTACATCCAGGTCAGGGCAGAAAAGGGGGCTTCCTTTCCTCCAAAATAAGGGCCTCTGGGAGGGCTACAGGTATCTTCCAGTCCACTTTCTTCCATCCCTCTAGCCTGGGAAGAATATGATGTGTCTTAATTCCTACTGACTTAGACAGCAGAGGGGAAGTGTGATCTAATTGTAGCCCCCCTATCCTCTCCTCCCCATCCAGTGAGCTGGGAAAGGAAAAAGGCTAATAAAAACAAATGGAGACCCTCTCCTCCTGTCTGCTGAGGGACTTCTGGATTCAACCACTACTCTTTAGTTTCCAAGACCAAATGGAAGGCTCCAGGAATAAATCTGTAGTGTTTAAAGCTAAAACGAAACCTCCTCCAACCTAAACAAACATAGGTCCTTCCTATGACCCCTCTGGCCTCTGTCGGAGGGACTATTCCTCTTCCCTTCACTCACAGAGGGTCACTGGGGCTATAGCCAAGGACTGTCCTTTATAGAGAAGTGTATAAATAAAGTGTGTATTTGTGTCATTTGGGAAGGAGGCAGAGACTTTGTAAAAGGAGCAGGCTTTGCATGGAAAAGGGACTCTTACTGAACTTCTGAGGGCAGGAGGTGGCTCTCTGGTGGGATACAGGGGCAAAAGAAGACAATTGTTCCACCTAGTCAGCTGCCTACAGTGTCTTTTGGAGCATTCAGTGTTAACTGGGGCCAGAGGCCCAGCTTAGGATGATTCCTGGGAGTTGATTGGAAGCCAGGTGTGATAGATAGGCTGAAAAAGATTCTGCAGGTGTATGAATCTGCTTTTTCTGCCTTTTCCCCTTTCCCTCAAAAGCAGAGAGTGTGTTTCCCAGCACACTGAGAGATTTGCTCTATTGAGGTCATTGCAGGAAAAGCATACACAGGCAGAATTTTTCTTTGCTTTAGAAATAAGACAAATTCGCTCTCAATTTGTGACTACTGGAAGCCTTTCATTCAGATGAGATTGTGATCAGACTGAAGTGTATTTTTAGAAAGGATTTTTTGTGAAGATTGTTATGTCTCCTAAGGTGTGTTCATTTCAGATTGGGCCATATCAACTACACAGATCACAACGGTTACAAAAACTATCCCTTGTGTATAAAGGGTGATGAGCAGTCTTCAGGACATGCTTAGGTTTGGAAGACTTCAGGGTACTGAGGGGCCAGTGACCAAGAAGGCAGTTTCAGGATTTTCTTTTTTCTTTCTTCTTCCCCTTTCTCTTTCTGTTTTTCTTCCCAGGGTGACATTCACTCTGACTGCCTGAGCAGGACTGTCTCTATTTAGTTGATATGTTTTAGCTAATCCAATTATTTTCAGACGGCTGCACGCGACAGTTGCATTGTTTATCCTGGGCCAGGAACTTTAATAGAGTCCGGATGCGGTTAGGCCGACAGAAAAACTCAGACCTGCATGTTCAGTACATGAAAGTAGGCAGGAGGTAGCCTTGTTGGTAGAGTCGAAAGGAGAGCTAGAGGAAGGAGAGCCGAGAGAGCAGTGTGGTCTGCTAAAGGTGCCTGGGCAAGAACCGGGCTTGTGAGAAGTGAGGGCGGTGGACTAGAAAGAGCCAAAGGGGACTGTTTGCCTCCTAACGTTCAGCTGGAGGGCTGAGATCAAGGGACAGAAGCCTGTGTGTTTTGAAGTTGCAATGGGGTTTAAAAACAAAGCAAAACAAAAATGCTCTATACTGGCGGGGCTCTAAGGTCAGGAACGAGCCTGGTCTCTGAGGCTAAAGTGGTGGCTGTGAGGGGGAGGGCGCACTCTGACTTTTCAAGAGACTCTGATGTCCAGGTTTCTTTTCTACCTATTTAGGTATGTGCACTTTTTGTCCTTGGTTTGATCGCTTTCTTTCGATCCTCTCTGTCTTTAAGCTTGTGAAGGGGGATGGGAGGGGTGAGGGGCAGAGACAGTACTAGGCCCTTTCTAAACCAGATCCTATGCATAAAGTTTGTTTATTTATTATTTTGGTGGAGGGAAATTATTATAGTTTGGCTTTCTGTTTCCTCCTTGTTACTCCTTTCTCACAGTCATAAAAAGCCAGAGTGGTATGCCTGACCTGCTAAGGAGATGGCACTTTTGGAGTATAGAGAGAAGTTTCTAGAAGGCCGCAGGATGCAGAGGGTAGACTAGTCAGAATTCTTGTAGAAGGGATTCTCTTAGGTTTAGCTCCCTTCCCCTTCCTCCCCCTTCCCTTCCCTTCCCTCTCCACCTTGCCCTCCCTCTCCCCTTTTCCTTTCTCTTTCCTCTTTGCAGATGCTTTTATTGGAGGAGACAGAAAAGAGGTGCTAGTCAGGCTTGTTGCTGTGCTTCGGAGAAAGCTGTGGTCAGGGCCTGCCTTGCTCTCTTGATGTCTTTGCTTTCGGTCTTGGTCTTGGTCTCAGATCTATCTTTGTGAACAAAAGACAAAGCTGATGATGCTGCTCCCTTCAACCCCTCCCCCGCCCCCATCATTTTTTTTTTCCCTCAGTTTCCCTGACCATGTTTTAGATGTGGGTATCCCCCTCCACTTTCCTGAGAAAAATATCTTACCCTCCTGTTCCTACACAGCCCAGTTTCAGGGTTTCGGTCAGAAGCCCAAGGGGCATTTGAAAATGGCTGTTGAATGTCAAGAGGCCACACCATTCTGTGGTTCTTGTCACCTAAGAGAGGTGTCTGCCTGGCAGCTCACAGCAGACAGGGGGAGAGGCAAGAGGGAGACAGAAAACAGGAGAGTTGGGCCCTCCATTAGGAAAATTGGCTGTGTGCTGAAGTCACAGTAGAGGCAAGGAGAAATGACAAGAGGAAAACCCACGCAAGGCAGTACAGCCAAAAACGTATGGAGTGAATCAAGACAGAAAATTGCTCTACTGTGCAGGGCTGTGCCTGAGAGCAACCGTTGTAGTTCTTTGCTTTCAAGAACCCTCTGAAAAGGAAGCTGTCTTCCTCCCTCCTGCCTGACAAAGGAAAGGAAATCAGCCTGGCCACAGGCTGGGAGATCCCCTCAGCGGGGTCAGGGTGCCTAGGTATTTATGCTGCTCAGAGGCAACCAGCCTCTTTACTATCCTCTTAGGCCTGGTGCAGGGAACACGTAGCCAGCAAGCTTTAGTGTGCCTTTCTGCACAGTGCTTATGCAGGGAAGGGAACCTATGTGGCCCCTCTGCAGACAGGATGAAAAGCAGGCTTTGGCTGGCTCGTGGCCTATGCTGCTCTCTTCTAGCATGCTGACTGTGGATTCAGTGGGCATTTGAGAAGCCAAAGCCAAAATGCCTCCTTGGCCATGGCTCTACGGCTGGTACCTCCTCACCACCCCCATATCCCTTAGCCATATCCCATCAGAGTTTGATCCTATGTGAAAGTTGTCTGAATATAAAGCACCCCAGGACCTATGAAGGGAACCAGAAAAAGTTACCCTAGTTCCTAGGGAAGTACCCTTGGCTGTACATGTAATGTTTTAGATCTAGTCCCAGGGGCTCTAGGATAACAAGAAAGACTCCTCCCCAAGCTAAGGAGCCTTTTCTGTAATCCAGATTGAGAAAAAAAAATATATCTCTGCTTAAATCATTTTTTGCAAAGGCATGTTTACACATGGTCCCTGAGTAATGAGGACGGTGAAATGAGAGAATATTTTTCATGGTTTTCTGGCCACTTGGTAGAGAGGGTTGGAGTTAAATCGTAGTGATAACTTCTTAGAATTGTCCCTGGAGAAGGTGACATGACAGGCCCACACGTGTGAATACCCCTTGCTCCTTTGGGTTTGATCTGGGGCCTTTTAAAAATCATGAAGTCTTTTCCCTCCTAAGGTAGATTTTGTTCCTTTTCTGGGAAGCCAGAATTTCCAATTGATCTTCTGGAGTTTCTTTCTTTACTTTGTTTGTCATTGATTAATCTCTCAAAACAAAGGGATCCCTTTAAGTGCAGGGCATCAAACCCAGTGCCTTGTACGTGGTAGACAAGTGCCCTTCTATAAAGGTATAGCTTTAGACATCTTCAAAGCTAATTTCCATTTTCCCATCTACCCTGAATGTCTCCCCCTCATCACCTTCCCTCACCTCTGCAGTAGACCCTTTGGAGTTGAGCTGCTTGCTCCTGGAGATTGGGGTCTCTACTCCCTTCTTGGCTTGAGGAACTAAGCATTCTAGCGTCTCTCTCCACATTCCTCCAAGTAGAAGAGGTTCTTTCAGACAGAATCTTTTTCCCCTTCTGATGTTGGAAAGAAGTCTCTTTGGCCACTTTTTTTTTTTTTTCTAGAGATCCATTTCTACTGAGGAACTTTCTGGAGTGGATCCCTGTCTGGCTTTAGCCCTGCTTCTGAGAGTGAACAAACCTGGCTGGGCTGGTTTTCTGTTTGTTTATTTGTGGTTTTGGAAAAAGAAAAGCTGCAGCCGGCCTTAGTTAACGAGGGGACTGACATCCCCCCCCCCCCATCTCTTGACTAACTTACCTCTCCTCCTAATCTGTGTCTGACCTTCATTCTGTCTCTTCTGCCCTTTTCTCTCCTGGCTTTTCCCCTCTTGCAGATCTTCTGCCTAAAGGCTGGTCTGTGTTTTGTTCCATCAAGCCCCTGGCTAGCCAGGCTGGGCTAGAGTCTGACTTTAATTCATCTAATAGCCGCTTCAAACCTATGGGAAATGTTGGCATTTTTTGACAGGGAAGTTGTGAGGATAGCGGATGAGTCAATTCTGCTGGGCCTTAATTGATGACTTTGTAATGAGGGGAATTTATAGTTTTATTGGAAGTTAAAAAATGTGAAGTTTTAGCCACTCCATCAGCCAACTGACTCATGTGTACATTCGTCTATTATCTGTTTATCTCTCTAGCCATTGGTTAATCTTTCTTTTCTTTCCATCTTGATCTCTGCTATAGAGTCAGCCTATATAGAAAGGCTTGGTGATGAACTGGGTCACTGTCCCTTGCTTCGTTTACTTTTCCTTTTGAAGAAAATGAAAGAAGGCTTTGGCTTTGGCCACTGACTGATCTGCGCATAGCATGTTCTTAGGAAAATGTTTTAAGGTTCAGTCTCCCTCTTTCTTTTCCTGCTCTGTCT
Source organism: Rhabdomys pumilio (assembly GCA_030674055.1). Taxonomy (NCBI): domain Eukaryota; kingdom Metazoa; phylum Chordata; class Mammalia; order Rodentia; family Muridae; genus Rhabdomys; species Rhabdomys pumilio. The sequence goes on from JANHMN010000006.1 coordinate 45,136,650, forward strand.
TCCTCACCAAGTGGGACAAGTCAAATTTACTCACCTGCAGTCTGTTTGTAATCGGGAAGAGTTAAGTCAGGCCCAGAGGGTTGCAACTTTGGATCACTTTGTAATCGTTTCCCCACTCCCAAGAGTTTGAAATGCTTTTGGTTTTATTTTCCCTTCTGATCTCATTATGTGTCTGGGGAGTTAGTTCTTTTCTACCATCTTGTATATCTCAAGGATGGGATTCAAATTTGCAGGCTTGGGGCAAGTGCCAGGCCACTGAGGGATCTCACAGACCCTCCCTCATCATTCTAAGTGTTACTTCCTTTTGGTATGCATTCCTTCCCTAAGTGACTTATCTGTGACCTTGTTTCCAGAAGGCAGGGAGTGTGTGAACTGCGGGGCAACCTCTACCCCACTGTGGCGGCGAGATGGCACCGGGCACTACCTTTGCAATGCCTGCGGACTCTACCATAAAATGAATGGGCAGAACCGGCCCCTTATCAAGCCCAAGCGAAGGCTGGTAAGTTCTTAGAAGTACTGAACTCATGTATCTGTTTTGGGTTTTTCATGTCGTCTTTGAGAAAAATGGCTCTCTGCAGGAAATTGGCCCGGTTGCTTTCTCTTCTTTATTTTTCCTCCCTTCTTTTTACTGTTTCTTCTTTGCCTTTTATTTCTTTTATCTCTTCTCCTTTTATATTTTTTCAAATTAGATACAGAAAAAAAACTTCCTATTTTCATCTTTCATGGTTAAGTAATTTCTTAAATTTAAGGATACTAACTTGTCAGTTATCACCTCTGAAACAGATTTCCCAATGGAGTAACTAAGCTTAGCCACATCAGGACCACCGTGTCAATAATTGCTGTGTCACAGAGAGAAATTTAATGTGGGGAATGAAATATCCCAGGAAGCTTTTAGAGCATACTCTGGAAGTTGTAGAAGACTCTGAGGGGGTTGTTCCAGACCCAGAGCTGTAGATGACCCTCGGATATCAATGCTATTAAGATTAATAGGACTCCATATTGTGATAGTGCACTCCTGTAATCCCAGACTTTAGGAGTTGGAACCACAACATCAGGAGTTCAAGTCCAGCTTCAGCCACATACTGAGTTTATAGCTAGCCGGGGCCATGGGATTGTTGGTGACTTAACTGAATTTTAGAATCAGTCTCTGGCATTTTTCTGCTTCTTGGTCTGACACTTCAGAAACTTTATATATGTGATTCCTGTCTTGACTTGTGGTCTCATCTTCGCTTTTATTTCCTTTGAACCACTCTCCGTAGCATGAGAGTTTCCTGCTCCACCGATCACACTCCTTCTTTCCTGAGCTTTTTGGTAATTAGGAATCCTTGAGAGAACCTCAATCCGTTGAGCATTTAGAAAGGAGTCAAACAGGAGGTGTTTGTTTGTAAACTTGACTCTGGAACCTTGGGCTGGCTTGCACGGTATGAGTGTGTGTACCTGGGACAGTAAGAGTGGTTAGCAGGGGATGACCATGCACAGGCCGGATCGGATCAGAAAGCTGAAGCTCACCGTGCAAGCGAACAGAGGCTAAGAATTTCCCCATGCAGTTTCTAAGGAGAAAAAGTGGAGCAGAAAACCCAACAGATGAGACCACCCCCCTTCCTTAAAGCACTATTCATCTTCCCTGTTAGACAGCAACACGATTTAACACCTTTCACATCCTCTTCAGAAAAAGGCGAACTTTCTAGGGGTGGAAGTGCCTACACGACTTTAACTTTTTTTTTTTTTTTTTTTTTGGCAATCTTAGATCTCTAGGCCTCATCCTATCTGATTTTTTCTCTTTTCTCTTACAGTCTCCCCCCCCCCCCCCTTATGCAGTTTAGGTTTTTTTTTTCCTTTCTTTTATGTGCAAAGCCAACTTCCTAGGAAAAAGCTGCCGGATATCTGAGTGCTAGAGATAACTCATAAACAACAACTCAGCTTCCCCAACTTCAACATCAAGATGTTTAGACGGATCAGAACAAGAAGCATTAAAAAAAATGGCTGGAGGTGTTAGCTCTGAATGAGTGTGAGCACACCACAGAAGAATGCCGTGAATCATTCAGAGCCCGGCTTAAAAAAAAAAAAAGAAATAAAACCAACAACAAAAACCTTCAAATAAGTTGTGGTATAATTGCAGCTTTTAATTTAATTTTAAAGACAAAAAAAAAAAGAAAAAAAAAAGAAAAAAAAAAGAAAGAAAGAAAAAGAAAAAATTCAGTTTAAAAAGTTCTGAAAAATCCCAGTTTTCTGATGGACGGCGGAGAGTTTCTCTGGTTGTACAGAGAACGCAGGGGAAGGCTCTACTACTAGTTTATATAGGTTTGTCTTTACTCACCTTTCATAGCAAGCCTGTGGAACTCTGGTGATTGTTGCTTTTAATTCTAGAGTTCACAGGCTGTCACAGGTTAAGCTGTCTATCTTAATGGTCTCTCCTGGTTGGGGGTGGGTATTGATATTTTCAATTCCATTACAATTGATGTGCTACGCAGAGGCGTTTCTTTTCTCTCTTTAACGTTGGTGTGTGTGTGTGTGTGTGTGTGTGTGTGTGTGTGTGTGTGTGAAGATCACTTGCAGGAAGAGTTAGTGTTCTCCCACTCTGGGAGTTCGGGGATTGAACCTATAGCATCAGGGTTACCCACAGCACCTTATGCTCTGAGCTGTCACACCAGCCCCCTCCTCCATTAGATTTGCTCTAATTCCAAACATGTTGAACTTTTCAGGTTTTTTTTTTTCCTTTCCTTTTCCTACCTTCGTGCTGGAGTATAGAAGCCCAGGCTCGTGCATGTTAAGGACCTGGAGCCGTATTTTCTGCTTTCTTACATTCCAGTCCCTTCCCTTTGGTTCCACCTTTCTAGCTTGCTAGTTTTCTCTTCCGCATTTGCAGACCCCGCTGGTGATGACCCAGCTCACAACGTAGCTAGCTTCTCCATGAGATACAAATCTAACACTGACGTAGAAGAGATAACTGGTGGCCACATCTATAGCCGCCTCCCGCCCCACCACACACACTAGTATTCCAGAATTATCTTATGTTTTACAACGAGGAAGGGTTGAGTGGCTTGCCTAATTTAAGGACTTATTGATGCCTCTGCCACTAAGTCCTGCAGTGTGGCTCTGCGCAGTTCTCTAAGTTTGCCTAAACTCTGTCTAACTGACATGTGTCTGGCACTCGTGTGTTCTTAATGATATTTACAATATAGTGTGAAGGATTAATTATATATGTACTGAGTTCTTTCTTTAGAGTGCTCATTGTACTAGTTGGTGTTATATATTTACATTAGATATTCAAAATTATTGGGTTGGGAACACTGTTTGCCTGAGTGGTCACAGTTGGGCTTTATGTGACTATTTCTTCTGAAATGTCATTGGAAGGTGATAATAATCACATGTAACATAATTGTCACAACTGATTAGGCACTGGCTTTCAGTAGGACTTTTTTCCAGAGAGCACAAGAGGGAAATGGTTATTTAAGTATTAAATGATCGCATTTCACAAAGGCAGGTGGCCAAAGGCACCAGAATCAGCATCAACGCTCTCCGGTCTGAGTGGCTGATTTTCAAAACGGGCATCACCTTCTCCACGATGAGTGTTTTTAATTTCACCTCCTTACAATTCCAAAAAGAATTACTGGGAGGAAAAAAAAAAGTCTGAGTTTGGCTATTTAAAGCCCTCAGGACTTTGGTTGGAGGACATCGTAGAGGTTTGAAAGGAAGGAAATAAGTCTGCTGAATTCAAAATTGTCACTCGGTCTCTAAACATGTTTGCTACAGCTTTGTGCTTGATACAGAATTGATTGAGAATAAGGCAAGGGCAATGTAATTTTTAGTTTCATGTTCTTAAAATCATATCAGAATCTATTTTCCTTCTTTCTTCCTTCTTTCCTTCCATTTCCTCCCCACTTCCTCTTTTCTTCCTTCCTTTCTAGTTTTCTCTACTTTTTTTGTCTTTCTTTTTTGGGGTGCTGGGGATACAGCCCAGGCCTTTTGTTGTTGTTAAACAGCCTATCCACTGAGCTGACTCTCCAGTTTCCAGAGCTTTTTTTTTAATGCAACTGAACGCTTTGTCTTTGTTCTTTTTTGTTACTATTAATTTTGAGCTCAGGATCCAGACTCATTTTTGAGTTAACATTTTCTTTTCAGAATGAGAAAGAGGGTAGTGTGTTAGAAGTGACAGCTCCATTTTCTTTTAATTTTGTGTGTGCGCGCACTCACACGCGGGGTTGTACGGAAAAGACATGCACTTGTGTGCGTGCGCACATGCTAGCGGTTGTACATAAAGGACAACCTGTATAACTCAGTTCTTTGCCTCCACCACTCACGTTTAGGGATCTAATTCAGGTTGTCAGCCTTGGTTGTGAGTGCCTTTAACCATGAGACATCTTAATAGCACACAGGTCCATTTTCTTTCGATAGTTCTGAGTTTAATTTTTCATTAAGAAAATGTGAGTAGAAAAGTCGGCTGATAAATTCACACGTACGAAAGGTAAAAGAAATCTCTCCCTGTTTAAAAAAAAAAAAAAAAGAAGAAGCAGAACTAAGAACATTTTAATTTAACTTCTGAGACAGGATCTCTCTTTGTGTCCACACTAGCCCGAAACTTTCTGTGTAGCCCAGGCTGGTCTCACATTGGTTGCAGTCTTGCTTCAGCCTTTCAAGTTTTCAGGTGCAGGAATAGCAGGTGTGAGTGAGCCAGCAAATCTACAAAACCAAGGAATTAAAATTCAACATGAGGCTGATATTTGGCCTGTGGCTGCTTTCCACCTTCCCAGAGAACAGCAGATAGGAAATTCGTAACTTCTCCCAGGTGGTGGAAAACTAGAGCTGGCTGAAAAGGGGGTGTTCAGGAGTTCTACTAAATCATCAGAATATCATTTCCTTTCGTTTGGGGCTTGTCTCATTACCCGATGGCTACCTACCTAAAGACAGCAAGGGCGTCTATCCTGGGAGTGGCAAATCTGAAACTGTCAGCTGTGTGGGATGGCAGCAGGGTGATCGAGCCAGAGCTTGTTGACTCAGAATGTCCTGCTCCAAAATCATGGCACCCTGAGTGCATCACACACACATACACATGCACATGCACACACACATACACATCATACGTACACATATACACACACACACACACACACACGAGCGTTCGTGCACACACATACACACTCCTGAAAGGATAAAATCTCTTATGTAGAACCCTACTCTACAGAATCAATTTGTGTGTGTGTGTGTGTGTGTGTGTGTGTGTGTGTGTGTGATGTAGTCCCTAAAATATCTTTATTTATTTATCTCTCTATAAATCATTATTTTAGTTTAGCATGTACAGTATTGGGTTTCATTAGGCTCTCTTCCCACATCTGTATTAGCATAGCTTATTTTCACTTGCTCTCCTCTCCCACCATGTATCCTCAGCTAGCAGTAATCCTCCTGCCTCAGCCTCAGAGTGCTGAAATTCCAGCAGGCACTACTATGCCTAGCTAATTTTGATGTGTGTGTGTGTGTGTGTGTGTGGTGGGGGGGTGTCTATCTAACAAATGGCTTCCCAGCTCAGCTCTCCCTTCCTTTTCTTTGTTCTTACTGTCCCCTGTCAGCCAGTAGCTGAGGTAGAAATCAATGGTTTTGATTGTCTTTCTTGAAAAAGAAGTCACATGGGCCTGGGAGTGATGAATGGAAATGACGAAGAGCTTGGTGCCCAAATTAGCCTGGCTAATTGGATATTGTCACTCTAAAAGATTTAGAACTTGGGGTTGGAGGGAGCTGGTAATGTTCCCAAAGAGGTGGCACTGAGATCCTGCTTCTCCCCCAGTTCTGTGCCTGGAGAGAGCAAGGTTGGGATTTGCCTGTGGAGACCCAAGAGTCTAGATTGGCTGCATCTTTCTTCTCAAAGATGATCTGGGATCTTGTTGACTTTCATGTGGCCCACTTGCTAGTTTTGATTTCAATGTCTTTTTTTTTTTTGGGGTCTCCAAGCCGGTCTTCATAGCTCTACCAACATATTTATTTACTGTGTGTTCCAATTTTATCCTCTCCTCTCTCCCCACCCCCAGTCTGCAGCAAGGAGAGCGGGGACATCCTGCGCAAACTGTCAAACTACCACCACCACCCTCTGGAGGAGGAACGCTAATGGGGACCCCGTTTGCAATGCCTGTGGGCTGTACTACAAGCTCCACAATGTAAGTGAGACTGGCACCAGCCGGGATGGTGGGGTGGGGAGGGATCCTGACCACGACCTTGAAACTTAGCCAGCGGTTAGATTTCTGATGGGTTTCAGTCACCGTCTTTGGAGCTAAGCAATCTGTCAGTTAAGACTGAGTTTATTATTTGTATTTCTTGGTTTTCTGAGACACATGTTTTATATAGCCCAGGCTAGCTTTGAATGTTTCGCGTAGAGGGGGCTGTCCTTAAACTTCTGGTCCTCCTGTGGCAGCTTTCAGAGTGGTGGGATTATAAATGAGTGTCACTACATGTGGCCACACGTAGTTTTGAAAACATCTTTGCTGAGATGGAAGGGGTTTGAGACAGAGAGGGAACACAGGTTTAGTAGCATGCCAATAATCCTGGTACTTAGAAAACTGAGACAGGGAGACCATCATGAGTTGGAGGCCAATACAGTCTACGTAGCTAGAACCGTGCCAACCAAGGTTACATAGCAAGATCCTGCCTCAAAAACAACAACAGCGAAGAATACAGCTCACTACCCATTTAGTAAGTTTTTGAAAGTTTTTATGTGAGGTTAATTTAACACCCGGTAGATATCATAGACCTGTGGATATCCATTTAGTATATTTTTGACAGTTTTTATGTGAGGTTAGCACCTGGTAAATATCATAGACCTGTGGACATTTTAGGGGAAAAGTCTTGGAAAACAGAAAAATTATCAGTTCTAAAGCAAGGCCAGGTGGCACCTTGCCTTTAATCCCAGTGCTTGGGAGACAGATGCAGGTAGACTGTGAGTTCTGAGTCAGCTTCATCTACATAGTGAATTGTCAGATAGCCAGGACTACTTAAAGAGACCCTATGTAAAAAACAAAACAAAACAAAAAAACCCAACAACAACAAAAAACAACCAAACAAGAAATCATAGTTCTGTTTTGATGTTCCCTTTCATGAGATAGGGGGAGGGTTGGAGTGGGGGTGAGGGAGCTCACCTCCCTTGCAGGAGGAAAGGAAAAAAATTAAATATAAATATGTGGTTCTGCCATCCATTTCTAAGCCAACTAGGACAGATAGATTTGGTTACTGATCGGGACACAAAGCCTTGGCTGTCCTTGTGCTGTGAACTACAAATGGTCCCCTGTGTGACAAACATGAACTGAAATTTTATTAATTGTCCCTGTCCCAACCAGTTTTTCATTTGTACACAACTGGGGGGAAGAATTAAGGTTAGAATGGTAGGGAAAAGAAATGGTTACTTCTGCCTTCATTAGCATAAGGTAACTGCCAGTCACTAGAGTCTAGATGGCTCTACCCACAGACACACCTCTCCCCGCCACCACCTTTTTTTTTTTTTTTTTTTTTTTTTTTTGAGACAGGGTTTTATATTGCCCAGGGTAGCCTTGAACTTACTATGTAGCAGAAAACAACCTAAAATGTATAGTTATTCCTAACCGTGTCCCCCTCCCACCTCCCCCAGAAGTCACAACTCTCTTGTTCCTCAACTTTACCTGATTCTTCTGAAGTCCTTAACCTTTGGCAGAGTCTGGGAGGAATGAGGAAGAAGCAGAAATTTTTGCTTGTGGCTATTCTCGAAGTAACTCACTTTACCCAGGAATACCTGGGAATTGAAGAGGAAGTCAACTCCCCTACCCCTTTCTGGGATAAAGTTTTCCTTTTTTCTGAGATTTCTTTGGAGCCTAAATTTACATATCTTGACATGGTCCCCTTCAGTGTTACCCAGAATGAGGAATCCAGAGGCCTCCTAAGGAGAATCTGCTGCTCTTCCCCTACTCCTGGGATACACACAGGTTTAGCAGCAGTTAAATCAAGTCCTGCTTTCAAATGTGAGGTAAAGGAGTTAGAAATGTTTGTGGTTACAAGTAGCATTTGGTACCCTCTCCATATCTCCCTACAGCCTGTCGGGGTATTTTCTGAGCTACACCTTCCAGCTAAGAGTGTCCATGGTACTTGATGACACGGTAGCCTCAGAAAGCCCCACAATGTAGACAGGGCAAAGACTCGATTTCAGCTGTACTGGGAAAGCACATACATACAGTGTGCAGGGTGTCCCTGCAGTACTTGGTAAAACAATCTGACTTTGCAATGTCACAAGCTCTCCATGAACTGCCATGTGTGTGTTTCACTACTACCTCCATGGAGTCATAGAATTCTAGGAAACTAGCTCCCTATACTGCTTTGAGCAGTGGTGATGAGCTCTGATGAAGCTGGTTTCTCACCTAACTATGCGTATTTTTGAATGATAATGATTGGATGATGATGGTTTCTTCTGGGGAGCAGCAGGGACAGAAAGAATGAAGGGTTTGATGCAGGAGGCGAGTGCTGAGTCATGCTCCCTCTCAACCTACTGCGGGTTCCTCTAGTGCACATTCCTTACTCCTTCCTGGATGAAGCAGTTACCCTGCTTCAGCCCCCAAGTGCTACAGTTACAAGCTGATCATGAGGGGAGAGAATTTTCTCAATTCTCATGCATATTTTGCTTCTCCTCCCCCTCCCCCTCCCCCTCCTCCTCCTCCTCCTCCTCCTCCTCCTCCCCGTTTTTCGTTTTCTGCCATTTGGCTTAGCACGGATTCGTTAAGGGAGGTGTGTTTAACACTGAGATAATAATCTAAGGCCATTTTCTTGGCATGTGATGTCCTCTGCCCATACTGTGTCTGCACATGTACGCCATGGGCTCCTCTTCTCTTATCTAAGTGTTTAGATGATTGCCTATCTCTGCATCAGCGTATCTAGGTGTGTTGTGACTAGCTAGCTATCTGTGGCCGTGTAGCTATTGGTGTAACCAGATATTATATGTAGATATCTGGCTGTGTACATCTAGTGATCGCTGTACACAGTGGTGTATCTAGACATTATCTTAGGGAAGGTCTGATGTGGGGTGGATACCTGTCATCTCTGTGGGCGGCGGCTTTATCTTCCTGACAACCTGAAGAAGGAGCCCTGAGACATTTTTCTGGCACTGACTTTGGCTCTTTGGCTTCTCCTCACCCTGTCTTCCTGTCACAGGGACAAATAAGGTATGAGGCTCCAGTGTAGGGCTCGGTAGCCCTTTCTGGTGACCTCTGCCAGCACTAGGAAGTCAGGTGCTTAATGTACCTAGAAACTTGGTCCTTCTTAGCTATTTGGATCTTTTCTTCCTCACCTGTCATGTTAAGCCTCAGAAGAGGAGGGTGACTACTGGAGCCCAGGCAGTCTTTTTCTCCACATCTGAGAATCCTCGACACTGGGGCTCTTTACCTTTAGGATGCCAGGCAGGACTGCCTGCCTCTCATCAAGATTCTTGGTTGCATCCCTGGAAACATAGCCAGAAATGCAGTTGATTCTTTGCGGTAGATGCTTGCTGGTGACATTCACTTGCTTGGCCCTTCGTGAAGAGAGGCCTTTATTAGTTTTGTATAAAGTCCCATGCTTGATTCTGGGTTCCCAAAGTAAAGGATACTTAGGAACCAAAAGGGTGTTCGTGTATCAAAGCCTATCGCCCTCCCCCTCTCCCCCTCCCCCTCCCTCTCTCCCTGCTACCCCTCTCTTTCAGCAAGAGTATTACTAGTAGCCCATGCTAGCCTAGAACTCCAAATCTTCTTGTCTCTGCATTCTAAGTATATGCCAGCATGTCCTGCAAATCTTTAGAGTAGGGTTTTGTATCTTTATCTGATGCATTCACATATTTTTATGTGTGACCATGAGTGTCCTTACAAGCCACCAAAGGACTTTGGGTCCTGTTGGCTGTTATTAAATCACTGTTGATTGGTGGGTTTTAGTTGCTTGTGCAGAAGCAGGTGAGGGGGAAAGCACTGAGGGTGTGTTGGACGATATGGGCCCAGGGTTATCCTTTGGAAGAGCTACAGCTTTAGCACAGTTCCAGGGCTGTGGATGTAGCTCCTAGCGGGTGAGGCCTGGTTCTCATCCCTAGAACCCTCCTCCCTCCAGAGTCTCAGAATACACACATTTCCCGAAGAAGGGTTTCTAGCACACCATCCTGTGAAAAAGCCAGGTAGAAGAGTGTGACAGCCAGACCTTGGAGGGGGGCACAGGAGATCTAGTTTCCCAGAAAGATAGATTTCAGCACAGGAGGCTACACTCCGTCTGGCTCTGTGTGGCAAGTCCCAGAGAAGTAAACAAAACGGTGTCTGGCGACCTAGATCCCCCATCTTCTCGTGAACTACCTTAGAGAAATCTTTTTTGTTTTGTTTTTTGAGTCTGGGTTTCTCTGTATAGCCCTTGCTGTCCTGGAACTCACTCTGTAGACCAGGCTATCCTTGAACTCAGAAATCTGCCTGCCTCTGCCTCCCAAGTGCTGGGATTAAAGGTGTGCACCACCACTGCCTGGCCCTTGGCCCTTAGGGAAATCTTAAGTAAGACAGGTGTTCCCATTTTAGTCATCAAATACTGGATACTAGGTGGGCCCTGAAGGAGCCAACTTCCCTCATCAGATGCTGATGAGCTTAGCTGAATTGTGCTTGGGGTCTGTGGGCTTTGAAAGCAGTAGCAGCTGAATCAGAAGCCAGAGACTTGCGTCTCTGGAAAGTAGGAAGGAACAGGTAGGAAGAAGAGGCAACCACAAAAACACATCCCTGACCCGGGGGGGCAGAGAACAGGGCTCGTGATACTGTGCAAAAGCTCTTATCATTTCAAAGGCAGCAAAAAAAGTAAAAAAAAAAAAAAAAATTGATCTTTGTTTAGATTAACAGACCCCTGACTATGAAGAAGGAAGGCATCCAGACCCGAAACCGGAAGATGTCTAGCAAATCAAAAAAGTGCAAAAAGGTGCATGATGCACTGGAGGACTTCCCCAAGAGCAGCTCCTTCAACCCGGCCGCTCTCTCCAGACACATGTCGTCCCTGAGCCACATCTCCCCCTTCAGCCACTCCAGCCACATGCTGACCACACCGACGCCCATGCACCCGCCCTCCGGCCTCTCCTTCGGACCTCACCATCCATCCAGCATGGTCACCGCCATGGGTTAGACAGGCAGAGCCCTGCTCCACATGCACGAGGAGTCTCCGAGTCTGCGAAAGAGTTCCTCCGACCCCTTCTACTTGCGGTTTTTCCGCAGGAGCAGTATCATGAAGCCCGAAAGCGACAGATCTGTGTTTTTGAAGACAGAAAGCAAAATGTTAGCTTCTTTTTTCCAAAGGAGCTCCCTGGTGGTGTCTGCGTTCCAACCACTGAATCCGGATCCCATTTGTGAATAAGCCATTCAGACTCATATTCCCTATTTGACAGGGTCTCTAGTGCTGTGAAAAAAAAATATTGCTGAACATTGCATATAACTTATATTGTAAGAAATACTGTACATTTGAGGAAGACTTTATTGTACCTGGATAGCTGTAAGAAAGGCATGAAGGACGCCAAGAATTTTAAGGAATATAGGGAGAATAAAGTATGGAGATACAGAAGAAACTAAGTCTGATGTCCAAATGGGCACGCTGTCAGTTTTGTTTCCCTTTAGTTGTTTGATGCATTTAAAAAAAAAAAAAAGAATAAAAAAGAAAAAAAAAGGAGGGGAGGGGGAAGAAAAAAAAGAAATTAAAAAAAAAAAAAAGAAAAGAAAGAAAAATCCAAGAAAAAATAAGGTTGTAGGCAAATCATTTGTTCTAGGCTGTGAGCCTCTCAAGAAAAAAAAAAAAATTCAGATCTGGGCAATCGGTGTATAATCTCACCAGTTGAGGATTTGAGAATGTCATGCCTAGGCCTACATGCTCTGTGAATCAGTCCCTGTAATTGTTGTTTGTATGTATAATTCAGAAGCACCAAAATAAGAAAAGATGTAGATTTATTTCATCATATTATACAGACTGAATTGTTGTATAAATTTATTTACTGCTAGTGTTAGGAACTGCTTTTTTTTTTGTTTGTTTTAATTTTTTTTTTTTCTCCTCTCTGGATTTTTGGTTGAACAAACTAGCTTGCTTTCAGTTGACCTAAGGTGGATGTACTCTGGAGGGTTTATTTTTCCTTTTATTATTATTTTTTGATGGTATTTATTAAATAGCTTCTATGGGCCTGGCGGTACCTGTCTTTTTGTCACTTCTCTTGCAGCCTAAGCTATGAAGGTAGCAACGTACCAGCTACCAACGTGCATGTCAGCGACCTGGCCACTGACAGGCCTGGTCCTGAGAGCCACCTGGCTGACTGTTAGCCCCTGTGTGTTCTGTATTAGTGATCACTGCCTTTAAACAGTCTGTTGGAATAATACTATAAAAATAATAATAAAGTTAAAATATTTTAAAACAACAAAGTAACATTGTATCACAGTGATGGCCAAGCTCTCATAGAATTTGGTAGCACTAGCTAATTTCAGGGTCGATTTCTTTTGAAGCATCCCAAAGCAAATATGGTAGTTATTCACCAGGAGACCATGTGAACCTGGCAGGCGATATCCATTCCTTGAATGAGAGAATTGTGAGTTCTACTGTTGTTTAGAGAAGTCTATCCCTGGTCAGGTACAGCTTCTGGATGCTCTGGTGAGATGCCAGCTGTTCTTGGGTATCTTCCGGGGACAATCTTGAAGAGTGGTAAACTCCCTGGCTGAGATTTCCAGGTATAACTACAGTCAGGGGGTCACTCCTCTTTGACACTGCAAGCTAGCCAGGTGCGTCTCAGTTCATTCACATTTTGCTTTGCTACTGTTTGAATCACACCGCAGTGGAGGGGTGACTGGGATGTCTGCACAACACAAAGTAACCGGTTTGAAACCTGCTGTAGATTCCCTTTGCCCTCTGACAGAACGTGTAACTCTGGCACACGCTTATAAATCTGTTATTAACTGCTTTTGCTTTCTTGGCAAGTATTTGAAGTCTAAAGCTGAATGTTGAAATAAATAGTAAGAGAAATGCTATGCCGTGGAGAGCATGCTGGCTCCTGATGGATGACCAACAGACCTGTACTGTTCTCCAACCTTGTCTAGGAAGCAGGGTCCTTGGAAGCAGAACCTCGAGGAAAGAGGGTTGATTTGAACCTGGGGGATTTTATCATCAGGTTGGTTCCACCTCTCTCGATTCCCTGCTTCTGTTCCTAAGACCATTTGTGTTAATGCCCTTTCACCTTAAGAACAAGGAATTCAAATTCTTGACATTCCTGGAGTGAGAAGGGGTAAAGGGGGGGGGGGGACGACACAGGGAAAAAAAAAGTCCCAAGGCTAGCCAGCCTGAGCTTCCCTTTGTTTTTAGATAAGGTAGCAACAGCACAGCACCAGTTCTTGTCATTTCATCATGGCATACTTCAATTTAATTTTCAAAGCTGTTTCTAGAAGATGATGCAAAAGCTTTGTAAAATATCTATAGAGGGAGAGGATAGTGGTTCAAGTTTCCTCTGGAATGTGGATCTGGTAGGTTTTGTTTTTGTTTTTGTTTTTTTGGCTTTCTTAGAGAGAAAGACAGAGAGATTGGGGGAAGGGGGAGAGGGAGAGAAAAAGAGAGAGCTCAGAAGAACCACGATGCTGGTAAAGGTTTAATCTGAGAAACCAGGACAAGAACCAAGACAAGGCTGAAGCACTTTTGAGTAAACTGTATCCTCGGTCAGTCTTCAATCTGTTTGATCTCATTTTTCAAAACTTTATCAGCTTAGCCACAGAAAAATATTTGAGATATAATATGGAGTTTGGGAGAAGGGGAAAAGAGACAATGATTTAACATTGGTGTTGTTTTAAACGGGGTCTCACACTGTAGATTGGATTGGCCTGGTACTCACTGTGGAGCCTAGGCTGGTCTCAAACTCTAGGCCATCCTCCTGACTCATCCTCCCTGGTGCCAAGTGACAGTCATCAGTCAACACCTCTGACTTGGGTTAGTTCTTTAAAACATGTCAAAGGCTAACATCACAGGGGAAAAAAAACCCAGCTCTGCTGTTTAGGAAGTCCACGGAGTAAATATCACTGGATGGAAGCACTTTCTAAGATGGTTATGGCAGCTCGTGCCTCCAGTCACAGCACGGGAGCAGCAGAGGCAGACATGTTGCCTTCAGTTAGAGGCCTGCCTGGGCTACCAGGTGAGTTCTCAGCAGCCTGAGCTAAAAAGTGACACTCCATCCTCCAAGAACAAAGTAAAACAACAACACATGCAAAACAAAAAATTAAACAAAAATGTTGTCCCATATTCAGTAAATACCTATTGAGTATCTAGGTTGAATTTTGTTCACGTACAGATGCATGTGACTAAATCTGATGACCTGAGGGTGAACCCCTGGATCCATACAATGAAAGGGACTTTGTAAGAAGAATTGACTTCCATAAGTTGTCCTCTGATCTCTACATGTGGGCTGTACCCTGTGAGTGTGCACACATGTATACGTGCGTACACATTCACACATAATAAATAAAACCTTAGTTATATATTCATTTGCTTATTATTATTATTATTATTATTTTATTTATTTATTTATTTGCTTTGAGTCAGGGTTTCTCTGTGTAGCCCTGGCTGTCCTGGAACTCATTTTGTGGACCAGGCAGGCTAGTCTCAAATTCACAGACCTTCCCTGTCTTTGTCTCCTGAGTGCTGGGATTAAAGGTGTGTACCACTACTGCTAAAAACTGTCTTTTAAAAAATAGATGTTAAGAGAAGATAAACGAGGCATGGTAGCTTATACTTGTAATCTTAGCACTTAAGAAGGCCGAGGCAGGTGGATTGTATTTAGTTAGAGGCCAGCCTGAGTTACTATGTAAGACTGTCTCAAAAAATCTGAAAAAAAAATAAAGAGAAAAGAAAACAATACCAGGAAATAGAGAGATTAAGAGGCCAGTGACGTCATTCTTACTTTGTGACATTAATCTTGTTATTCCCCTTTAAAATGAGCTGCATAAACTGTGGGGAGTTCATGGCTGGGCCTCTGGGTTAGTCCTTCGGGTAGAACTGGGGCTATTTAGAGCCTGACTTCAGACATGACTATTTATCCTTCAACATTTAAAGGTGATTGTTTAGGGGACCGGAGAGAGCTCAGTCGGTAAGCTGTGTGTTGTATAAACTTGAGGACTTAGTTTGAGCCTCGACTCTACAAAAACCTGGAGTGGTGGTGAGAGGTGGTCATCGCAGTGCTAGGGAGGTGGAGACCTTGAGATTGGCTTTAGTATGTCACATGCGTGTACACACAAGTGTGCCTGTGCTCGCATGTGTGCATGCGTACACACACATACAAATGTTTTTAAAAGCATATTCTTTATGATAAGTACTTTGTTCTCTGTCTCTCTCTCTCTCTGTCTGTCTGTCCGTCCGTCCCTCCCTCCCTCCCCACTTCCTCCTTCCCTCTTTCCCTGACTTCTCTCTGTCCAGAGTCTCTGTAGCTCACGATATTCAGGAATTCCTTATGTAGCCGAGGATGACTGAACTTCTGATCTGCCTGCTTTTGCTTCTCAAGGGTACACACATCACAGGTGTACGTTACTACACTCGGTTTCTGCAATGCTCAGTGTTGAGCTTAGGGCTTTATGCAAGCTAAGAGAACACTGTGCTAACTGAGCTAATCTTCATTCCTATTTTGAGAATTCTTTATTAGGGAAGGCTAGAATTTTGAAAAGTGGCATTTGAGAATCCTAGAGTGACAGGATCCAGAAGATTCCCGAAAGTCTGGTGGCTCCTCACCTCACTGCTGCTGCATGCTACCTTACTGAACATAAATTAACCTGCGGTGCGTGACTGGCAGTTCCACACAGGAGTCAGAATCTCTGCCTTTGGATTCTCTGCTCTTTCTGAACTGTGTCCAGGCCCCTCTGGAGCTGAATACATGGGACTTACTCGTCCTGCTGATTTGGGCCGCCTGGCTCATCCATCCTGTAAAGAAATCCTGCCTGAATGAATGGCTCACAGGCTATTCTCGGAGTACAGCCAGCATCCAACCTTTCTTTCCCCTTGTCTCTCTCTCTCTTTCCCATTGGAGAAGGGGATAAACAGAGGAAGTAAACCAGTGTTCACAAAAGCGGTTCCTTTCCGGGTGCCTTGGTCACATTCCTTCCTGACTGGCCCTTGGCTCCTTTGCAGGGGACCCTGGTACATTAGCTACATTGTCTGTGGTGCATTTTTACAATCCCCTGTCATGTCTGTGTGCACGGTTTGTCAGGCTGAGCATTGGAGAGGGGATTTGGAGACTGGGTCCCCTCACCCCACCCATCCTGTTGTCCCATAGGCCTGGAGCTGAGCAAAAGCCATGCCCTAGGAAACACCCATCTCACTGCCCTTGTGGGAGGGGTCTGGTCCCCAGCAAGAGCCTAAAGGTTGTGTCAGCACCTGAAAGGGACATTGTGTTATCAGGGAAGCAGCTTTGGGATGTGAGTTTTATAGCTAAGGGTGATGAGTAAGGATATGAAGCCATTG
>JANHMN010000006.1:45153108-45173697 GCA_030674055.1 Rhabdomys pumilio
GATTCCTGGGAAGAGATCAGGGCCAGCTTGGGCAAGTTTTTGAAACCCTGTCTTTTTTTTTTTTTTTTTTTTATTGTTGCTTTTTAAAATTATTTTATTTATTTACATCTTAAATACTGCCTTGTCCTAAAGTTCTTCCCCATCCCTCCTCCCTTCTGAGAGGTTACACACACACACACACACACACACTGGTATCCCTGACCCTGGGGCATCAAGTCTCTACAGGATTAGTTGCATCCTCTCCCACTGAGGCCAGACAAGGTAGGCCTCTGCTGCATATGTGCTGGGGCGGGGGGCGGGGGGGGGGGATATTTTTGGTTGACGGTTCAGTCTCTGCAAGCTCCCAGGAGTCCAGGTTAGTTGACACTGTTGGTATTCCTATGGGGTCACCATCCCCTTCAGTTCCTTCAATCTTTCCCCTAACTCTTCCATAGGGGTCTCCAACTTCTGTCTAATGCTTGAAACCCTGTCTTAAAATGAAGACTGCAGTGGTGGCTAGTGGGTGGAGTAGCTCACTGATAGATGAGAGCTTCCTCAGCAGGCATGAGGCCCTGGGTTCCATCCTCAGGAAAAAAAAAAAAAAAGAGTGTACAAATGTAATAGAGACATTTGCACGGTAAGATTTTACTCAACTGGAAGGGTTTGTGTGTTTGTAAGTATGCATGTATGACTGCTGTGGAGGGCAGAGGTCAATGCTATGTGCCTTCGTCAATTGCTCCTTCCTTCCTTCCTTCCTATTTTCTTTCTTTCTTTTTTTTTTTTTTTTTTTTTTTGAGATAGGGTCTATCACTGAGCCTTGAGATTGCCTATTGGGCTAAACTAACTTGCCAACAAGCCCCAGGGATCCTCCTGTCCCCGCCTCCTCATCTCTGAGATTTCAGGCATGCAGCTAAGCCCAGCTGTTCAGTGAGTGCTGGGAATTGAACTCAGGTCATTCGGCTTGCATGGCAGCACTTTACTGACTGGGCCATTGCCTAAGAGGGTTTTCGCTGGATGTAATTTCAGACTATAGTGGACAAGGAGCAGGTAAGAGCCAGGGTTCTGGGCTGCAGATGTAAGAGCATTTACCTAGCATCTACAAGGCCCTGGGTTCCATCCCCAGCACTGGCAAAAATGTGCAGTAAAAGGAAGGAGCAGGTGGGTAGAAAAACAAAAGGAGAAAGAATCTTTTTCAGCTTTTAATAATGAATGTTAAGTATAGGCATCCAATCCAACTCACGTGGTGTCAACCGTCCCTTACGTGGTTACCTATCATCTTGTTGGTTAAGGATATGTGCCTGGGAACAATCGAATTGTGAATGGGCCTCTGGCTTGCTGCTTGAACAAATCTGGATGCTCCACTCTGACTTTGTAGATAAGGCAGGAATGGAGGTCCATGTTTCTATTATTGTATCAGGGGTCCAGAGCTGCCACTTAGACTTGTAAGTGACTGAAGAGATGGGGGTGGGAGCTTCCTTTATGTTGCTGCTGCCCCACCCATCACATCATACCCTCTGCTCTATCAGAGGCCAGTGATCCAGTTTGTGTATTACATGGACCTTCTGCATCCTTAGCTTTGCCTCCTGGATTTCAGAGCTGGACCATTTTCCCTGCTTCCAAGCATATCCACAGAAGGTAAGAATTTTTTCCCCTTCCTTTGGTTTTTCAAATAGGGTTTCTCTGTGTAGCACTGACCTGGAACTTGCTCTGCAGACCTGGCTGGTCTCGAACTCAAAGAGCCACCTATTCCTGCCTCCCTATACTGGGATTAATGGCATTCACCACCCTGACTTGGGGCAAGAGGGTGGTAATGTTGGTTTTAAAGGCCATGGTGTCCATGTGACCTGTTTTGCTGATCACCCGAAGCTCTGAGGAGCGTGGAGGTTTTAAACTACAGCCGTGGCTAAGGTGAAGTTTAGGGATAAGGTGTCTCTGCTTTCCGTTACCCCAGATAGAAGAGAGCTGGCAGAATGTCTGCCCTTAGAGCCAGCTGGCTGAGCAAAGGTGAAAGGAGAGGAGGGAAAAAACCCGAGGTGCACACCAATCCACTCTTTCCACCCGCCTAGCTCTCTAAGGTGTACTGTTGGCCCACGTTCTCTCTCTACTATGGCCTGGGAAACTGAAGCTCTGGGGATGTATCTGAGTTACTCAAGGACACAGAAAGTCTTGTCCCCAGGGGCCTGCCCTAGATTGTGGGAGTGTTGGTATAGCTCAGCTCTACACAGTAAAACAACAGAAAAGTCTACAGTGGTGTGAATCTTGAACTTCAGGGAAACCCCAAGTTAGTTGACTGCTGAGAAAGTTGTCAAGATCTAGTAAAGGTATCACTAAGGGAACTAGTGTCCTTGCTGTCTCTGCTCAGGAGCTGAGATGAGGGCTGCCCCAGTCTTGTCAAGAGCTGCCAGTGGGATGGGATGGCATTCTCCCTGCCCCACCAGCCATTGGCTTTTTCTTGTTTTGTGATTTGGACAGAATCTCATGTGGGCCATGCTACCCTCCAATGTACAAAGTAGCTGGTGATCTTGAACGTCTGACCATCTCTGTCTCCTAAGTGCAAGGATTACAGTGTGAGCCTTCAGGCCTAGTTATGTGGTGCTGGGGGTTTTCTTTGTGCTGGCAAGCTCTCTACAAACTGAACTGCATCCTCAGCCCAGCCTACTAAGGGTATGAAAAAAAGTAACTGAAGCTAGAGAGATGGTTCACATGGGCCTGAGTAAGGATCTTCAGCAACCAAATATAAAAAGTGAGGCATGGTGTGGTGCCTGCCTTAAGTCCTAGCACTCTGGAGGCAGAGGCAGGTGGGATCTCTCTGAGTTCAAGGCCAGCCTGGTCTACAGAGTGAGTTCCAAGGCTACACAGAGAGAACCTCTCTCTTGGAAAAACGAAACAAAACCAACCAACCAACCAAACAAACAAAAAGCCAGGCATAGTAGCACATGTCTGTAATCCCAGGACAAGGGAGGTCGAGACTGGAGGAGCCCTGGGGCTTGCTCCAGGTTCAGTGAGCGACACTTGTCTCAAAAACTAAGGTGGAGAGTGATTTAAGAAGTGACCCAGATATTGACCTCTGGCTTCCATTCACCCTGCATGCAGACACATTCCATACACATATGCACCTCCACCAAAAAGGAGGAGGCTTCCAGCCTATCCCAAAGTCTGGAAGGACAATATGAATTTTCTCTGGGGAAAGGCAGCTGTAACTTGTCGAGAGTGGATGTCCGGCTAGGACTGAAGCTTGCAAATCAATACAATGTGTTGGCTTGCAGGAAACTTGTCCCATTTTGTTAAGGATTACATTTCTACATGCTTTGCAGACTAGATGTTAATCAGTGGCTCTTGGCCAGAGAGGGCAAATCCTATCAGCAAATAAATGCATTTAAGATGTCAGGGATGACCAAAGAGAAATATGTATACAGAGACCTAAAAATAATATGAGACCATTTAGAAACTTGAAGGTCATTTTATTGAGGGCAAACTTCTTGTGCAGGGTGCCGACAGTTTGCCCTCTGGGTGTTTTCAGAGCTTAAAGGATCAAACTGTCCACACAAAATATGGAATGTCTAATAGAGAGGTCCATGTATTCTTCCAGCCCAACCTTTTAGCCTTTTAATTACTATGGCTCCAGCTCGATGTTGGATACCACCCTGTGTGTAACTGTAGCATAGGCGGGGCATTATGTGGCCAAACGATTGGCTGGTACCTCTGAAAGGGACTTTAAGGAGTCTTAGCAGATGCGAGGAAGTCAACGGCAGTCAGTCATAGCTCATCGGAAGCTAAGGAGATGAGGGGGAAACGATCCTTTGCCACATTGGAGATTAGTTCCCAAGGATAATTGAGCTTCTTTGCCACTGTGCAGAAATCCTCACCAAAACTTCCTGTGGTATTATTGAAAGGTGCTGCCATGAGGCCAGGCCTCAGTGGGTAGGGTCTTTGCTTAGCATGCATGAATCCCCGGGGTCATCCAGCACTGCAGAAATAAGGCATGATTGGTGTGCACCAAGAATCAACACTTGGAAGTTGGGGAGCTGGAGGCAGAAGACTCAAAAGTTCAAGGTCATAGTTTGGCTACATAGGAAGTTTGGAGCCAGCCTATGCTACACAAAACCTTGTCCAGGAAGAGAGGTGGGGGTGGGGTGAGAGAAGAGTTAAGAGTGAAGTGATTTTTAATTTTGTACTTTAAAAAATATGGTTCTTTCTTGCAGGTTGCAGGATGTAGCAGTACGAATAGTCTGAGATGGTGGTGATCTTAAGGGCATGAGTTTCAGGCTGCAGAGTCTCAGCTTAGTTCGTAAAAGCATGAGAACCTGAGTTTGAAGCCCCGGAATCCACTAAAGCTGAATGCCACAGCATGTACCGGAAATCCCAGAGCTACTACAGCAAACGCTAAGTGGAATTGCACTATTTATTCCAGACTGGCCTTGAACTCATGACCCTCCTTGCCCATGCTAAGCCTACCCTCTATCGCTGAGACACATCCCCATGAAAGAGGCAGAGTCAGGAGAATTGTTGGGAGCTTTCAGGCCAGTGAGCCTGGCATTCACACTGGTGAGCAACAGAATCCCAATCTCAAGCATGGTGGGAGGTAAGATCAAACTGGAGGTTGTTTCTTGAAGTCTACCTGACTGCTATGGTATTTGTACACTTGTGAGATAAGTGTGAGGTCTGCCTTGAACTCTCTTCTGTCTTCTTCAGTCCTCACCTGCTCTGTTTTGTACAGTTGTCAGTGATGCTGAGCCTCTGGTCTCATTTTCATTTAGCTGTAGAGACTTGCTGCCAGTAGAACCCTGTGCTCTGGGCTGACGTCACTTGTTCCTTTTCTCTCTGCATCTCACTCCAGGCTAAGTCTGAGCTGATGAACTCTTGAGCCAAAGATTTGATGATGTGTAAAGGCTTCATGTTATTGTTCTTTGTTGGGATTTGCACAACAAACAAACCTTTAATGCTTTCGCACTTCAACTAAGCAAGCGGGTCTTGTGTGACTTCTAGGTACCAGGGGACAGAATGTTTTTGGTTTGGTTGGTTCTTGTGGTACTGGGGAAATAGCACCCAGGATTTTACCCATTTGAGGCAAGCACTGTACCACTGATTTATATTTCCAGACAAGATATAATATTATTTGAACAGAAAATTCTAGGGCCTTTCAGCACCTAGCACAATGAAGTTTAAAATATATATTTGTGTGTGTGTGTGTGTGTGTGCCATGCCATATGTGGTCAGCCAGTGGACAATTTGCTGTCCTTCCATCATGGATTTGGACATTTGAATTCATGTCATCAAAGTTGGTAGCAGATACTTTACCTGCCAAGCATCTTACACACCACTGCTTTGAGACAGAGTCTTGTTATATAGCCCAAACTGACCGTTAATTCATGATCCTTCTGTCTCAGCTTCCTAAATGCTCAGATTACAGGTGTGTGCGCATAGGAGTTTGTTGAATAAATTTTCCATTTATGTGGGGGATGACCACGAGTCTGGAAACATAGTATTTTACCATATCAGGAAATTAATATTAATAAGCCACTTGTGGCTCCATTTCTGTGCTAGATACATGACCACACTGAGCACTGAGTACTTTACAGTACACTGAGTACTTGGTGTGCTTTACATAGACACAGTGTCTCACTCCACACTCCTAACTGTCCTGTGATACACTGATCTTCACTACAGATTTACCCGGAGCATAGACAGAGAGGCTCAAAGAAGCTAAGTTAACTCCAGTTTCATTTCCAGAGCTGTGTGACTACCTTCTACCCTGTGCTACAAGAGGCTGATCCTCAGACAGAAGCAGAAGCCAAGCTGGGCATGGTTGTTGTACACACTTATAGTCCCAGCACAAGGGAGGCTGGGGTAAGACCATAAGTTCAAAGCCAGCCTGAGAAACATAGTGAGATTGCATTTTAAAAAGCCAATGACAAGAAGGTCTTGGAGCCCTACACCCTTGCCTTCTGAGTTGTTTTCCTTAGGTGCCTTTCCAATGGCTCTTTTTGCTGAGTGACTGTGTTCAGTTTCTCTCTCACAAGGCAGCATCGCCGTTTAACCCTCTCTCTCAAAAGGTTCAGTTACTCGACCAACATCTCAGAGCAGGCAAAGGTCAAGGCTGGATTGACAACTGAGCACAACACTCGGGGCTGTGGATCCCTCCGGGAATGTTCATGGCAGAGGCGGGTCATGTTTAGACTTGATCGCTTGGTGGTCATCAGCAATTTTCAGGAGCCCAGGATAACCGCTCACATGGAAAGTCTGGCTTCAAAAAATCACCTAACACTCTATCAAATAAAAGTACCCTCTTTCTATAACGGAGAAATTAACCGGGTTGAGCAGTAGTGGTTAGGAGAATGGCCATAAAATTAATAAAATAATAATAATAATAATAATAATAATAATAATAATAATAATAATAATAGTGGTATACTCTTAGTGACCTCTTGCCTTTCATCCAAGATCTAAAAGAGACTGGCTATTGTTAATTAATATGATTTGGCCCTGTTGATTTCTGAGCTGAGAAATGGTGGTACATGACTGTCATCTCAGCACTTGGGAGGTAGAGGGGTAGAGGTAGGCAGATCTCTTTGAGTTTGAGGCCAGTCTGTTTTATATGTTTTACATAGTGAACTTGAATTCCTGGCCAACCAGGGCTACACAGCAAGATCCTTTCTCTCTCTCTCTCTCTCTCTCTCTCTCTCTCTCTCTGTGTGTGTGTGTGTGTGTGTGTGTGAGAGAGAGAGAGAGACAGACAGACAGACAAACAGAGACAGAGAGAGTCAGAGAGACAGAGAGACAGAGAGCGATTGGGATTGCGATTTGAAGCTGGGTTTGGTGGCACAGTCCTGTCACTTCATCTATTTGGGAGGCTGAAGCAGAAGGGCCACAGTTGAAGGCCACCTGGAATATAGAGTATATTCAGGGTCAGTCTGGGTAACTCATCAAGATTCTGTCTTAAAATAAAAGTCGTAAAAGCAGATGAAGGGTAGATCCAGTTCAGTGGTATAGCATGTGCCAAGCACCAACAGGGTCCTGGAATTCAATCCTGAGCTCTGAAAAGAAGAGTCAAGAAAGAAAGAAAGAAAGAAAGAAAGAAAGAAAGAAAGAAAGAAAGATAAATAAAGAAAGGCCCCTTCCAGGGTCGAGAAAGGGTATGCTGACCTCCTGATAACCTCCAGAGAATGGTAGTTTTCCTTCCCATTGTTTGCTTGCCTCACACCTGAGTTATGATGGGGCTCTAGACTCCACGTGGAGGCTTGCTGTCTTTAATTACATCTAGGCTGGTAAAACTCAACCAAACTAATCACCCAACACTCGATCCAATAAAAGTACTCTCTTTTCATAATGGAGAAATTAACCGGGGTTGAGCGGTAGAGATTAGGAGAACAGTCATAAAATATAATTATAATAATAATAATATTAATAGTGGTACACTCTTAGTGGCCTCTTGCCTTTCATCCCAGATCTAAAAGAGACTGGCTACTGTTAATTAATATGATTTGGCCCTGTTGAAACTCTGCATTTGGGCCTGAAGAAGAAAGCAGGGGTATGTTTGCTTTTGGTAGGGGACTGAGTTGCTTTCTCTGTCCAATGAAGGTGAGGTGGAGAGGAGAGGTGTAAGGGGGTGGAGTCAGGAGGTTTAACACAATTCCCTTCTCCATTGGGGGGGGGGGTTGGAAAGAGTTAATAGGTACATAGAAGGTTGTCTTCAAGGTTTTTCATATTTATATACTTCGCTGCTAGGTGGGTTTGGTTTTATCCCAAGCTTGCTGTGCTTGGCTTAGAGGCTGTTGGGCTAGCACTTGAAATGGGCTCTTGAGGACACAGGTCGTAGATGCTGCTGACTTGGGAAGTGATGAAGGTGATGGGTAGGGCCCAGCTTGTGTGTGGCCAGTTTTTCCTTTTCTTGCTTATTCACTTTGGTTTCTTTTTGAAATGAGCTCTCACATAGATCAGGTTGGCCCCACCTTTTATGGCTGGTGATGATCTTGGACTCCTCATTAGCCTTCCTCCATTTTTTTTGCAGGTTCTATGATCACAGACCAGACAGTGGGGGAACACTTCAGAAGTACCCAACATAAGGAAAAGGAGGGAGACCCAGATAGATCTTGATCTGAGACCTGGGCTGCAGAGGTCAGGGATGTCTCTGGAGCAATCACTCACCTATTATTCCACCCCTGACAGTGTAGTAGAAATGAATGTATACTCTGAACCAGGTGGCCTGCATGCCAAGGCTAGCTCCATCAGTGACTAGTGAATAATCCAACCTGGCTCAACTTCATTGTTTAATTTGAAATGAGACTCTCTCTCTCTCTCTCTCTCTCTCTCTCTCTCTCTATATATATATATATATATATATATATATATATATATATATATATATACTGAAGTATCATAGACCTACCAGAGCCATACCCTTGAAGAAAATTGACTCTCTTCCCAGGAAGCCTTTGAGTTTCCATCAATCTTTTCCTACTCCAGGCTAGAAAGTTGATGGGTGCTCAATCTTGTGTGTAGCCAAGACTACCACTGCTGTGCAGTTATGGGTGCAGTGGCTCTGCCATGCCCACAAGACACTGTCTCATCTAGTCATCCCCAATCTCTGGTTCTTACTCTCTTTCTGCACTCTTTTCTCTGATGGGGTCTGAGCCTTAGGGAGAAGTGTGTGATGTAGATGCCCCTTTTGATGTCAAATACTCCACAGTCACTTATTCTTACACTGAAATTATTTTCTAAGCCCCTAAAGTTCTTACGTTGTGTGTGTATATGTGTGACTTCTTCTTCTTCTTCTTCTTCTTCTTCTTCTTCTTCTTCTTCTTCTTCTTCTTCTTCTTCTTCTTCTTCTTCTTCTCTCTCTCTCTCTCTTCCTCCCTCCTTCCCTCCCTTCCTCCCTTTCTCCCTTCCTTCCTTCCTTCCTTCCTTCCTTCCTTCCTTCCTTCCTCCCTCCCTTCCTTCCTCCCTTTCTTCCTTCCTTTCTTTCGTTCCTTTTTTCTTTAATATGGCATCTTGTTATGTGGCCCTGGATGGTCTGGAATTATACTATGTAAACTAGGTTGCTCTTGAATTTGAGATCCTCTTGCTTCTGCCTACCATGCTGGGCTAGCAAGCTTTTCCAAGAACTGACACAGCCTTGGTAAACACAAGCCAGATTTTCATTTGTACCTTTCTCTATTAGTGCTATAAAAAGGCAAGAAGGAAAACATCAGTTTAATGAGAGGTGGCTATCTGCCAAGGGCTTGGATTTGATCCTTCCAGTTTTCCTTTCTTCCTCTTGAAATCACTAGGTCTCTGAGAGATGTGATGAAAAACGTGCACAATGCTAGAGAGTCCCCATCTTCACCCTATCGTCACTTGTCACATGATAGCAGGCGAATGACTCTGTCTTCTCTGGGCCCAGTTTCTTCATTTCAAGGCCTTAAGATACCATCAGATTTATGGCTTCCAGGTCCTTTGGTGGAGGGACCAAAGTGTTTAGAAAGTGTTGTCAGCTCCATTGTGGCTTATATGTTTTCCTCAGTGGTTACATTTATGTCCAGGATGAGGTCAAAGAATTGGATAACATTGAAAAATATTACTAAAAACATGATATTTGACCTGTGGTCCAAAGGCACTCTTGATGTTCAGGGTGAATGTTGTCAGTGAGTCTGGATACAGGCCCCAGGAAAAGGAAAAGACAGAGCAGAATAAAATCAGAGTGTTACCTCCAGTAATGGATCAGAATCAAGGTTGATGGAGAATGGTCAGAAAAATGGGTGTCTACACCTCAGAGTGTGGATGTCTACATCTTTCTCAACTGAAGTGCCTGTGTTTCCACACGTGTATGTTCGCTCTGACATGTCAAGTCCTCATGCAAATAAGTTGAGGTTCATTTATTATCTTGAAATATTAGTTTTTCTCTCTTCTCTTCTCAGAGCAGCTATTAAACTAATGGTGCATGTCTGTAACCTTAGCATTTGGGAAGCTGAGGCTCACCAATTTGAGGCTAGCCTGGGCTACATAGTAAGATTCTATCTTAGAAAGAAAAAAAAAAAGCTAAGGATGTAATAATTCATAGAGCGTAAAAACTCCTGAGTTTGTACGGCATAAACTGAGCATGGTGCTGCAAGCCTGTACTTCTAGCACTGAGGAGTAGAGGCAGGAAGAACAGGAGTTGAAGCTCCATTTTTGGCTACAAGGTGAGTTAAAGGTCATCTTGGGCTATATATAGCCCTGTTCCTAAACAAACAAACAAACAAACTAACAAACAAACACATGAAATACAAAGTAGAATGAGAGTGTTCACTCACAGTTAAAATCTGAACATTCAGAAGGCTGAGGCAGGAAGATTCTTGAAAGTCTGAGAGCAGCCTTGTCTACATAGTAAGGCCTAGCCTGAGCTACAGCGTATCACAAAAATTCAGAACAGAACACATAGTAATAAACACAAAAGGATTCAAAATAATAAGTACATGGATAAAAAGAAAAATTCAAAGTGCAATATTTGAATAGGAAAGAGAATACCTTTTCAGGTTACCTTTTGCCTAACTTAGTGCTGAACTCACTGGAAAGAAGGGCAGTGAGACCCACTCTGAGTCTGATATCTGGAATGGGACTGGCCTTGACAAAGACTAAGCTGTGTTCTCGGTCACTGAGGTAGGCAGAGGGGCATGCTATGCTCTCTGTACATAGGTTTCTTCTTGACAGAATTGCTGGTTTCATATTTTCTATGGAGCATGCTCCCTTGGGACTTGATAAAAGGAAAGACTCAGAATCTTACAGAAGAGGAAAAAAAGACTCCCCCCCCCTCCTTGAAGATATATTCTATGTAAGCTAGGCAAACACATGAATATATATTACAGCTGGGTATAGAAAATCGTTCAATTTATTATAGCTGGGTATAGAAAATCGTTCAATTATATCCTAAGAGGGAAAAACATTTCACTGAAAGTGTAAGTGCCTACCATTGTAGACTGTAGTCACTGTGCTGTGCCCTCACTGGTGACGGGCAAGGTACATAAATCTTCCAACACTGAGCTAGAAGTGATTCAGATGCTTTAAGACAAACAGGTCTGACTGCTTCTCTTGAGCTTATATCCTACTGACTTGTTACTACAGCTGATTAATAACAGCAGCAAATTCCAAACAAGTGCCTCTTCACAAAGGGGCCCAGTGGCTGTATACACTTAGATATTCTTAAAGTTAGGTACCACAGCTAATTGCTACTTAACTCTTTTAGCTGCTGGAGCTTAAAGAAAAGTGCATAAGGGTTGAAGGAGAACACAGACATGCTTATTTCCATGTTCTTGATGGTAAAAAATATCTCAACTCTTCTGCCACTTGGAGATTCCTATGATGATCAGAAATGAGGACATGGTTGGAATATGAGAGTGTGTGTGAGGCACAGTGGAGATGTTTTGCATGTATGCCTACACCACTCCAAAATAAGTAAATAAACAAACAAATAATAAGTAAAAAGGAAAATGCTGCTGCTATGTTTACTTCTTTAAGGTAACAATATCTAAATTGGGCTGGAGAGATGGCTCAGAAGTTAAGAGCACTGGCTGCTCTTCCAGAGGTCCTGAGTTCAATTCCCAGCACCCACATAGCAGCTCATAATTGCCTGTAACTCCAGTTTCAGGGGCTCCAAAAACTTCACACAGGCATACATGCAAGCAAAATATAAATGCACATGTAATAAAAATAAATTATTTAAAAATGATGATGGAGATGAAACTCAAAGATGGGTTGATAGGTGTGAAAACATGGGAGATCAGAAAGCCACTCATTTGACTCATATTCTAGAAAGACTTTCTTTTTCATGGCTGGGAACCAAACCCAGGGCTTTTTGCATGCTAGAAAAGTACTCTACCAGTAAGCTCCACCTGTAGCCCACTAAGTAGGATTTTGATGGGGAGAGTGATTTGAAGAACTAGGGCTTTGCATGCATGGAGGTGGTGATGGAGGAGTCCATGACCTGATGGAGACCACATGGACAGAAAGGCTGGACAGAGAATGTGGGGCCAGATTAGCCACATCACCTAACTGAGATTTTTCTTCAGAGAGTAAGATGAAAAGGGATCACAGCTGTATGTTGGACTATGGATGTTGGGAGTGCTAAGAGACCAAAAGAGGAACTAGCCAGGGGGCCACAGCAGGAGTCCAGGCAGGAGGTAACAGATGGTACCTGAGGAAGGTAATGACTTGGAGAGATGGAGATGGATGGAGAGTTCTTTTGAAGAAACCCCCCTACAGAATCTGGAAACTAGGCAGATGAAAGCGGCTAAGCCAGAACAAAGTAAGCATCAGGCAGTGGTGAAAACAATGTAAACTTTCTGTTGTTCTGTTTGCCCAGATACTTCTTGGAAGGACACAGAAAGTGGCAAAGGGCAGCTTTCGGAGAAGAGATGATAAGCCTAGCATGACCCATCCTGGATTGTTAGTGGGTTTTCCACAGTGTCCAACAGGCAATGACAGAGGTTAGGAAAGCAGGTGGGGTTGGTTATCTTTGCAGAATTCTTCCTGAAATCACATCAAGTCTACAAGAACCCAAAGAGAAAGTATGAGGTCAGGGGGTGCGGCTCACCATCACCGCCAACCTGGGAAGTAAAAAGTGGAAGACAGAAGGAGCAGGGGCTGGCAAGGCAGGCAGAGAAGCCATCTTAGAGGCTGCCTCCTGGAAGCCAAGGGAGGAGATACTTCAAGAAGACTGAAGGGCTGGGGAGGTACTCCAATGGTAGAGTATTTTCCTAGTATATATAGGGCTCTGAAATTTGATATGTAGCATTGGGAGTCAGTGAAGAGTACAGTGTTTTAAAATGAAGGTTAAAGACAGAGACGGTTTATATCAGTAGTTCTCAACTTTCCTAATGCTATGACCTTTCAATATAGTTTCTCATGCTGTGGTTGACTACCGACAATAAAATGATTCCACTACTACTTCATAACTGATAACTGTAAGTTTGCTATTGTGATGAATCATAATGTAGATATCGGATATGGAGGATGTCTAACATTCGAGCCCTGTGAAAAGATGTTTTGATCCACGCCCCCCCCCACACACACACACAAAGAGGCCATGTCCCACAGGTTGAGAACCAGTGCTTTAGACGGTAAAGTGCCTGCTGCACAAAGATGAGGACCTGAGTTTAGCTCTCTAGGACTTATGTGCATGGCGAGGCAACAGTGGCCTCAACGCTGGGTTTGCAGAGACAAGCAGAGGCTCAGAACTTATCGACCAGTCAGGCTGATCAAACGTGTGACTTTTGGTTTCAGTGAGAGAATGTGTCTCAAAGCATATGCTGGATGACGCTACTCAGTATTTCAGTCTAGAGGTGAGGGGATCATGGGTGCATGAGCACCCACCTTTAGCTGAGGAGCTATTGGTGGCTGGTGGGTTCTTGGAGAGAAAGTCAGTTTTTATGAGTGCGGTCCCTGGTAGTGTCCCACACTGTAGGTGGATGGTTGTGAATATCTGGGTAGCACAAACTGGAATTGGTAGGTTAGAAGATGAGGCGGAAGAGGAAGGAAGGAAGGAAGGAAGGAAGGAAGGAAGGAAAAGAAGAGGAGGAGAAGGAGAAGGAGGAGGAAGAAATCAACAAACAAATAAAACCCAAGGTCACAAAACTGGAAGTATGTAGGGAATAGGAGAAGTTATGTAGAAAGTGGGGGGTTGAATATGATCAAGATACAGTGTATACGTGTATGAAATTCTTGAAGAATTAACAAAAATATCATAGTAAAAAATAAGGTGTGAAGACATTGGAAATCACACACACACACACACACACACACACACACACACACACACACACACAAGGTTGACCACATGAACTCTTGGAGTCTGCTGACTGTTATGATCTGAAAAAGAGATTCAGGCAGATGTCATGGTAGCTGTGGTGTGGTGTGAGACAGAGGCATGGGTTGTTGGAGAAGGGGAAGCTATGCAAGCTCATGAAAGGCTAAGGTGTTAATCTGATCAGCAAGATGAGCACAGCACACAGCTCTGTTCCAGAAGAGAGCCGATTGACTAGACACTCATGAGAAGTAAATGATGGAAACGAAATAACGTAGTACTCATGGGGTGGGGCTGGATGGAAAGAAAGCCCGTAGGATGCGAGAGATGGAGGGCAGGGCAAGAAGATGCAAAGGACCCTTTTGGGGAGTTCTTTTTGAACTGTATGGGACACAGGTAGACCTGAAAGCTTGCCAGGCAGCAAAGTTGGCTTTTATGGGGCTCAAAAGTCTGGGGACTGGAACAGAGAAATCAGGCTGACATTGTCTGTTGGTTTGAAATGCTGAGCTATTTGAGGGCTGCGGTTTCTTAGGTTCAAAAGCAATATAGTCTATAAATTAGCAAGATTATAGAATTAAAAAACAAAACAAAACAAACCTGTAGCCTGATGGTGCATCCCTGTGACCCCGGCTGCTTAGGAGCTGAGGCAGAAAGATCATAAGCGTTAATGCCAGCCTAGGAAACTCACTGAAAGGCTATCTCAAAACAAAGAGTAAAACTAGGGCTGGGAGGTAGCCCAGTGTCAGAGTGTAACATACACGAAGCCCCATGTTCAATTTCTGATATTCCAGGAAAAAAATATAAAAAAAGAAAAGAACAGAGGTGGTGGTGGTACACACCTTTAATCTTAGCACTTGGGAGGCAGAAACAGATAGATTTATGAGTTTGAGGTCACCCTGGTCTACCAACTGAGTTTCAGGACAGTCATGTCAATGTTACACAGAGAATACTTGTCTTGAAAAACCAAAACTTAAATTAAAAAAGGAATATAACTGTTTCTTACTTATCTCAAAGCAGGAACCTGGGCCTCCAAAGCAGTGAGCAATTGTAAGAGTTTAGGCTACTTTTCCCGACTCTTTGTGCTGCTACCAACAAAGCATTATTCTGCTGGATTCTCATATGATCATTTTTCTTTCTTTCCTTGGAAAGATGAGCTAGTTATCTGGCCTGAGAGGCGGACTATCTAGTTCATAGTTAGAGCTGCCTTGCAGGACACCCAACTTCCTTATGGCTCCTTCCTGAAGCAGCATTAAATCATTATTGTCAAGCCGTAAGAGGCAGCTGATAGCAGCGATGGCCTCAGGCAGTTTAAAGTCTGGAGCCATATGTCCCAGAGTAGCATTCCGGTTGCAATGCTCTTAAGACAAAGAGCAGCTTTAATAGCAGTATGAGCCATGAGTAATGAACCATATTCTACACCAACCTGGCAGAGTCAATTCTGTATATAATAGGTGAGTACATTTATGCGCAGGTTTGAAGCCGTGGCCAGCGCCAGGTGGTGTGAGTAACAACACAGAAGCAAGTAGGTTTGGTGGATACTTTAAGAAAGAGAGGAAGAAAAAAAAAAACCAAACCCCTCGGCTAAAAAGAAAGGAGATGGGCCGGTGAATCTGAATTAAGAGCAACATACTTGAGGCCTGCCTTGGCAAGACAACCCTGTAATCCTGGCACTGTAGTCTAAGGCAACAAGATGAGGAGTTTGAGGCCAGCTTCAGCTCTATATGAGTTTGAGATCAGCTTAGGCTATTTGGAATCCTGTCTTAAAATAGCAACAAGAGTTTGAGGCTAGCCTGGGCTACATATTATGACCCTGTCTCAATTAAACAGATAAACCAAACCAAAACGACAACAACAAAAAAACCAGACTACACTGTGACTGGACTCAAAAAATCCGTGTTGAAGTCTATGCAGTGACCTCTAGACCCCAGATGCATCAACTGTAATCTGGATACACCAATATTTACCAAGTCGAGTTACTGGGCAGATTCAAAGATAATTTGCCAAAGGCTGTCATATATACCTCACCACATAATCATTGTTTTTATGATTTGTTTCTTCCACTGGATGACCTTGAAGGGAGAAATCACGTGTCCTAGGGGGCATGGTGGTCATCCATATGACTGTTGAATTAGGCTGGTAATATTGCTCTGTTGGTAGAATGTTTTCTAGCATGCACGCGGTTCTGAAATGGATCACCTGCCCTGAAGGTCTGATGGCATAGGCCTGTAACTTGGGAGATGGAGGCAATGGAATCAGAAGTCTAAGATTCTCTTTGGCTACAAAGAGGGTTCAAGGCTAGCCTGGGATATAGAGGCCCTGTCTAAAAGAAAAAAGAACAAATAAGAAAGAGGTAGAGAGAGAGGGAGAGAGGGAGAGCAGTTGAATGAATTGCTAGCCATAAATGACTACATTCCCGGTGCCAGGTCCTGCAAACATTTTATCTCACTGAATCTTTGTAGCAACTTTATGGGGAAAATATTTTCATTACAGACAACCTGTAAAGAGGTTAAATTATTCGCTTGTATAGTGCAATGATCTCCTCAGGGCTGTTCCATACAAGAAACACAGAGGCAGAGAAATGCTTCATCAAAGAGGGGAGTCTCAGGAGTGTCTGCCTCAAGCAATGGGGAAGGAGTATGGTCAGAAGTCTCCATCGCTGATCTTCTGGCTGTCGCTTCCACTGAAACCGTACAGAGATAAAGTCACCCAGCCTGCTCCCCAGCGCAGGTGTTAGATTTTAAGAATGTCAAAGCTATTACCCATAGGAACAACCACGAAGGTTCACTCAGTACTGGGTGATTTTACTGGGCAAATGTGAGGAACAGCGGGCCTGGGTGGGTGGGAAGACCTGGAATGCAGGTCACAGTTCCCTGCTCCATGCCTGCTGCTCTCTTGATTAATGGGACAGTGGAAAATCACTCTTGGTTTATTATTTTTTTCCCCTGAACTAGAACTAGATTTAGGAACTGTGAGTGCCCCAGGGTGATGCTTTCCCATTTGTCAGTATGGAGTACTCCGCCCTCACCTGGACAGGGTGGCTCCCATTGCAGCAAGTCAAGGAGGAGCCTGGGCCTGGCCTCAGCTCCCCAGGGGAAGATCCAGTTATTATACAGGAAGGGGCCCGGGGAATGTGAAGTTGTTATTTTCCAGGTCCCTGTGCTGGCTTTAGTCATCTTGCTACACGGAATGCAGAGTCTTACAGGACAGGAACCAGAGTGGAGCACCCTGGCTTCCATGAACCGGAAGTGAAGTGTTCTATCCTGGAATAGGTTTTCTTCTACACCACTTTGGAGAGCACTGAAAGCTTCTCTTGAGCCCTGTGTAGTAGAGACAATGCTAGTTCCTATTTCTGAATGAGTTCCTTGCAGATTTTCTATAAAGAACACAGTTTGCTTTAGTAATCAGAGATCTGGGAGAACATTCTAGGATAACTTTAGCCTTCCTTTCAAAAGCTCGTGGGATTTCTTACAGCAGTTTTTGGGAACGAGTGAGAAACTGGGTGTCCCTTACCTATGAATGTAGCCTACCCACTTTTTCCCTTGAAGCTAATCCTGGGACTTTAAAGCTGCCACCTTAAACAACAAACAACAACAGATAAAAACTTACCAAACCAGACAGCTCCCCAACCAACGTGTTTATCAACGAAAGAGTTTAATCTTTTGATCAATTTATAATTTCTTTTCCACCTTTTATGAGCTTATCTTGGATCCTTCCTCATGCGTTTTCCTCCTAGAATGTTGCCTTTTGTTTGACTATGTGAGAATTTGAATAGTTTTGTTTTGATTTCATCTGTTCTCTTTTCTTGTTGGAGATCAAGCCCACGGCATTTTGCATGCTAGGCAAGTACCGATACCGTCTACTCTTCTCTAGGACAGACTTATATACCTTGGTAGCTGCTGAGTTTTCTCCTATTAAATCTCTGCAGACTTTGTGCTTCGGGCAAAGTCCCTGTAATGAACACAGCTGAAGACAGGGGAATGGAGGAAGGAAGCCAAGCATCTGATCATCTCTGGGATTTTCCCAACTCCAGTGCTTGCTTTCTCTCCTAGCTGCTTCCTTAGGATCTTTTATAGACTTGAAGCTGAGCTTGGGGTAAGGTGAGTTTTTAGGGCAGATACATGTTGCAGTTTGAGTACAACTGACTTATAAACAGCAGGAAGACTTATTGGCTCTGTGGAAAAGATGCTCTGCTAATCAATCTGCAGCTGCTCCCAAGAACGCTCAAATCTTATCACCACAAAAATTCAATACAAATTTAAAAGGGTAGGACTCTCTGCAGGAAGGAAAGTGTATCTTCACTTGTTTTTATTTTTATCTTATCTTTTAACTTGACATGGGACTTATGATGTTGCCTAATCTGGCTTTGAACTTGTGATCCCCAGACTTAGCCTTTGTGTAGCAGCTGTTAAAGCATTCGCCACCATGAAACAGCCTATGCTATTATAAACGCCAGAGCAATGCTTGTTTGCTTGTTTGTGACCGAGTCTCACTTTGTGGCCCAAGTTGACCTGGAACTCACTCTGTAGCTCAGATTGGCCTCAAACCTTGTCAATCCTGCCTTAGCTTCTTGAGAGCTGGAATTCTGGAACTAGAGGTGTTGCTACTATACCAGATTTCTCTTCTCTTCTTCTCTTCTTCTCTTCTCTTCTCTTCTCTTCTCTTCTCTTCTCTTCTCTTCTCTTCTCTTCTCTGCTCTGCTCTGCTCTGCTCTGCTCCTCTTTTCTTTCCTTTTTTTCTGCCTCCTCCTCCTTTTTATTTTAAGTTGAGACAGGGTCTCATTGTATTGCCCTGGATGGCCTTGAATTTACTGTATAGACCAGGCTGACCTTAAACTCCAGATATCTGCCTGCCTCTGCTCTATAAATCTTTTTTTTGTTTTTTTGTTTTTTTTTTATTTTTGTTTTGTTTTTCAAGACAAGGGTTTCTCTGTGTAGCCCTGGCTGTCCTGGAACTCACTCTGTAGACCAGGCTGACCTCGAACTCAGAAATCCGCCTGCCTCTGCCTCCCAAGTGCTGGGATTAAAGGGGCCACCACCACCCAGCTGCTCTCTAAGTCTTAAAGGCATGTACCACCACACTTCATGTTTCTTTCAAGACTTTTAGACTGTTTTTTTTGTTGTTGTTGTTGTTTTTTACTTCAGAGGTGATATTGCTGATTGTATTAACTCACTCAAACTGTAGTTATGAGGTCAAGTTGATAAGCACTACACTTGTAGCATTTTCGTGTATAATGCAGTACCAAGGGGCTACCTGACTGTGGTGATAATCTGGATGTCAGGAGCCTGGCATTCTATGCTGGCTCCTTATACTCCTAGGAATGTTCTTGAGCTGGTCACATGGCCTTTAAGCATCCCTTGTTCTTCTGTGTGAGCAGAAGTATGGCCTGGAGACCCTCTGACAGCCGATCTAAATCTAAATTTCTTCACTTGTGTGTAGAAGATGCTAAGAACCTCTTGGAAGTTGCACAAGGCTCTTTGGAATTTTACTTTATCTCATTCTTCTTCCAGTGCTTTTAAGGAATGTCACAGGAAGTGAGGTAACAGGCAACAGATCTTCAAGATAATGGTGTTTGATGGTGACACCCTTTCTGGGAAGCATATTCTTATTCTGGATTGTGTCGAGATGAACTATCCCAGACAACCTCATTCTTCCTATAGGAGCTGAAAGGAAATGGAAGTCTTCATTGCTTAGGTATTAGATTCTGGTTATTCCAGGACATGCCGCCTCCTGGAGATGAGGAATCTTTTCTGTGGCTTCCATTGTTTCTAAGATGCAACACTTCAACATAGTGCCCCAGCTTCTCTCTTAGTAAAATGGTTCAACTGTCAGTTGTCAAGCTGCCTCTCAGAACACTTGAACACAGTAGCTGATTATTAACTGTGCTGGGAAGATGTACTAGATGAAAGACCAAGGAGACTCTGCTTTCATCATGGGGACATTGGAAGGAAGGCAGCTGGGGGCTTAATGAAAGTCATTGTCCTTAAGGATAATTCCAAATTGTCCAAGGCCAAATGTTTCTGGCAAAATGTCCCTTTCAGCAGAGTGTCCAGTAGGTAGATTTGCCTGCAGGAAGTTGCTGGGCCTTTTGGAACTTCAGCTAAGTTTGGCGTGACTGGGATTTGAACTCTTCCCCACTGAGCATAGAACAAGAACAGAGTGTGCCTGTCATCCATTTCTACGGTTCTTCTTCTTTCTCACACTCTGCTTCAGCTCCAATTCTGTTGCGGCCCACCTCTCTCTTCTTCTGTCTCCTCTTTCCTTCTTTCAGTAGTAGCTGACCAGCCAAGAAACAGGTCTTGTTGAATTGATTGTTTTTATTATTATTATTTTACTCTTGTTGTTGTTGTTGTGTGTGTATGTGTGAGTACTTTGAGAGTAGAAGAGAGTAAGTTTTGGGAGTTTATTTTCCCTTTAGGCTACTTAGGTCTCAGGGGTTGAATTGAGATCAACAGGTTTGGCAGTGACTGCTTTTGCATGCTACCTTTGACTTGCTGAGCCACCACAGTGCTCCAGCAGGCCTGCTTAATTTTTATCCCAGCATCAGAGCCTACAAGTCATTAATCTGGATTAAGGTGAACTCTCTTTCTGGATATAGAGGGGCACTCCTTTAATCTCAACACTTGGGAGACAGAGGCATGTACTGTCCGTGAGTTTGATGTTTTCCTGATCTATGTAGTAGAAAGTTTGAGGCCAACCAGGGCTACATAGTGATGCTTGCCTTAAATAAATAAATAAATAAATAAACAAGAAAGATAAAATCAATTATATTAATTCTTCAAAAATTACAGGTATCCGGGCAGTGGTGGCACACGCCTTTAGTCCCAGCACTTGGGAGGCAGAGGCAGGCGGATTTCTGA
>JANHMN010000006.1:45184567-45200333 GCA_030674055.1 Rhabdomys pumilio
TCTTTTCTTTTCTTTTCTTTTCTTTTCTTTTCTTTTCTTTTCTTTTCTTTTCTTCTCTTTTTAAAGTTTGTTTCCTATTATAAAAGTAACAGATTTATTTTGATAATTAAAACATGTACAAGGTCAGGTATGGTAGTTCATACCAATAATTTAAGCATTTGGGACATAGAGGCAAGTCTGAAGATCAGGAATTCAAGGTCACCCTGGGCTACACAAGACTGTCTCCAAAAAACCAAGGAATAAGAAAGTGTGAGGGCAGGTCATGGTAGCATGTGGTGTCCTTCCGTCTACTTTGATGGCTGATGCAGGACAATGACTTGAGTCAGAAGCTAGAGACTAGGTTGGGTAATTCGTCAAGATTCCAGTAACAGAAACAGCAACCACTACCAGGCATGGTGGTGCAGACCTGAAATTCCAGCCCTTGGGAGGTAGAGGCAGTAAGTCTAAACTGTCCAAGGTCATCCTTAGTTACCAGCCAGCCTGGGCTGTGAATACTCATCTCAAGCAAACAAAAACACACAAACTAGACCAACAATACAAAGACAAGCAGATGCAAAGCAAAGGAAAAAAAAAAAAACCACCTACAGTTCTACTTCCCTGAGTTTTGATAACATTTTTAGTTTTCTTTTCCTCATGAGATGATATATTTGAGCATAAACAGATTTCTGGGCCACAGCAGGAGAGGCTGTCTGTTCCCAGCCTCCCGGAAGCAGGAAGTGCTTCCCCTGGGGACATGCCTGTCCCTTGGCCTATGCAAAGGCAAGGGAGTCTGGGAGCAGAGAGGCAGGCCTCTGGAGGCTTCAGCTGCCCTGCCTGGGGCTCCTCCGTCTGCTACAGGGTGGTGTTACCCTCATCTTTCTCTACCCTTTGGCTACTAATTCTCTCCTTATTAGAGAATACTCTGAACAGTGAGACTCAGCTTGTGCTCTGGCTTCACACAGAGAACTCCCTGGCACTTCCTACTCCCAGTATACATGTCAGAGAAGTCCTAGAATGCACCTCAGTCCTACCCACAGCTGGCTCTGAAAGTTGCTGTGTGTTTCCAGCACCAGTCAGAGAAACAGGCTCCGATTCAATTTTTATTAGAATTCTTTTCTCTCTTTTATTTTTCTTCCCTCCTCCTTGTCTTTTCAGAATGACACGTGCCCCTTACCTGTACTCTTTATCTTCAACTGTTAGCTATTATAAAAGAACCTCTGGAAATTCTGACCTCGTCATCCCAAGGACCTCTATGTGTCAGAAGTTTCGGTGGATAGATGTTTCTAGAACATAACAACAATAACAAACCATTTATTTGAGATAGGCTTTCATGTAGCCTAGTCTAGCATTAAACTCAATCTGTAGTTGAGGTTGAATTTGAACTTCTGATCCCCTTCCGAGTGCTGGAATTACCGACGCGTACCAACAGTT
Organism: Rhabdomys pumilio; assembly: GCA_030674055.1. Lineage (NCBI taxonomy): Eukaryota > Metazoa > Chordata > Mammalia > Rodentia > Muridae > Rhabdomys > Rhabdomys pumilio. The sequence goes on from JANHMN010000006.1 coordinate 45,185,978, forward strand.
GTCCAGGATAACTATTAAGGATGACCTTTAGTGCGTCAGACCTGTTATTAGTTAAGAATGAGTTCTTATAAAGAAATGTATTGGTAGAAGTCACACGCGCACAAACCTACCTTATTTCTATCGTTTGTATTGTTGGGTATCCAACTCGGGGGTGTGCACTCTACCACTGGGCTACTGCCCTAGCTATACTATCATGTTATTTCAACTGATATTTATTTCTACCAAATATTCTGTTGTGCACTTCTGCTTTCAGACTGAAAAACATTGAGCATAGGAGACCTGTCGGGGGAGACTTCTTCTCCTCCCCTCCCTCCTCCTCCTCTACTTATTCAGACTAATTTCATTTTTATTTTATGTGTATTAGTATTTTGCATGCATGTATGTATATGCACAGCATGTATGCCTGGTGCTGACAGAATTCAGAACAAGATGTCCAGTCCCCTGGAGTAATGGACGTTGTGAGATACCTTGTGGGTGCTGAGAACCACACCCTGGTCCTCTACAGGAGGCACTGCACAAGTGCATGCACTGTTCTGCCTAGTCACCTTTTTTTTATTATTGAAACTTTAGTGTCCCTACACAAAGTTCAGTGTATTAATTTTCTTAAATTCTTACGATGGGGAATCTTTTATCATATTTCTCTCTCTGTCTCTGTCTCTCTCGGTCTCTCTCTGACTCTCGGTCTCTCTCTTTCAGTCTCTCTCTCTCTCTCTCTCTCTCTCTCTCTCTCTCTCTCTCTTGCTGGGGATGCCAAGGACTCACATGCTAGAGAATACTTTACCATACACTGAATCTTAGGAATCCTTTGGTTTAGCCTCACCATTGTTTAGATGAGAAAGAACTTCTTAGAAATGAATAATGCAAAATGCTCATCCTACCTAAGACTGAAATCTTAGATTTAGGACTCCCAGCCTAGTGTCTGTAAAGGCAGAGTACTCTACATTATGGGTTCCCTGCCAGGAGTCTGCCTGACTCCCACCATACAGCCTAGGGTCACTGAGAATGTGTCTGTGACAGTTGAGTCTCATTCCTAATTATCTTTAGTCATTGTTCTGTGCTCCGAGGAGTCCCTTTAAAGTGAGGTGGTGTAACAAATAATGACCTCTTTCCACTTAATGATATGATCCTTTGACCCATTATTTTTAATAATAGACAACCACACAGAGATAAGACATCACCCACGTAGTACAGGCAACACTTGCTTTCCTGACTTTTCTTTCTTCTGAGACCTGAAAACTGTGGAGTCAGTGAGGTCTTCGAGGATGAGTCTTCCTTGGGGATGCTGATTTGGAACCCTGGACTCCATGGAGGACAATCACCATGGAGCCTTCTTTGGGCTTCTTCCTTCTCTTTCCCTTTGGGTCTTGTTGAATCTAGTAGGGAGTATGTTGTTTATGATGATAGACACGATTAGTGAAAATACCTTTTCTAGAACCATCTTTCTGATTTGAGAGATGAGAGACGACAGTTTAGGTATCAGCTGAGAGAGTCCTGATGGTCATGGGACAGGTGGCAATTTGGATTTTCTGAGTCTACTTCCTTTTACGTAGAAACAATTAGCGTCCTCACTCCTTCCGCACCAGGAAGGCAAATGGTTTTGAAGGGAGTGTGGGCCTACATAGCCTCCAGCTGGCTTGCTTCATCCATTCATCCAGCACAGAGAGTTCTCTTTTTTTCTTTCTTTCTTTCTTTCTTTCTTTCTTTCTTTCTTTCTTTCTTCTTTTTTTTTTAAATTTTATTTGATTTTATAAGGCACATATTTTGCCCCACCCCAACCAGCTGTTATCAGCACATTGATAACTGCCAAGTCACTTCATGGTTAATTCCCTTCATTCCTGAAGTTCTTCCCAGTCCTTCCCTTCCCTCTGGCCAGGGGAATGAGTCAGTTCAGGCTCAGGCTGGAGAGAACTCTTCCTTCTTCAACCAGCCCCCAGGAGTTGTAATTCCTTTCCAGGAGGGCTCTGAGGTAATTTGGCTTTGTCTCCCTTTACAATATAAAATGGTTCCCAGCAGTATTTTCTAGGGATTGGCAGAGGTCACCCCCAGATAGCCCAGGAACTGAAAGAGCTGTCATGTGTGGGGTGTCTAGTCTGTGTAAGGCACTCCTCACAACATTGTGTATATTATTGGCGTGATGCTTCTTGTCATCTACAAGAGGAAGCTCAGGCTTGAAGAAAATAATTTGTCCAAAGTCATATAACACAGCAAGTGACAGCCTAAGCTTTAAATCTAGTGGATCTTGGCCCTTTCATACAAATCTTCAGGTTGTGGTGACTCCTTACCATAAAACGATTCTTCTGTTGATACTTTATAAGATTAATTTTTCTACTGTTATGAGTCAGAATGTAAATATCTATGTTTTATGAGGGTCTTAGGTGACTCCTATGAAGGGTCATTTGACTCCAAGGGGTCTTGACCACAGGTTGAGAACCCCTGGTCTACAGCTTTTCTGCTTTTCAGCTGAGGCCTCTCTCATGACTAATAGCCATGACTACACACAGAGTTGACCAGTCTCACTGCCACACTAAATGTGTGGCATGGCCTTCCTTTTGGAGAACAGTGACTTTGACTCTGCATTGCCTTTGGAGTGTTGAGTGTTGACAACACAGCACCAGGTCCATTTGTTCAGACTCCAGGGTACAGTGTCTAAGATTCAAACAAGGACCATGAGCAAATCTCAACAGATTTTCTATATACCTTCATACAGAGACTTTACTACAGCAGACCCGAGGTCAACTTTCCCTTCCTTAGTGTTTACCAGCCCTAACTTATTAACAAGTTTCCACTTATTTGGAGGTTCTTAGAGACAAAAAAAGAACTATTTCTCTTCTGAAGATGTGTGGAAAATTCTGCCTAAATCCTTTCATCTAGTAATTCACTCCTCACCTGAGAAAAACAGGAGAGCAGAGGAAGCCAGATGACTTTTGTGAGTCTTGAGTCTGGGGACCTGGGTTGTCTGTTCACCTTCTTGGAGTTTATACTTCCCCGTTTGTTGCTTTGGTAGTCGTACAACTAGAGATTGTTTAAATAAAAAGAGAAACCTGTTTTTAGTTAGTATTAGATGTCAAAACCAAATAAATCAGACACATTGCTACATCTTGCAATACTTGGTAAGCTGAGGTAGGAGGATCAAGGACTCATGGCAGCTGGGGCAAAACCAGCAAACAATCTAATGAATCTAATGCAGCTGGGGTCAAAAATCCAGCAAACATGCCAGGCGTGGTGGCGCATGCCTTTAATCCTAGCACTTGGGAGGCAGAGGCAGGCAGATTTCTGAGTTCGAGGCCAGCCTGGTCTACAGAGTGAGTTCCAGGACAGCCAGGGCTACACAGAGAAACCCTGTCTCGAAAAAAACAAATAAATTCTCCATCTCTGAAGGTTTAAATGGTGACTTGCACACAAACCAGGCACACTTTTCCTTTATAAAAGGGAGAGCTAGGGACGAGATAAGCCCATACTACTCCCAGGGCAATATGAGTGAAGCCTTAGCTGGCCAGGAGTTTTAGCTGACCAGGAGCCACTCTTCCAAGAGAGTCTGATGACAAGGCATTCATTCTTTTTTCTTCCCTGCCTCTAGTATCTTTGGTCGGAGATGACCGTTGCATGGTTGTTCACATAATTTTATTGTTTTAAAAGTCTGATTTCAAGACCAGTCTCCATGTTGCTTGGATTCCTCAAACAGCCTCCTGTGGTCTCTCTCCTGTGTAGCCTGTGCGTGCTTAGCTAAAGTATGTTATGTGAACCGCTGGCTTAGATAGTGTCCCACTCATCTCTTGTCCTCTAAGTTTCAGCTCAAAACTTAGAGCCACTACAGAAGGGATGCCTAGGAACAATCCCTAACTCCAAGACCTTTTTCTTACGATGGGAAAAGTGAGATCCAACCCAGGGCCTCAGGCAAGGTAGGTAAGTGCTTTCCTATCCAGCTATACCTTCCGCCTTCTTTTTACCTGGGTTGAGACATCTCAGTCAGTAGGTTGCTCAGGTTGGACTTGACTTCACTCTGTATTCCAGGCTGACTTTGAACTTGTGATCCTCCTGCCTCAGCTACTTGAGTTGGTAGGATTACAGGCCCAAGATATCAGCCTTTAGATCAAGAAAATGTTTTATTTGAAAATAAATTAAAGCCAAATATTCAATACAAAATTCTCATGATTGGCACTCAGCTCAAATAATTTTTTAAAACTATGTCTTGTTAGATGAAGTTTCAAAGTGCATTTCTACAGTTGAAGCCTGCGGTCTGTCTCCTTTCTCTAGATTAGAGTTAGGTAGGTAGAAATTGAAGAGCTTTGGGGCCTTTGTCTAACCTTGTAGAAGAACCCATCATGAACCCAGATTCTACTGTGTGTGTGTGTGTGTGTGTGTGTGTGTGTGTGTGTGTGTGTGCATCCAAGTGCACACATGTGAGGAGGCCAGAGGCTGACATTATATGCCTGCCTCAATTATGTTCTACCTTACTTTTTAAAGGTTTAATTTCAGTGATTCAGCTAGACTGGCTGCCCAGAGAGCTTCAGGAACCTCCTGACTCTGACATTCCAGCTCTGAGATGACAAGATGATAGGTGCACAGATCCACACTGGGGCTTTTTTTTTTTGTGGATGACAGGGTTCTGAACACAAGCCTTCATGCTTACACGAGCATTTTACCAGCTATGCCATCTCCCCAGCCCCTCATGTGTTTGCTATTGAAGTTTTGGAGACCTGGAAGATGAGTAGGGGAGTTTCTCTGAGTTACTGTTCTGAGTATAAGCTCTTTTAGAGAGGGTCCAGTTAGAAGGGCAGCCCCGTGGCTTGGTTGGTTGGTGAAATTCCATTGGAACGACAAATGTAAATGACGGATAAGTTCCAATCTTTATAGAAATTCCTTTGCCATCCTGATGATTGGCACTTTCAACGACATCTGTGAAGAGGCAATATTTAATTTCTGATGACTAATGTTTTCATCTTCTGACTTAGCGACTTAGCAACTCAGTCTTAGCTTAGGATATTCTTGGGAGTGTGCTTGTAATAGCCTTCTGAATTTAGGAATAGGAATTATGATGGAGAAACAGAAAAATGGGAAATGGAAAGGAAAAATTGTTAGGTTGCTTGATAGAAGAGAAACCGAGCATGGAAGGACTTAATTTCTACCTGTACAGATTTGGGCAGCATCCCTGGGCCTAGACCACCAATGTGCCTTTGCTTCGAAGCCTTTCCCTAAATCCACATGTATAGACATTTGGACAAATGAGGAAATAAGGGGCTGTAGATGTGGGCCCGATGGTAAAGTGCTTGAAGCCCTGGGTTTGACCCACAGCATCGCATAAAGCACGCATGGTGGGACATGCCCAGAATCCCAGCACTTGGATGGTGGAGGCCTGAAGATCGGAAGTTCAGGGACAAGGGCAGAGGAGCCATCTCAGTGCAGAAAGGAGTACTTGCTTGCATAACCTTGTGAAATCTGGGCCTGGCTCCTAATTCCACCACTGGGGGTTGGGGACAAATGAGTTGTAGGGACTCACTGGCCAGCTGGCCTAGCTGAAATGGTGAGTTTCACCTTCCACAGGAGACCTTAGTTCAGTTGAATTAAGTGAATAGTGACAGTGGGGAAACACCTGAACTCTTTCTATGGTCTCAGTGTTGGGGTTCATAGAGCATGCACCAAATACACGTGCGCACGCGCGCGCGCGCGCACACACACACACACACACACACACACACACACTCACTCAAAAATCAAATAACAACAACAAACTTTTTCAGTGTTATCCTCAGTTAGGTAAGGAGTTCAGAGTTGGATACATGAGACTGTGTGTCAAAAAGGGATGTGTGGGGGAGGTGGGCAGAGGGTGAGGAAGCAATCTCAATACTCATGTCAATGACCTGTCGTTAAGCTATAAATTAAAAATAGGGCCAATCGTGTAATAGGAATAAACTGACTTGATTTTTCTTTGAGCCTTTTAGTTATGGAAGTGTCTTATTGGAACATAAACCCAAATCCAAACCACAATGCAAAATCTAAATGTTTGATAACAAATGTATCTCGAGTCTACAAGAACAGTTAGTTATTTCAAGACTGTTTAAAAATAAATGAAGGAGCGGAGGAGCTAACTCAGTAGAAAATGTGCTGGTTCAGCAAGCATGAGAATCCAAGTTCAAGCCCTAGAACCATATACAGTATCTACAAGTGACGGCTTGGAACTGTAGTGAAGAGGTAGAGACAGGAGAGTCCCTGAGTCTTGCTAGCCAGCCAGACTAGCTGAGTCTGCAAGCCCCGGGTCCTGATGAAAGCCTCTGCTTCAAAAAAATGATATGAAGAGCCACCAAGGAAGAAGATCAATATCAACCTCTGGCTTACACACACAGGTGCATGAGTGCCACCACATACTTGAACACATATACCCACATGTACTTACATAGACACAGAAATAAAAATGGATAGAAAAATAAGTCCCTTAGCCCATTAGAGGTTTACCTACATTTATTATTTATTTACCTACATACTTAATTTAGTAACCAAATATATGGGATGAAATAGTTGTTTTGACTATAAATAGACCCACTCTGGGCCATCTCACCTTTAGCGTGGGTGTGAACACTACTGAGCAGAAAATCAACATGTTTGAAATGATTGCAGGAAAAGTAAGGGTCTAAAAGACCCCATGAGAGAGACTCCAGTTCTCCAACCTTCTCAAAGCCTGTGGCTGAGAGTTCATTATGTGGAGAAAACTCCTTTAGTGAAACATTCAGAATAACAAACATCAATTAGCCTGTGTGCTCAGAGTCTGTCTTTCATCTTTAGAGCTGAGAGCGCTCCACAAACACTCATTAATCCTCCCAAATGCTGCCGGAGGGATTACCATCGTCCTTGCAGTGGGAGGGACGCGAAGGTTTCAGGGAGCTGATCTTTCACCCTCCTTTTTCACCTTTGTGTGGGATGATGTCATCATCTCAGATGGACACTTCCCCAACCAGAGGACAGGAGACAGATCTAGACATTTCAAAACAAACAAACAAACAAACAAGTACAGATTAAGCCAGAAGAAGTCCTTAGTATGAGGAGGAGGATGAAGAAGAAGAAGAAGAAGATGATGATGATAATGACGACGATGATGATAAAACACATGAGTGAGTCTGTATGTGGTGATCCTTGCTCTTACTACGAGCACTTGGGGAGGTAGAAGCAGAAGGATATGGAGTTCAGGTTCATTCTCAACTATTTAAGGCCTGTCTCAAATACATGTTGAATTTAGGATAGCCTAGGCTATACAAGATCTTATCTGAAAAACAAAACAACAGGAGACTGGAGCTACAGCTCAGCGGCCGGAGTGCTTGCCCAGCTTCAGGATATCCTGGGTTTGGTCCTGTATGAACCTGGATAGTTATGTTGGTACATGCCTATAATCCCAGTACCGGGGAGGTTGAGGCAGGAGAATGAGAATTTCAGGGTCATCTATCATCCTCACCTACATAGTGAGCTCAAGGCCCTATTTTAGGAAAATATTAAAAATAAAAACATAACACAGGAAAAATATAAGAAAACAAATAAAAATAAAAATTGAAGGATGCAGGGCAGAACACCTACAAGCCCAGTATTTAAGAGGCTCTGCCTTGCCTGGATTAATTTGTGAGATGCTGTTTCAAAAAAAACCCACAGATCACTTTTTGAATTTTTCACTTGGTCTAATGTTAAATACTCTGAGAACATATGCATGCTTTCTGAGGTGGATATGATTTAGAGTGAATATATGTATTTCACAGGCTCCCCTTCCCCCCAAATATTTTCACGCTGGGTGTGTACACACTGAAGATAAAATATTGGCTCAAGTGTTCTTTCTGAGCTCTCAGTGAATGTGGAATAGTTTCTGCAAACATTTGTGTGTTCAGAATGAGGGTAATTTCTTAGGGAGAGGGCTTGTCTTATAGAATTGTTTTCTCATGCTTTGATTTAGCAACCGTGTGTGTGTGTGTGTGTGTGTGTGTGTGTGTGTGTGTGTGTGTGTTATATGTTATATATGTTCACATGTGTGCAGGTGTTCACATATTTGGGTGTGTGTGGAGGCCAGAGATCAACCTTATTCATCTTGTTTTCTGTGACAGCATATCTCATTGGCCACACTTGGCTTTTTAACATGGGTTCTGGGGATTTGAACCTAGGTCCTTAAGCTTGTACCACAGGCGATTTACTGACTTAGTGATCTTCCCTGTCCTTGTTGCTTATTTGAGACAGAGTCTTCTGTGTGACTGTACCAGTTCTGCCTCAGATTCTCGAATGCTGAGATTATAGGTGTGTGTCAGTCCAGTTACTTTACAAGTATCTGCTAAGGCTCTTGCCTATGGAGGCTGGTGGGCTTGTTCACAGCTTGCTTTTGTCTTACTCAGTTAAAACTGCCTAAGTCTTACCTTTTTTGGGGGGTGGGGGGTGGCAGGGAGAAAAGCAAAAAGCCAAACTGCCTGACAGGAGTGGACTTGGATTAGCTACTAAGGCAGAATTTCTCTGTGGCTTTTTGAGGCTCAGAAAGACAGGATCACCAGGAGGTCAGCTACAGCCTCAGGCAAAAAGAAGGAACCGTATTTCCTTATTTTGGTGAATGGCAAGCTGAGCCACCCTGCTTCCCAAACCCAGCGCCTGGCAGGTGTCCACAATCCCTCCTAGTTCACCTCTAATTGGTCATAAAATGCCGCTGACATTACCTGGAGAACTCTCTTGTGGCAGGAGTTCAGGTCTTCATCATTTTTTTCAACCAGTACTTTTTTTTTTTTTTAATTTTGCAACAATGCCCTAACAAGTTGCTCTGTCTCTCATCTCTGTACATTTCAGTAATCTCAAAACTTCTGCCAGAGTGAGCTTTCTACAGTGCTCATGCGACTGTGTCCCTCCCTTGCCTAGGAACGTATGCTATCCGACCCTGTCTTTACATAGTATCTAACCTCAGGACTCCAGAAGGGCAGCATCCATATGTCTTCAGTCCCTCCTCTCGTGGCTAGGCTTGGGGGTCCACATTTTAGCTCATTCCCCCCAGGAATCACTCTTTTGTCTTATATCGTTGCTAACTCTTCTGCCTGATTTTACTGTTATCTCTCTTGCAGAAAGCCTTTCCCCAAACTAGATGCTATCGTTGCTTCAGATGACGGACCTTTCAGACTGCCAGTGAACTTGATGGGTAGTCAAAGATGCTGAGTCTCTAATCCTCCTGCCTCTCAAGTGTTCTGATTGTAAGTGTGTGCCGCTAGGCCTGGTTCATGGGATGCTGAGCATAGCACTCTGGACCTTGTGCATGGTAGGTAAATTACTCGGTGAACTGAGCTATACCCTTGTCTAAATAGTAAGTGACAGGCTGGTCAAGGAGTGAGACCCTGCCTCCATGATAAACAACAAAAACAAGCAAGCAAACAAAAACTTAAAAAAAAAATGTAGAGCTGGTTTGTGAGATGATTAAATGGGGTATCCTGTGCTACCAAGTCTAACAACCTAAGTTTGATCCTTGGAGCCCACATGATGGAAAGAGAGAAATGACTATTATAGGTAGTCCTCTGATACACACATACACACATACACACATACACACATACACACACACACACACACACCACATAAACATATACACACATATAGATATACCTACACACATACACACACAAACAGATACACACACACACACACACACACACACACATATATATATATATCTTCACAAACCTACACACATGTACATACATGTACACACATACACATACACATATGCACACATATACACACTCACATACATAGTAAAAACATTTTTTTAAAAAATCAACTGCATTTCATGGTTTATAGGAAATGTCTTAGGAGTAGTTTCTGTGAAGCTGGGACTGTTATGGCCTGTAATTCCATATACTTGGGAGGATTGAAAGTTTAAGGCCTGCTTGAGTGGGCTACCACAAGGCTTGAGGCCAGCCTGGGCAACTTAGTGAAAAGCTGTCTTAAATAAACAAGTGTAACAAAGGGGTTTGGGGTACAGCTCGTTGGTAGAGCACTTGCCTAGGTTATGGAAAGTCCTACTTCAATTATCCTGAAAAAATTATTCTAGAATTTTATTCTAAAAAATCCACATTATTATTATTATCATCATCACCATTATTATTAATTAGACATGGTCTAACTGATTGCCAGTCTAGAGGTTGTGTCACTGTTGTAGTAAATTAAGGGGACATGCAGGTACTTAGCAGGAACTATGGTAGTGGACAAAACTGGTCTACTGTCAGATAAGGACTTCAGCCATTGTAACATGGCCTTAAAAATAAGACCATCAAGGAATGTCATACTGGGATGAAAAATCCAGACTTTAAAAAGGATAAAAGCCAAATACAAATGTTTGCTTAAAATCAAATGCTACATTAAGCAAGAGAGAGGCTCTAACAAACGAACAAGCATAGTAACAAACAGGAGTCGTCCTTTGAACATATTTAGCTGTGGACATTTTTGAGAGACTCGAGTGGAAATGTTAAGCACTTTGGTATGAGGGTCTGGAGTCTCATGAATGAGAAGTCAAGGCTCGGAGGCTTGGATTTGGGGACAGTGACAGTAAACATGGTATGAAGTTATAGTTTTCCATGAGAATACCCTGGAAGGGAGGTGGCAAAGAGAGGTATATCCAGAACCCCTCTGACTTAGATTTTCTTCATCAGGTAGAGTGATGTCCTTCATTCTTGTGACTACAGGGCTCAGAATGAGGAAGAATGCCATGGGATTCTCTTGACTGGTTTTCTTTAAACTCTTTAGTTCTAAATGTCAGAGCAGGTACAGAGTCTTCAACTGTAGTTTTTCATCACGGATATTTGCTTTTTCCTTTTTTTGGATAAAATATTATTGAACAACATACTGTAAGAATGGCCTCATACAATGGCACATACCCATAATCTAGTTACTCTGTTGGCTGAGGCAGGATGATTACAACTTTAAGGCTTGCCTGAACCACTTAGGAAGGCTCTGATATGTCTTAGTGGTAAAGCACTGCCTAGCCTCCAGAAGATTCTATTCCTAGCATCCCTCAAACACCACCACCACCACCACCAAAACCAAATCACCTCAGCTCCAAATCCTATGGGAATAAAGCTCAGGGAGAACCCAAGAAAATATAAAGAAACTAAGTAACATCAGACTGTGCTATACCTGTGTGGAGAAGAGAAAGATAAGGAATCTTGGGAGACCATCCTGGCATGCTGAGGGTAAACTCAACCCTAATAGAGATGCAAAATGCCAGAATTGTGGGTGAATAAATAATTGATCCACAAAATAAGGTTGTCGGTTGCAGAAGACTCTACCAGAAGAGTCCTGCAACCAAAATAGATGCCACTATTCTCATTTTGGAAAACCAACTAACCAATCAGCCAACTAACCAACCAACCCACTCACCAGCCAACCAGTCAACCAACCAACCCACCCTCCAACCTACCTACCTGCCCACCCACCCACCCATCTACCTACCAACCAACCAACCAGCCAAACAAACAACCAGGAAACTAGGTTCAGTTCTTGAATATCCTGTGATTTAAGTTATTGTAGAATAAGAAGAGATGTAGAGAAAAGCAAATGCAGATACCACAGTGTGATTTTAGATATCCTAATTCCACTAATCATAAAGATATGTCTCCCTGGCTAGCCTGGAACCCACTACATAGATCAGGCTGGTCTCTCACCCAAAGAGGTCTGCTTCATGAGTACTGTGACTGAAGGTGTGTGCCACCAGGCCTGACATTTGCTTTTTGTTTTTCTTTTAGACATGGCTTATACTATACAGTCCTCGCTAGTAGTTGAGGATGACCTTCAATTCCCAGTTTTACTGTCTTTACCTTCCAAATGCTGGAATTTTAAGCATGTAGGACATACCCAGCTACAGATGTTCCTGAAGTGTGGAATGTAAACACTGAATAACTCTGATGTGATCAGGCAGATTTATTGCTCCCTGATAGCCACCTTGAGATTATGGAGCCCAGAAATTCTCCTGTCTCAGCTTCTTGAATGCTTCTAACCTTTAACAGATGAAATGGGAATAGCTCATCATTTATAAGGAATGGGGACTGTTGTTAGAAACAAACCCTTAAACATTTATGTGTTCATCAAACTCAATTAGTTCTCTTCCTTTGGGCACATAGTAGGTCAAGAAAACAAATAGACCATTGGTAAAAGACAGTTTTGTTTGTCATTGTCTAAAAACATTAGAAACCACAATATTGGAAAGGAGGAACATAAAAAATGGGCAAGGGCAGATATATCAAGGACATGATAACATAAAATGACATCTTAACATTCGATGTCAACCGTTGTATCTTTCCTTTGTCAGCACTAGAGACTTGCACACAGGCCTTCTGCACACAGGCAAACACTTTACCACCGAGCTATATGCCCAAACCTACACTGACATTTTTAGATAGCAGTATCCATGGGAAGTCTTAGCCCAAACTACATCATAGCACATTTTAGAAGACCCCTCTCCCAGAGAACGGGTCAGTTGGAACTGGTTGGCGAGCATAGGGTTTACTAGCTGTTTTCAAAGAGACAGAGAAGCTGTGTAGGTGAGCCCGGGTTTTAGGAGCTCCTTGGATAAACATCTAGTTCACATTAATTTCTTATCCTGTGAGTGATTTCTGAGAATTAGGTCAGGCTGTCCTGTCACCAGCTCTTCCTCTTGGAAGCAGGCTTTCCCGTGTCCTCTCCTTCTGCAGATGACAGCCCAGGCCTCTGCATTCACCTTTCATTGCTCATCTCTGGGTTTTGCTTTCCTCGCTGTATCCTGTTTTGTTTTCTTTTGACCGTGTGATTACCAGCTATTTATTGGTCAGTGGCCATTCAGGCTTCCTGTGTGCTGAAGTGTGGTAATAATGCCAGATGAAATTTACATAGTGGCCTATCTCCCATGAGATCAAAGCTCTCTTCCAGACACTATCTTGCTAATCTTCCATACCTGGTTGTAGGGTAAATAGGAAGCAGCTGTTATTATCCCCATTTTACACACGGGGATGGGAGCTCAGAGTAGTTAAATGATTGGCTTCATATTACAAGGACACAGCTGATTAGGAATGAGCGCTGACTCAGATTATTGGGTTCCTGTGCTTTCCTAGATGGGTGGACTTAAAATAATAGCAGCAGCAGTAGCAGCAGCAACAATAACAGCAGCAACAACAACAACAATAACAATAACATCATCATCATCCCCTTAGCTACGAAGAGACAGAAACCAGCACTATCCTCATCAGACCTATCCTGAATTTTTTTTTTGGGGGGGTAGGCATGAGGATTCTCTTCCTTTAGATGGTATTTATTTAGATGGTATTTATTTTTTCATAGAACTGTCTATAGAGTGCTCTTGAACTTGAGTCCTGATGATACTTTAGAGAACTCTTTGCCAGGTTCAAACACACGGCTAAGGCTTCTTTACGGGCTGGGAAATCTCTTTGAAGGGAGTGATTTTTTAATCAGAAAAGTTGATTCTAAGGGGGCAAGAGGAAATAGTCCCCAGTTGCCAGCATCTACTGCTTAGTTTGTCGTGGCACTCACTCTGTAGACCAGGCTGGCTTCGAACTCAGAAATCCGCCTGCCTCTGCCTCCCAAGTGCTGGGATTAAAGGCGTGCACCACCACCGCCCAGCTAGAGGGTGGATTCTCATGTGACTCCATTGTTCTGGGCTTATCACACCACTAGCTTGTTATGGCTGCTAAATTCTGTTTATGGGAAGAATTCAGGAACTACCTTGCCTGGAGACCTTTAAAATAGTGCTCACGGTCTAGGGAGCTCTATGTTGAAATGTTTTATTGGCCCTTCCCAAGCATGTACAGGGGGGTAAGGTGTGGTTTCTTCACAGTTGCCAAGTGAGACTTGCTTTTTTTTATATTTCAGTTTTGTTGAGACTTGGGCAATCATGGTTTGTTTTCTTTCAGGTTGATCAGCAGTATGCTTCCTAATGGTTTTGAAGGCTCTTTGCTTAGGCCGTAGGGACCCAGTTAGATGTTCAAGGCAGCTACAAGGTGTGGTACGTGTCAGGAGGATGGGCAAGCTGAGTTTTTCAACTTTTTGGAACTAGCTCTGTAGACCAGGCTTACCTCAAACTCACACAGATCTACCTGCCTCTGTTTCCCCCGAGTGCTGAGATTAAAGGTGTGTTCCATCATTGCTGGACAAGTTTTCTAACTCTTGCATGGGCTGTGTAGATTTCAGGGTCCTGTCATCTGGGTTTCAGACAACCATAGTTATCTAAATAAATTTTATCATAGATAAAAACTGAGTTAGACCTGGAAAGAAAAGCCATTGTGTTCAAGCCTTGATCCACAGAATGAACAAAGGCCTTTGGCTCTGTCAGCATCTTGGACAAGCTACTTAGGTTTAAAAAAACAAAACAAAACAC
>JANHMN010000006.1:45209608-45220706 GCA_030674055.1 Rhabdomys pumilio
GTGACACATACCTGTAGTCTTAGCACTTGGGAGGCTGAAGGAGAAGAGTTGTGAGTTCCAGGCTGGACACTGCATAGCAATGCCCTTGTCTAAATGTAGCTTTAGATGGCAAATAGACATTTTCCCTGGGATTGCTAGGGAGACGTCTAAAATCACATATAAGAAAGACCAGTGTGGTCATATGTCAAAGTCAAGAGGGTCACAAAGAGACCAAATTGTGTATAGTCTTTTATTTCCATCTTTGATGCTTGTTTGATGTTTAATTTTATGCAAATAGATACTTTTTGAAGGAAAACAATAAAAACGATGATATTGGGCTAAGGCTAGAGAAAAACATCTAGAAAGTTGTAAGAATAAGAGGTACTTTAATTTTTATTACTCTCTAGTAGTTTGTGAGCTTTTCCTTATTTGGTTCTCAACCATAACTCACCGTCATTACCACCACCACCACCACCACCACCACCACCACCATCATCATCACAATGACCAATCATTTGTAGGTTTTAGATAACTTGTTAACTTCTTGGAAACCAAAATGCCATTTTGATGGTTGGGTAATACAGAAATGTTGGACAAGCGCTTGCCTAGCATGTACAAAGCCCTGGTTTCAGTTCCAGCACTGGCTGTATTGGGAATGGTATCACCCATGTGTAATCCCAGCATGCTGGAGACAGAGGCAGGGAGACCAGAAGTTCAGGATCATTGCTAGCTACATAGTGAGTTTGGGGTTACCTTTGGATACATGAGATCCTGCCTCAAAACAACAAATTTCATTCTGATTTGTTTGTGAATGGCAGAGCATTTGGGGATGAGACATTCTGGGTTTGCTTTCTGGCCTGGCTACTTGACCACATGAGTCATTCCCCATCTGTTCCCTTAGCTCCAGATCTGGACATGACAGGAAAGTTGCTTACTTTGGCTTAATGGAAGCTTCAATGTGACTAAAGCTTAGGAAATGCTTCTCAGACCCCTGGTGTATGTCAAGGAGTCGCTAGATGGTATTTATTATTTTGGTTTAGGGATCTGGTTTTTGGTGATGGATGGCCTTCAGGGATTCACACAGGCTGTCTGTGGCATGAGGAAAAGCAGAGACATTTCCCTCTCATCTCTGTGACATTGAGACAGGAATGGCCTCCTCTGAGATTTGAGGAGTACAGGTTTCCTTCTTATTGGTCTTGAGTGTTGACTTGAGCCTACACTGGCTTTGAATACTTGGCTTCTTTTCTTTAGCTCATACATTCTAACTTTGAAGGGGAAGTACCCTATCCCAGGCACAGCAAAGAAGCAGTGATGGGCATAGGGACCTCCAGAGGTAAATGGGTCTCATCCTAACCCACCATGCATTTGTTGTTCTTTGAGATGTTTCTGTTCAATTAGCATTCCCAAGAATGAAAGGAAAAACAGTTTGCTCTCAGGGTGTGTATTTGTTACTTTTATTGTTGCTCTGGCAAAACACCTGTCAGAAGCAACTGTAAAGGAGAAAAGATGTATTTGGCTCACTGTCTCAATGGCTGTAGCAGGTTCATGGCAGGGAACACGGCTCCTAACATCTTGGTGAGTCAGGGTTGGAGATGTGGCTCAATTGGCAGAGTGCTTGATTAACATGCATGGATTTCTGGGTTCAGATGTGGCAGTACACACCTGGGATTTAGCACTCAGGAAGTAGAAACAAGAAAATCAGGAGTTCAAGGTCCTCCTCAACTACACAGCATGTTCAAGATTAGCTAGAGCTGAGAAGACCTTGCTTCAGAACAAAGCCCACCACCAACACATCACCAAAACTACCACCACAATCATCCTCCCATTACCACCACCACCACCACCCACTACCACCCACCATCACTACCACCACCACCATCAGAAACAACTAACAAACCATCTTAGTAGATCAGAAAATAGAGAGTTGAGCGACAGAAGCAGGGTTTGGCTATAACCCTAAAAGATTCAGTCCTAGTGAGTCATCTCTGCCAGCCAATCCCTATATAACCTCTATAATCAGTGTGCCCAGTGGGAGACTGGGTGTTCAAATGTAGCTTATGGGCACATTTGGGATCCAAATTGTAATGAGACGGCAGTGAGTAGTTAGAAATATAGAAATAAAGCTCTATCTCTCGGCCTTCTAGCTCCATCATTTATTAACTAGACTATTTTCCTTGTGAGTGAGTGTGTGTACGTGCACATGTATGTGTGTGTAACAAGGTCTTACCATGTAGTCCAGTCTGGTCTCAAACTTGATCTTCCTATTCCAGTTTGCCTAGTTCTGTGATTACAGCCGAGCGAGCGTCACCCCACCTGGAGCCTCTTACCTCTATCACTCTTTGTGATTCTTGTTTTTCATCTCTAAAAGGAAAAGAAAAGTTGGTGCCTGCCTCATGAAGTTCCAGTAGGATGGAACATTGTAACGGATGCAAAACAATGAGCAGTGTCTACCATATAGTAAGCGTTCTCAATATATGTTAAGTATTTTATTTTTCAGTCCATCCTCTTAACAGATTCAAATCAAATTGTGGTCTGACTTCTCAGAGGAAGTCAGGCGTTTCTCTTTGGCTGCCACCACCCTTGGTTATCTCAAGCTTTAATAAACATGCAGCCTGCTCTCTCCTACTAGACATCTTTAGGTCATTACCATTTCCCGCCATTGATACATGGCTGCTGACCGTAGGTATAGGAAAAATGTTGTGGTCTGGTCTATGTAGAAGAAAAATTTTGTGGGAGGCCCTTTGATTAGCTTTATTATTGCTTTTAATTCAGTGCACATGGGCAGTCAAATGTGTTTGGAAAGAGGCCACACTGGTAATAAAGATGGATAGTCTTAGGTCAGCTTTCATTCAACTTTGGAGTAAAAAAATTTGGATGAATGTTCTTAAGAACTGCTACCAAATATTTGGTGATATTATACCACAAATGTTCATAACATAATCTTTCCCCACCCTATACCGTGATACCCTGTCCTGGATCTCTAAGTGTTATAGATTTAAAATAATGTCTGGGTTTTAATATCTTGGACTTTTTATTTTTATTGAAGTTGCACATATACATAATTTAAAGTCAGAGTATGATGTTAACTATGAAAAATGGCTGTCCCTTGTTCAACCCTCATACTGTCCTCTGCCCCAGGAAGACACTGCTAACTGTACAGCTGTACAACTGTTTCTTCTCACATTGGCTTCTGTTATTTAAACGCCATATTTTTAGTGTTTTATTTTCACTGTCAAGCACTACTTGGTTCTGTTCTACTCTCAGAGGGGAAAACGTCTTTTCGAGGATCTAAAATTTCTCTAGGGGCTGAAGTGTGTGCTGCTGTTTCAGAAGACTGGGGTTCAGTTCCCGCCACCCACATTAGGCAACCCAACTGCATGGCAACTCCAGCTCCCTGGGATCTGACATGCATTCCTGGTGTCTGGATGCGCGGCGCGCGCGCGCGCGCGCGCACACACACACACACACACACACACACACACACACAAATAAACAAGCTCTAGAGTAAATGTGACTTTATTTAGACTATGGGAATGTATATCACAATCACACTCTTTATTAATCTTTATTAATCTACAGCTTACAAGGCTTTTTATTTTGTTGGAATTAATACTTACCTTGGTTTTCCTTTCTACACTGCCATCTGTGATGACTTGAATGTGAGACTATCCTTCCACACATTCAGGTATTTGGAAAGTTCGTCTTCAGTTGGTGACACTGTTTTGGGAGGTTGCAGATTCTTTTGGATGTAGGCCTGGGTGGCACACAGGGCCATCAGGGCAGAGGGTTATGTGTCATAGCCCAGTCCTGGTTTTGTTTCCTGACTTGAGGGGCAATGCTGGCCTATAATCTTAGAGGTTTCAGTCCATGGCTAGCTGGCCCACTGCTTTGCATTTGTGACAATGTAGCATGTCATGGCAGGAGCACATGCTAGAAGGGACTTCTCAGTTCCATGTAGCAGTCAGAGAGAGATGAATATGCCAAGGGCGCATTCACAATGACCTCAATCATGCCAGCAACCACCAACTTCTAAAGGTTCCACCGCCTTCCTCATACCGAAAGTTGGGGAACAAGCCTTCACCATGGATCTTTAAGAAGCATAGCAGATCTAAACCATGTAATTAGCAAGGTAAATCCTGGAGAGTAGGAGGCAAGTTCAGAGGGCCACAGTTGTGCCCAACCTTATGGGTAGCTGTAGCCCAGATAGGGAGAGCAGAAAGAATAACCTTGAATGAGAAATTATGCTGTTTAGGGGTTTGGGACACAGTTGGCTCAGTAAAACCCAAGTGAAAATCTGAGTTTGATCGCAAAAATACCCGTACAAAGACATTTGTGATGCTGTGTACTTATCATTCCAGAGATGGGGAGATGCAAGGTAGAGACAGATGGATCCCTGAAGCTCACTGGCCAGCTAGCATAACCTACTTGGCAGAGATCCTGGCCAATAAGAAACAGTCTCTCCATCAGAGAGGCTTCACCCGGCAGATGATGGATGCAGAGACCCACAGTCAAACATCAGGCAGAGCTTGGGGAATCCTGCGGATGAGAGGAAGGAAGGATAGTAGGTGCCGAAGGGGTCAAGGGCATGGCAAGAAAGCCCACAGAAACAACTAACCAGGGCTCATAGGGGCTCCCAGAGACGTACCCTACAATCGGGGAGCCTGTATGTTCGGGGAGCCTGTATGTGTCTGTCCTAGATCATCTAAATGTTATGGTTGTGTAGCTTGGTGTTCTTGTAGGACTACTAACAGTGGAAGTCTTTGACTCTTTTGCCTGCTTTTGGGACCTTTTTCTTCTGACTGGGTTGTCTAGTCCAGCCTTAATATGTGGAGATGTGCATAGTCTTATTGTAACCTGATATGCTGTGTCTGGTTCATATCCCTGAGAAGTCTGCCCTTTTTTGAAGGGAAAGGAGGAGGGGCAAGAGTGGATCTGGGTAAGAGGGAAGGTGGTGAGGAGGGACTTGGAGGAGAGGAGGGAGAGGAAACTGCATTTGGGATGTAATATATGAGAGAATAATAAAAATAATAATAAAAACACGAAAAAAGTGGGTGATGCCCAAGCAACAGAACCAGAAGCTGTCTTCTGACCTCTTACAAGTATACACACACACACACACACACACACACACACACACACACACACACACACACACACACAGAGAGAGAGAGAGAGAGAGCTGGCCAGCTACTTCTCATAGCATGTTCTCTGAGGAGGAGACAACACTTCATGACCTTGTCTGTAGCCTGTGAGGGCAACTTCCCCAAGGAGTTACAACATTCCTGCCTCCTGCTTGGGAGCAAACTATAAAGCATCATACTCTAGCACACTGGCCATCCGTCTGAAGTAAACTGCAGCTCTGCACGAGCCACCCACAACTTTAAACTGAAGCACTTCATGCAGCTGTTTGAGCAAACCAGTTTGTGTAGTTGGGAAAAGAAGTGATGTGAGATTGACTGGAGAGATTCATGGAGGCAGCCAGAGCTCGTGCAGCATAGTGAACCCCGATTCCGGGTACCTCTGCCCTTGTCAACAAGGATTGGCTTTGATTTGTCTAGTGTAAGCTCAATAAGTCACAGTTGGTACTGTGCCTCTACACAGAGGTGAGCATGCTCGCTTGCCCGCTCTCTCAACAAATTAGCGCGAGGGAAGCCTTTGCAAAGGAGAGATTAAATTCCCCTGTTTTTGTTGGAAAGCTCTCTAGGTCTCTGTCAGCAAATGCGCTGTGGCATTCTTTCCATGGTGGGCTGGCTTTCAGGCCACTTGTTATTTTTATTTCCTTTGTTCTTGCTTTTCAGTGTCCAACTCCCTGAGAGGGAGAGGATAGGAACTCTTGTCTCCACATGTGAGCATTTCCTGGGGGTAGAGAAGGGGCAGAAGGTAGGCTAGGCCAGAGAAAATCCAGTACGCTTCATTTAATTTGTATTTCAAAGGAGATTTATAGCCTTTTGAGAGACACCTATGTATATCCCAAATTCCACCATGGGATGTACTTGAACTAAGAAAGTCAGTCTTGTTTACCCGATGTTGAAATTGAACCAGGATTTTCTTCACCACCTCTAAGCAGCCTCGGGATCTCATGCAAAGGAAGACAATGTGGACTTGAGACAGTCCCATGGCTGGAAGCAGATGCAGAGGCACTGTCCTGTCACCATGTTCCTTGGTCACTAGGGCAGAAAATCATTTGGTTTCCTTGAGTACTCAGATTATGGTGAGGGGAGCCAAGCACTTGACTTTGACAAAACCCCAGCCAACAAGATGAAGAATGTGTGGGCTGGTGAGCTGGCTCAGTAAGGTGCTTGCCTCTAAGTATGAGGATTTGAGTTTGATCCTCAATTGACATTGTAGAAGGAGAAGAAAAACTCACAAGTTGTCCTCTGTGCCCTACATGTGCCATACACAAAACACATGCACATACACACACACACACACACACACACACTCATGTTTGCACACATGCATGCACACACATATGCATATATACACAGAGAGAGAGACATAAAATAAAAAGATTATATATTATATAATAATATATAATATATAGATATTATATATATTATAAATATATATATAATAAATAAAATAAAATATTATATATTATATTATATATATATATATATATATATATATATATATATATTTTTTTTTTTTTTTTTGGAGATAGTCAGGAAGATGAAGAGTTCAAGGTCGTCCTCAGCTACATAATGAGATAAATGCCAGAGTGAGCTATATGACACCCCATTTCAGAAGACCATGCAAAGCTAATACTCTACACGTCCACTTCACCATATTTTCTTTAGCCATCTACCTGTGTATAGGATAGGCTGACTTCCTGATCTGGCTATTGTGAATAGTTCTATACTAAACATGGTTGTTTAGGTATTTCTGTTGGATATTGGATTAGGCCACTATGACCCAGGAGTCATAAAGTCAGGCCATATGGTGATTCTATATTAAGGAACTCTATATAGAGGTACTGATGTCCAGAAGGGCCAGACTAACTTACATTCCTTTTCTGGTCATCATCTCACACACTCATGCCTCCATCAAATCATTACCATCAGTTTTTTTTTTTGTTTTTTGTTTTTTTTTTTGTTTTGTTTTTTGATGGTCTTATTCTGAAGCCTGACCTGGCCTGGAACTTACTGTGTAGCCCAGTCTCATCTTGGCTATCAGTGATCCTCCTGTCTCAATTTTGTCAGTTCTGAGACTACAAATATGAGCCATAATACATAGCTTTTACTATTGTTGATGGAGTTTCTTTTGCTAATAGTCATTCTTGTTAGGGTGAGAGACTCTTAAAGTAAATTTGATTACAATTTCTTGTTTGTTAAACACATTGGCCATTTTTCATTGACTTATTGGCCACTTGTATGCTTGAGATGTCTACTCAAGTCCTCCATTCATTTTAAGGTTGGATTACTTGGTCTTTCTGTTTGTTTGTTTTTTGAGCTCTTTATATATTAAGGATATTAGTCCTTTGTCAAATGAATAGATGGCAAAGTCTTTCTCCTATTCTGCAGGTTGTCTTTTTATTGGTTATCCCTTGGCTGAGCAGAAGTCTTTTGACTTGATGGGATCCCATTTGTCAATTCTTGTTTTTGTTTCCTTGGCTATTGGAATCCTACCCAGGAAATGGCTGTCTGTGCCAATATTTTGAAATATTTCCAGTAAGCTTTCTTCTAGTAGTTTGAGTTTTATATTATAGTCTTTCATGTGTTTTTGAATCGATTCTTTTATGGGCTAAGAAACAGGAGACTGTCTTCTCTCCTTTCCATGTGACCATTCACTTTCTCCAGCTGCACCTGTTGAAAATTTGTCTTTGCTCCAAGGTCTGTTTTTGGCACTTTTGTTAAGAATCAATTGGCTGGAGATTCATGGATTTATTTCTGGGTCATCTATTCAATTTTATTAGGCAACATGTCTACTCTATGCCAATACTACAGTTTTTGTTATATTGATGCTATAGTATACTTAACTTGAGACCAGGTAACTTTTGATTGGGGTTTGTTTCAGTTGTTTGAGGTCTTTTGTGTTCTTGCAGAATTTTCCTGGTATTCTGGTAGGAATTATATTAAATTTACAGGTTGCTTTGAACATTATGGCCACTTTGATAATTTTGATTCTCCCAGTCTGTGACTATGGGAGGTCTTTCCACTTTCTAGTATCTCTTCAATGTCATTCTCTACTTTGGAGGTCTTCCTACATATCCTACATATCCTACATATCCTACATATCCTACATATCCTACATATCATCTTACATATCCTTACATATCCTTAGTCAGGCTTAATCTGATATAGATCATTTTTCATTTGGCTGTTTCAGAGAGGAGACTTTATTTCTCAGAGAGTTAATTGTTATATAAACGAGGTCCTGATGCTGGGTGCTTACTTTATATTCTGCTACTTTAAGACTTTACTTACCAGATCAGAAAGACCTTCAGTATAGTCCTTTTGATTTGATGCATAGACTCATACCTTCATCATGTAGGCATAGCTTAAACCCCCCTTCCTTGTCTTTTCTTTCTTTTGTCCTGTCTAATTTATCTGTTTAATATTTCTGATGCTATTTTGAATAAGAGTTGTAAAAGTGGACACAAATGTTTCAGTCTTGCTCTCAGGTGAAATGTTTTCTGTTCTCCCAATTAGTGTAATGTTAGTGATACATTTGTCATATGGAGCTTTTATTGTATTAAGGTGTCACCTACTACATCTAATTCATTCAATAATTTTTTCATAAAGTGATACTGGATTTTATCAATGGCCCTTTCTGCAACTATTAAGATGACTGTGTGAGTTTTTCTTGATTTAGTAGTTTATTGATTTGCGTACAGTGAACCATCCTTGCATCCTAGAATAAGTCACTTCATTATCACGTATGATCTTTTAATGTGCTGTTGAATTTGTTCTTCAAATATTTTATTAAGAATATTGTGTGTGTGTGTATGAGAGTGAGGAATAAACTCTCTCTCTCTCTCATTCTCTCTCTTTTCTCTCTCTTCCTTCTTCTTCTTTCTTCTTTTGCTTTTGTCATTATCAGGTTTAGTGGCATGGCCTAACTCGGTTCATAGAATAGGTCTGAAAGCATTCTTTCTTTTTTTGTTTTATGGGTGAGTTTGAGGAGCACTGTTAGTGTTTCTTTAAAACTCTGGTAACATTTACTAACAAGTCCATCAGTCCTAGCCTTTTCTTTACTTTGAGACCTTTTATCTATGATTTAATGTTATTATTTGCTGTAGATGTATTTAGGTTTCTTCTATCTTCTTGATTCACTACAAGAATGGAATCAGTCATCTTCTTTGAGATTTTCTAATTTATTGGCATAGCCTGTTCCAAATATTCCCTAGTAATCTTTGAATACATAGCCTTTATGATCTTTGAATTTTAGTGATGTCCTCCATAATATCGTCCTTTTTCGCCTGTAGATTTATTTATCTATTATTTGCCTCTCACCTCTCTCTCCCTTTTCTGGGCATTAAGCCTAGGGTCTCACATGTGCTAGACAAGTGCTTTAATACTGAGCTGTGTTACATATTACCGAGCCCTGTTTATTCCTTAATTTTTTTTTTTTTTTAATTTTGAGAAAGGGTCTTACAAAGTTGCCAAGGCTAGCCTTGAACTAGTGGTCTTCCAGTCTCAGCTTCCCAAGTGGCTAGCGTTGTAGGCCTCTACCATCAGGTCCAACATTGTTTTTTTTTTTTTTTTTTTTAAAAATTACTTTTTTTTTTTTTCTTTTTTAAAAGACAAAGTCTCACCTTGTTGCACTGTCTGGTCTGGAACTCTCCATGTAGATCAAGCTGGTCTTGAACTCACAGAGATCTACCTATTTTTGCCTTCTGAATGATGTGATTGAAGTGTGCACCACCATACTTGGCCCTTGAAGAATGAGTTGCTTTTGATCAGAGTGTTTAATGGAAAATGCATTCCATTGCTGTAGTGGTCTAAAGATGATTCTGTTCCATAGTGATCCAGGTAGAGGTTACACGGATGCTGACCCAGTTAGAGGTTACACGGATGCTGACCCAGGTGGAGGTTACACTGTGTGACGCTGGCTCTGTAGAGGTAACTGATGAATACTGAGCCTAGTAGAGGGTGCTCTGTGATATTAGCCCAGGCTGTTATGACAGTATTTCCATTACCAGTTCAAATACAGGTGACATTGTCCTTCAAATTTGCAGGTACAAGTGACATTATCATCTCCCTTGCAGAAAATGACAACTTCTTGAAAAACAGTGTTTTTGAGTAACCAATGATGAAGTTTGGGTTTCTACCACACTCTGCCTTTCTTTTTTACTGTCTGCCCTCAGGATGATGGCACAAACCAGCAGAAGACACAACATTGTTCGTATTAAAAAAAAAAACCCATGTGTACGTGCATGTGTTCATGTATGTAACTGTACATATATGCACGCCACTGTGTGCCTGCGGAGGTCAGTCAGAGGTCACCTCACATGTTGGTCCTAGCTTCTTTCTTGTTTAACGCAGGGTCTTTGATGTTCGTAACTGTGCTTGCCAGGCTAGCTGACCCAGAAGCATGGGAGCCATATGTCCTTGGCTGCCATCTTGCTATAGGAACACTGGGGTAACAGAAGCATGCTACTGTGTTTGGCTCCTTGGGGACTCTTGGGATCTTCAGTCAAGTATTTGTACTCATGTGGTAAACACATTCTCCACTGAGCCATCTCTTCAGTCTGTGCTTGTACTTTTTAAGAGGTGGGTGTTGAAAGACACCTGTGTAGTCATCTTATGTCTGGGCTTTGGCACTTGCTGCTCCCTTTTCTTAGGCTCCCTTTCTTTTTTCTACTTCCATGATCTTCCCTGCCAACTTACTTTGCTTCAACAGTACATTGCCATCCTTGGGAAATCTGCCCAGATACTGTTTCTTTGATATGGTTGGACCTTCCGCAGCTGTTTTGGTTTGTATTTGAAGTGTCCCTTTAAAAGGCTAGTGTGCTGGCTGGTCTCTTGATGATAGTGTTATTTTGGAGGTTTCTAGAGGCTTAAATCTTGCCTGCCTGTCTGTCTGTCTATCTATCTATCTATCTATCTATCTATCTATCTATCTATATCTCTCTATATCTATGTATCTGTGTGTGTATATGTATGTATCTAAGTAT
>JANHMN010000006.1:45225084-45252706 GCA_030674055.1 Rhabdomys pumilio
TGTGTGTGTGTGTGTGTGTGTGTGTGTGTGTGTGTGTGTGTGTGTGTCTATGCCATGGAAATTTTTGGTGCTGGTAACTTCATATTTATCATTCTCTGTTAGTTACTCTGGGCAGATATCTTTAAACGATTGCTCATATTTAAAGAGTGAAGCAAGTTTTCTCAGAGTGGTGGAGCTCACCAAGTGCTCAGGCATGGGGACAAGAAGTTCTTGTATTAAACAAGAAGTTTAACACAGGCGGGGAAGGGGGCTAGGTCGGGACAGTATTTGTTCTGCAAGGTCTAAGAATTGCATTTGATCCCCACAGTCCACATGAAAAGCTGGCATGATGGTGCCCAGTTGTAATCCCAGTGCTAGAGAGGTGGGCAGAGTGAATCTCAGGTCAGTGAGAGATGCTTTTTGAAAAAATGGAGATGGTGTCTGAAGAACAACATCCCAGGTTGTTTCCTGTATGCATTCTTGTGGACCATATGTGCGTGCACACACACGCACACACAGACATGAAAATCAATGTAAAAAAATGAAACAGCCCAAAAGATTTTGCATTTATATTAAATGGTTAGTTTTTCTGGAACCAATGACTCAGGGTGTGTGTGTGTGTGTGTGTGTGTGTGTGTGTGTGTGTGTATCTGTATAGTGTTTGTGTAATGTGTATGTGTGCCTGTGTGTATCTATGTCTTTATATAAAATCTCTGTTGAATTGTCAGCAGCTTTTTGAAGAAATAGCCCCTTCTACACAGGGCAATCGGCCTCTTGGTGGTTTGACTTTTAGATTGTCTTCTATCATTGTCTGCTCATTCCTCATTTCCATAGGCTGCTTAGGCCATGTGTCTCTCTGATCTGTTCCTGCTTGGGGCTCCTAGGAATTATTGCACAGCTTCATCTCTGTTTACACCTCTAATGAGGCCATTTTTGTTTTATAGACTTAAGCATCATCTACGTATTGATGATTCCCAAATTTATCTTACTTTGTATTTTAGTTTGTTGAGACAAGTTCTCATGTAGCCCAGGTTGGCCTCGAACTTGTTGTATAGCTGAGGCTGGCCTCAAACTAGAGATCCTCAGGCTTCAAGTGTTGGGATTGATGCTCTGGCCTATACCACCACAACTGGCCAGTTCTAAGATTTATAGTTACAACTGGAATTGCTCACCCGAACCCCACACTCATATTTACACCCTCTCCTGCAGCGTTACTGCAGCATGAATTTCTCAAATTCAAAGTGCCCAAGACCATATTGCAAATGTATGTCTTCCCACCCACTCCCACCTCAGGCTGACTCGCTTCAGTTTATGACAACTCTGTTTCCTTCTTACGATGCAGAGCATTTCTGTCTCTTGCACGGGTCTTTGTCATCAAGTCTACACTCATATACTCAGTTGCTAACTTGAACTCACTCATAAACCCAGTGTACCAATGGTTACCCACACAAGACCTGTATGCAATTAAGCCAACAAAATGAATCAGTGTTGCAGCATTCGGCACTGATTAGACTCAGTGAATTACAAAGAAGAAAGAAAAGAAAAAGGCATACAGGTGTGTGTGTGTGTGTGTGTGTGTGTGTATTGGGGAGTGACTGGGAGGAGCTGGGGGTGGGTCTTATTGACTTAACCATGATTGCAGTAGATTCTCATCTCTATGGAACATCAGATGAACAGAAGAAACTTATATCCAAGGCTGTGTTCTGTAACTCGACATCCCTGCTCATCTTCGTCAGCAGCCTTTCTACATGTTTAACTGCTCATGTCAGAAATTACAAAATTACAACCTGGCTTCCTCTCTCACACAAAGTCTTCTAACCTGTCAGCAAACCCTGTCGGCTTGACCATGAGAACATAGCCACAATTCCATAATTCTTCTCTTCTACTCTGCCTCTAATCACTGCCATCTCTCACTTAGTTTAAGGCCAACAGACATCACATTGGTCCTATCTTCCCCTTCATGCTATCTTTAGTGGAAATAGTCCATCTAAAATTTAGCTTCTATATTTTCTGTATCAACAACCCATTCCAACGGCTTTTTATTGAATCCCAACATTAGCCTCAAAAGCCTTGCCCACTTCATGTTTTTTTTTAAATTATTGTTTTATTTATTCATTGACAATGTTCTACAGGTTCTCATTGATCATTTCTGTGTCCAACTCCCACTCCTGCTCATTAGTGCTGTCTGCTGAGAGACTGACATCTTTCTGGCTTGATGTTGGGTAGGTCTTGTGAAGCCAACCATGATTATGGTGGGCTATGAGTGTCCTAGCCTTGTCATGTCCAGGAGACACTGTTCCACAGCAGTCCACAGTGACCTCTGGCTCTTGCATTTTCCTATCTCACCATCTGCAAATCTTCCAAGCCTTTCTGGGCAGGGTTGATGTAGATGTCTTCTTTAGAGCTGAACATTCAACAGTCACTTAGTCTCAGCCCTTGGACCAATTACAAGTCTCTGTATTAACTATGGTCCACTGTAGAAGAAGCTTCTCTAGCCAAGACTGAGAACAGAATTAATGTGTACCCATTGGTTTTGAGATGGCAATCTGTCATATCTTTGTTGTTCTAAATCAATGTCCTTATGCTCCTACCTTAGGACACTCACAGTGATGTTCTCCAGGACACCACTGAGACACATCCACATGCTTTCTCTCACTCACTGCACTTCCTTGTCAGTGTTTACTGATTATTCTCTGCAAACACCATTTCATCTAGTTCTATAAAAAAACCCCTGCTCTATGGAAAAGTAAATTTCCATGTGCTAATGCATGCAGTATTTAAACATATAGCATATCATTGTCTTTCCATTTCCTGCTCTTCCAGAGCTTTAATGATTGCAGTTGAGACATGAGTTGCTTCAGGGGAGGGATAGGTATGGCCTAGATGAAGCCAGATGCCCATCGCTCAACCTTGAGCCTCTTAAATCCATAGCCAGACGGTAACATCAAATAAATACTTTTGATTTGCAAAACCTAGTTGGTGTAGATAGAAGAAAAGTGCCTTCTAACCTTCCTAAGCTGGATTTGAGGTTGTTCAATTCAATCTATGTTACTATCCTATTTCCCCAGGTATAAATTGAAGAGACTAAAAACTTTTCAAAGAAACCCACCCTTTGTGTGGTACATTGTCCTAATGTTGTGAGAACAGTGGTGTTCAACTTGAGGTTCTAATTTTTTATGGATAATCTGGAAAGTACTTTTTGAGAGAAATATTATCACTCATGACAAGACATCTGTGATCAAAATCATCTATGTCCCAGATTCAGCTTTACAAGAGGCAAGATTTGCTTTCTAATGCACATGATGAGGTAGGGTCTGTGGATTCCACCACTGTCCTGGATTGTTATGGAGTTATAGACAGCTCCATTTGACCAGGAAGCCAGAACTGAAACACTGGTGGTTTCTTAGTCTTAGGATAACACATGTAACTCTGTGGGAAGCGTATGAGGAGAAATATGTATCATCAACCCAAAGGAAAAGCATAATTGCCCCAAAATCATTGTTATTTTTATGGCTTATACCATCATAGTCACCTTTATATATAAGCCATGGTTTATATTTGAGGCAGTTACTTTAATCAAACTCAAGAACAGTTTAAAATATGAGATAGGAGCTAAGGAAAGAACTCAGCAGCTAAATTACTTGCTATGCAAGTATGAGAACCTGGCTTTGGATACTCAGAAACCACATCAATCTGTGATCCCAGCATTTCTAAGGTGAGATGGGAGGTAGAGACAGGAGAATCGCTAGAGCTTTGTGGGTCAGTGACTATGGCATTCACTGTGGCAATGAGTCCTTCTCTCAAACTGGGTGGGAAGCAAGGATCAACACCTGAGTTTGGAGGTCAGGTCTCCAACCTCCACAAATATGCTGTTGCATGTGTTCTCTCTCTCTCTCTTTCTCTCTCTCTCTCTCTCTCTCTCTCTCTCTCTCTCTCTCATACACACACATACTCACACACACACACACACACACACACACACACACACACACACAGAGAGAGAGAGAGAGAGAGAGAGAGAGAGAGAGAGAGAGAGAGAGAGTGATTTCTTAAAAGATCATGATATATATGGTGAAATTTGGTACCAGTTTGCATTTCTTTTAGTTCTAGCAAGTTAGAACAAATAAAGTGCACTACCTAGTTATGACTCAAATCTGAAGTGATATTTTTTAAGTCTCATAACTACAAAGTCAGGGTCATTAAAGAATGAGAACACCAATAGGCTGGTGACCTCTCAAGCTTTTGCATGGAAGGGAAACTGGGTAGAAAATTGGAACACAAAAGTGAAGATGTTATGTAGCAACTTCCTTCCCCCAACTGGAGGATGGAGAGGGGCTCAGAAGATTTCAAGAAAATGAAACATGCTAGGCCCAGGAATTACATGAAACCTACAAGTCTCAGAAATCTTCTGAAAGTTAGAAAATCCACCAGATTCTCTCTTAAGAGTGTTTCTAAGAAGTAGCAATTCTGGAAAGAGGAGACCCTCTCAGTAGTGGAGCTTTCTCAAGTCTTGCAGGGAGCTCAGGGGTGCAGCTTCTGTGACTCATCAGCCACGCTGGAGTAAGCTTTTCAATGATACCTTTGAGTCACTGCACTCCTGTCAATCAACCCTCTCCCATGTGCCTATAAATAACCTCAGTAAATTAATTGGTTCACTCAGCTAGCCTTGGGAGGAATTGTTTCTTTGTTATGTTGGATGAGTAGACATTTGTGCAAGCTTTCCCAGGAAACATCTTGTAGGAGGAGTTAAGGTGGGAGGAGTAAAGAGATGAAGAGGAGGAGGAAGGGGAGGAAGAGGAGAAGGAAGAGGAGCTAAAAAGAGACGGAGAACAAGAGAGGGAACATGGAGGCTGATGTTCGCTTGTCTGTAGCAGTCAAAGGTAGCTGGTATATCTAGGTTGGGTATTGGGTTACACCTCTGATTGTAAGGGCATCTTGTTATTGATAATTACTAAATATATAAGCCTTTAGATAATTTAAGCATTAGAGTCTCATTTTCTTACCAGGTCCTTGTGGATGGCGGGATGGTCTGAGCAACAGAAGGATATCATGTAAGAAAATGGATTTGGGGCAGAAGGAGAGAGCAATTCACAACTGTTATTAACAGAAGAGTAAGTATTAGAATTTTTTTTTTTTTGAGACAGAGTTTCTCTGTGTAGCCCAGGATGTCCTGAAACTCACTCTGTAGACCAGGCTGGCCTTGAACTCAGAAATCTGTCTGCCTCTGCCTCCCAAGTGCTGGGATTAAAGACATGTGCCACCACTGCATGGCCTAGAATTTCTAAGTATACAAATGAAAAACAAACAAACAAACAAACAAACAAACCAAAGAACAGAGATGCTTATTAGCATAAGCTTCTTGTCAATTTCACATAGTCTATCTGGAATAGTGCAGGGATTCTAGTTTAGGCCTGTGTCTCAGGTTATAATTATACACTACCTCTCAATATTCATATTTCTTGTTAATTTGTTTGCTTATTTGTCTTAGTGCTGGGTACCAGATCCAGGGGCTTACACACACTTGACCAGCACTGTCACTGAGCTGCATATCCACCATCTTGTTCCCACCACTTCACAAGTAAGCCCAATGGGTATCACCAAGCATGATGAGTTAGGATAGAGCTCTCTGTCCTCAAGCCTAGTCAACTCCGGAACAGTTGTCCAAGAACAACCTTGGAATTTAACTACAGAGCTTGAATGATTAACTTTTGCAGGCCCTAAAAGCCATTGGGTAAACTCCAAGCCCACCCTGACACCTGTTTTTTGTATATCCCACAAACTACAAATAAATAACTTACATTTTTAAATTCTTGAAAAAGATTAAGAGACTAAGAAGGTCCTTTCATGACACATGAAGGTGGAATGGAGCCGAGATTCTAGTATCAGTGAGTTGAAGTTTGTGTTAGGATATAGCTGCAGTCACATTTGCACACATTTGCACACAATGCTACTGTGCAGAGTAGTTGTCTCAGAGATATGTGGCTTGTGTGTCTCTCTGTTTGTTACATGATCCTTCACAGAAGAAGTTTGAGAACAAGGCAGGCATCCTCTTAGACTATTATAATTATTTTATACCATCTTGATTTTTATTTTTTCATTTATGTGGTGGTTTGAATAAGAAAGGCCCCACAGGTACATATGTTTAAATGCTTGGTCTGTAGTTGGTGGAACTGCCTGAAAAGGATTAGAAGGTGTGGTCTTGTTGGAGAAGGTGTGGCGCTGGGGGTGGGCTTTGAGCTTTCAAAAGTCTACACTATTTGCTCTCTCTCTCTGTCTCTCTCTGTTTCTGTCTCTCTCTGTTTCTGTCTCTCTCTGCCTCTCTCTCTCTCTCTGTGTCTCTGTCTCTGTCTCTGTCTGTCTCTCTCTCTCTCTATCTCTCTCTCTCTCTCTCTTCCCCCTCTTTCCTGACTCTCTCTGCATCATACTTGTGGATTGGGTGTAAGCTTTCAGCTACTACTCCACTGTGCCTGTCTGCCTGTGCCACACTCCCCACCATGATTGCCATAGATTCCAACCCCCCAGAACTGTGAGCCTCCAAATAGAATCCTGTCTTTGATAAGTTGCCTTGATTGCGGTGTTCTGTTAAGGCAATAGACAAGTAACTAAGACAATTAATTTCCTACAGTGAGATGTGTTCTTTTACAGTTCAGCTCTTCCATCTGGGATCATCTGTCTTTTCCCTCCAGGACATCCTTTAGCATAGTCTTCAGTAGGAGGTGTGCTTTTCCAGCTGTCTGATTAGGAGTGTTTGCCAATGTCTTTATGTTCTCTTCCTGATTTGTGTGTGTGTATGTGTGTGTGGGTACATGTAGATGCCAGAAGTCAACCTCAGGTATGACTTCTCATACCTCAGCTTCTCAGGAGCTGCTTAACTCATTCCTTCAAGAATCTTTCTATCCTAGGACTTAGTAAGAAGTCTTACTGGCCAGGTTGGTTGGCTGGTGAGCCTTAGGAATCTGCCTGTCTCTGTTCTCCACTGCTAAGATTACAAATGTCCTCTCCATCTTTTCTTTCTTTTTTTTTTTTAATTTTATTTTGAGTGGGGGACCTGGGGCTAGATTCAGATCCTCATGGTTGTATGGCATGCACTTTACTGACTGAGTCATCTCTCCAGGCTTCTTTTCTCCTCAGTCTTGAAAAGAAGTTTGCTAATTTATGAACTATAACAGATAACTGTCTACTAACCCTTATTTTCCTTTCTATATTAAGGATGCTATTTTAGTGCCTTATGACTGCCGTTGAAAAGGTAGCTGTATGTTTGTTACTCTTTGATGGCTCTCTGACATTATTTTAGCTGCTTCTGACATATGTTTTCACAGTCTGCATATTCACCGTGATGTGTTGACTTGTAGGTTGTTTTTGTATTTGTGTTACTCGAGGTTCATTTATTTTCTCCACTTTTGTTTTGGTGGGGGCGGGAAGTATATGTATATATATGTGTAACATGGCTGTGTAGGCAAATATATTTTCATGTGTCTGTTGCAGCAGTACGTGAATGTGTGTGTGTGTGAGTGTGGAGGCCAGAGGTTGATGTTAAGTGTCTTCCCTTACTTCCCTTGCCATTTTATTACTATTGAGGCAGGGTCTCTCCTTAAGTCTGGGACTCACTGATGTGACTAGACTAGCGAGCTAGCTTCCCTGTTGGATCTTCCATCTCTGCCCCCACCACTCTTCCTCCTGATTTAAGAGTTCTTTGTTCTCTTCTAACTGGAACAATGTCTAGTATCAGTTTTGTAAAGATCTTTTCAGTTATCTCTGTATATATTGTCCCCTCCACGATTTCTCTTAGGCACTGATTGGATTCAAACAATTAGGAACCTCATTTCTCTGTTTTACTCTTCTGGCTGCTTCTTTCATCCTTTCTATAGAACTGGGGATTTAACTTAGAACCTGTGTATACTAGGCGAGTTTCTTCCATTGAGCCATAACTAACTTATTTATTTTTGAGAGTGCTTCTCACTAAGTAGGTCAGATTGGACCTCTAGCTGTTGACTTAGCTACAACTGTCCTTAAACTAGTAATCCTCCTGTCTCAGCCTTCTGGGGAGCTGGACTTTTAAGTCTATCTCTATAAATTTATTTCTTTTGCTCTATCTGGGTAAATTCTTCAGATTGACCTTCCAGACCATTAATTCTCCCTTTATCTGTGTCTACCTAGTATCAATACTTGTCTATTATTTTAGTCATTATTCTCTCGTTTCTTAAAGGTCTATGTGGTCACTTTTTACATCTCTTAAATAATTTTTGACCTAAGTTTAGTTCCTGAAAACATTTCGACCCCGTCTTTAGTTAACTAGATATAACTACAGTTATTCATTATTTTGTATCTGGTAGTTTCCACAGCAAACTGCTGCTGTCTGTTTCTTCTGGCTACTGTGCCTTCTGCTTTCTCCTCTATGTCTAATGTCCATTTTCCTCTGAGCTACTCATTTCTATGGAACTTTATTTTGGTAATTATGCATCTCTGAGATCACGGTGAGCCTTTGCTGAAAGGATTGCTGCTGCTTGTTTCTGTGATTTATTGAGAGTGGGTTAATATATATATATAAAATCTAAAAACAACATATAATATGTAATATATATTGATCTAGTATATATATATTATACTTTTAGATTTATGAAGATGGGTCAATATGTATTATATATCATATAAAAACAATGTATAATACATATTAACCTAATATATATATATATATACATATATATATATAAAATACTATATATTAACCCAGTTTTCATAAGTCTAAATATATGTAATAAATTTTATAAGTCTAAATATATGTAACAAAACAATATATAATATAAATTAACTTAATATATGTATATTATAATATATATTAACCCAGTTTTCATAAGTCTAAAATTACATATATTGGCTTTGAGGTTTTAAAAAAAAATCTCTTTGACTCTCTGTTTGTCTTTCTCTTTCTCTATCTCTGTCTGTCTCTATCTGTCTCTCTCTTTTTTTGTATCTCTCTCTACCTTGATCCCTCAACAGTGAATTTAAGCTACTGTGAATCCATACTAGGGCTAAGTCTCCACTAAAACTTCCCATGAACCCATTTGCTTAGCCTCTGCTCTAGGGTAGGGACTTTCTTTCAGGCTTTCCCCTTTCTTCTCCTCCTCTTCTCTCCCCGTTTTCTTTTTGGTATTTAGACACAGGGTCTCAGGTAGCCCAGACTTGCGTTCAGTTCACTATAAAGCTGGGGATGGCTTTGAGCTTCTGATCCTTCTGCTTCTACCTCACAAATGCCAAGGTAACAAACAGGGGCCACCATGCTGGGCATGAAGATCCTTTTCAAGCTCATCAGTAGGACATGAGCACAGCCCTTGTCTGTTGTGCTTTTACATGAAGAAGTGATAACGTTGGGCCCTGCCTCTTGCTCCTTCATCCTTATATGGATTAGCAGCTCACTGATGCTTTCCAAGGCTGCATTTCCTCTCACTTACAATCTCAGCTTTTATCCCCCAGCAGGAAAGTTACTCTAGGAGACCAAGAAATCACATCTCCAGAGTTTGCACACTTTTGTTTTTAAGTAGTAGCAATTACAGGACATCACACTTCTCCTGGAGCTTTGATCTTTTGTGCAAAAAAAAATTTTTTTTTTAGTATATCTACCTCAGTGTAGATGTATTTAAAAATCTTTGCCCCAGATACAGTATCTGTATAGGGATTTTATATATAATAGGATTTTATATATAATAGTAATAGGATTTTATATATACAAATGATATGTGAATAAAGATGAGGCATATACTTCAGCAAATTTTTTACCGATACTGAATCCCCAGTGAGCAGAGTCTTGTACTGAGATGAACCGCATAAAAATGATAGGAACTTGAAGTTTTCTGTAAAACCTTCAAACCCAGTATTGGGGATAAGCACTATCTCTTAAAATTATTCAATTTTTTCTTGAGACAGGGTGGCCTCAAGTTCAACTATGCAACTGAGGACAACTTTGGACTTGTGATTAACCTGCTGGGGTTTAGGCAGCAGTGGAGATCAGCACCAGATCTTCCTGCATGCTGGGTAAACGCTGCAGCAGCTGAGCTACAGCCACAGGCAAACGTTAACTTTCATTCACGTGATCTTACTGAGGAGCTGTGGTGAACAGTATATAAGTATGCGCTCCTGTGAGATTCTAGGAGTGAGATGTATCCCTGATGGGGAAGGGGAGAGAACATTGATGGGAGGAGTCAGAGAGTAACGTGAGTGAAGATCCGAAGATGGGAAAATCTAGGATGTGTTGGAGAAGTGTTGTCTCTGGAGTGGATGGAAACAAAGGCCATGTGCTCATAACTGTGTGAATAGCAGAAATAGTGAAGGGGGCATGATGGGGGCTATAGTGGTAAGAAGGGCTAGAGAAACAGAACCAAGAAGGTATCTATCTATACAGACAGAGACCTACCTTAGTGAATCAGC
The DNA here is from genome assembly GCA_030674055.1 of Rhabdomys pumilio. Lineage (NCBI taxonomy): Eukaryota > Metazoa > Chordata > Mammalia > Rodentia > Muridae > Rhabdomys > Rhabdomys pumilio. The sequence continues at coordinate 45,235,486 of JANHMN010000006.1, forward strand.
TTGGAGAATTATGAGACTCAGTAAGTCCAAGATCTGATACAGAAGCCAGCAGGTTATAAAAGGCTGGCTGCTTTAAAGGCTGCTGCTCGATAGTTCCCTTCTGCTGGGGTGGGATGTATAGGGGGAGGAAAACAGTTTCTTTGGTTTTTGGTTTTGGGATCTATTCAGGAATCGCCATAGTCTTTAACAATCCCAACCAAAAAAAAAAAAAAAATTAAAAACAGAAGGATGTAATCATTTATTCATCTTGCTCATAGTTCCAGGGAGTGGTGTCCCACCCAGACGTTAAGTCCTCCACTTCAACATAATCAAGATAATCAATCCCTCACAGAAACACCATGTAAATCTGGGTCCCATCAAGTTGATGATTAAAATTAACCATCACATTCCTCCATGGACAGACTAAAGCCTACTCAAAGTACGAAGCGTTTTACTCACAGTATACTTATTCAAATGTAGATTTCATTCAAACACACCTACACAGAAAACAGCCAGAATACTGTTTAACCCAATATCTGGGTACTGTGTCTTGACTAAATGGACATCTAAGACTAGCACAGGTAGGTTATAGCAAACTTGTAGCGGAGTTCAGAGTATAGCTTACCTTTACTGTCTGTTTGCCTAGATTGGAAATTACATGGCAGATGCACACCTGGGCATGTGTGTGGGGACATTTTCCTAGAGATTTAATGAAAGGAGAGAAGGTCTTCTTTCCATATGGGTGGTGCTATCTCTGAGCTGATGTTCTAAAACAGAAAAGAGGAAGCAGATGGAGTGTCAGAAGTTCATTTCCCCATTTCTTACAGACAATGTGATCGGACACCTCCCCGGCTATGTTGAACCATATCCCTTTGAACTGTGAGCCAAAATGAGCTTTGCTTCCCTCAAGTTTCTCTTGTCACAGCAATGAGCAAAGAAAGTAATTTATCCTATTACAAGGGGTGGGCTCCTCTTTCCGTTGAAGGACAAACACAAAATACTTGGGGCATGGAGTAGAAAAAAAAGTGCTCCAATAACTCAGAAGATCTTGCACTACAGCAAGGTCTGTTACTACCAGCTTTATGGTACCAGGCTTGATCCAGATGAGCAGCAGAAGTAATAAGTCACTGCTGAGACTGCATTATAAAAGAGTAGTACTTCAGGGGCCAAGGATGTATCTCATAGGGAGAGCACTTGCTCAGCATGCACAGAGCCCTGTATTCCACCCCCAGCATAGCAAGAAAACACGATACTATGGTTTCCATCTTGGACATTTTCATACTCACTAACTCTTTAGTGATGCTTGCTTCTGAATTGACAGAAACCTACAGAGAGATCTTTATGGAGAAGTGCTGATACTTCAGACTCAACAGCCAACAGCTGAGAGAATGAATCTGGTTTCCTGTAGAGTCAACCTTCAGGTGCCAACAGTCTTGATGGACTACTCATCTCAGGTTCATGAGTAGGGCAGCTCATTCATCCCCAGACCTTGTGTCTCAAACAAAACAAAACAAAACAAAAACAAACAAACAAAAATAAAAACAACATTGAAATAAAAATATGTATTGTTTTGGCTGTTTGACACTAATGGTCTTCTGGTCATACTGTGTTTCTGCCATTCAGAGCTTTCTCTTTGACTTACAATTGCCTTCCAATAGTGAAGAGGTTCATGATATAAGTAGTAAGACGGTTGGAGCTGCAAAGTCTTACTCTTGTCCATATTAATAATCTTCATCTTCTTAGAAGAAAGATGCTCTTTGCATAGACTCCCAGGTAGGACACGTCCTTCAGAGATTTCTTTTCAATAGGCAAGTGACATTCTCTGCGTTTTATTGCTTTATATTGTTTGGCTAAAATCTTGACCTATAAGTGTATAATATATCAGGTGGCTAGGACAACAGCAGGAGGGGGTCAACCTTATGACATTTTCTGTTAGAATATCCTTAAATCGTATCAAATTCTTACCCTGTCAAGCACCATATGGCTCTTGCTCTCCCTGCGACTGCTTTTTCATGTGAGGTACTCTGGACGTTCCTAAGTTGAACAGATACTATTCCTGTTTATAGTCATTTGTTAATTTAGTAGAAATGATTCTTTTCTTTCTTTCCTTCTTTCTTTCCTTCTTTCTTTCCTTCTTCTTTCTTTCTTCCTTTCTTTCTTTCTTTCTTTCTTTCTTTCTTTCTTTCTTTCTTTCTTTCTTCCCTTCTTTCTTTCTTTCTTTCTTTCTTTCTTTCTTTCTTTCTTTCTTTCTTTCTTTGTTTCTTTTTGCTCACTTTATCTTTATTCAAGCTGGACTACCCTTACAGAAACATGCTGAAGGAGAGACTTGGCCCAAACTATTAAGATGAATTACTTGTTTGATAACTATAATCTACTTTCTTTTCCTTAAACCCTCTATCCCCAGCCCAGCACCAACGGGACTTTGTGACTCCTTGTCACCTCGGTGCAGAGGATCTCCAACCTTTTCTCCCTGGGGTTTTCTGGTCCATTTTCAGGTGGAAGGTATGTGGGTGGCTGGAGCTGAGAGATGAAAGGTGGGATTGTTTGCCTGTCATCCTGCACTCTTGCCACCTGGCGACGGTGTTTCTGGTGAGTGGAGATACATAATGGCCATCTCAGGCCAACATGGTCCTTTATTTCCTGGGGGTCAGGCTGGAGGAGAACCAGGGAGCCAGAAGATCTGTTGAAATGTGACCCCGCATGGAGGAGTGTGAGCCCTGAGCATAGGGGAAGGAAATGACTTCAAGGGAAAGCTCAAAGCACTGAGATCAATAGCTGAGAGTCAATGCTCATTTTCAGGAACAGTGTAATTTAAATGCCCTCAGGGATGCACGTGGAGGCCCCACGGCTTTGTAATTTTGACTTAATCTTGCTTTCCGATGTGAATGTGAGACACTGACAGAATCATGTTGTGGAAAATCTCATACAAGGATAAAACAGTGAAGTACCTTACTTAAAGACTGCTGTTCTTTGCAGTGTTTCTCGCCTACCTAAGGCCGCGACTCTTTAATACAGCTCCTCATATTGTGGTGACCCCCCCCCAAAATAAAATTATTTTGGTGCTTCTTCATAACTGTAACTTTGCTACAGTTATGAATCATAATGCAAATACTTTTTTGGAGAATGAGGTTTGCAGAGGGGTCACGACCCACAGGTTGAGAAGCACTGGTTTATAGACCCTTCATAAATGAGATGCATGGGCCTTCTGAGTTCCCCACTTAGGTCTTCCCATGGATTAGTGACTCTTCATGTTTAACTTGCTATAAATCTTTAGAGACCCCTCTGGGAGAAGTTTATGGACGCCATAAACAGTGCCCTTCGTACACGAGCGCAACTGGAGACCGTGATGATCTTATATTGTGTGTTTGCCAAAGCTATGAGACAGAAGTGTGAATGTTTCCACCACAAAGAAGCATATCTGAAGACACACTTACTGGACTTATAAAGCTTACCAGGTAAACAGGAATCAATACCCCCACCCCCGATAAATATGCATGTTTTATTTTTCACATCTCATTTAAAAATTTAAGTTAAAAAAAAATAGCCAAACTTGACCTCTCCAAATGCCTCTAGGGGTGAATAAAAAGGAAGAAATTTCTTATCAAGTAGCAGATATCAAATAAAAGTCCAAAGTGAAAGGAAAATAAAATTTCAACGAGAAAAAAAAATTGTTGCCACATGCGGTGGATAGTGGCTGTTCTGTTACAGGGCATGTTGTCACAGCTTGTCCTGCTCACTGCCTGCCTTCAAGTCTCCTTTGCATCTTCATCTAATTGTCCCTTTGAGTGCTGGAATGGAACTCAGGGTCTTGTATCCGCCAGGCAAGCACTCTAGCAATGAGCAACACTGCAGCCCACTTGACCAAATCCCTAACCTTCTACCCGTCACACTGGAGACTGCCTGGCATGTGATGGCTGTGCAGGACACCAGGCAGGGAGTTATCAGTGAAGAAACCAGCATTTCTCTGTATTCTCATTAATCTTTTTCTTCTTTTAAAAGCAAGCGGGAGCACATGTGTGCATGGATGCGTGTGTTCGTGTCTGTGTGTAAGTCAGAGGACTACTTGAACTTAGGTAGTCAGGCTTGGTGCAAAATGCCTCTGCTTACTAAGCCTCATTGCCCCCTCTTTCTCTTTTTATCTTAGACCCAAGCTGACAGCAGAGTAGACTTTTAATTCTCCTACACTTGAGATGCAAACAGCAATCTCTGGGAGTTTGAAGCTTGTCTAATCTACATACTGAATCCCAGGGCATCTAGGGTTTCACAGTGAGCTCTTGTTTCAAAACAAACAAATGTCAAACAAACAAGCAAACAAGTGACCCAAGAAGAATAGAACAACCCATCCGGGGCAGCACACATTAGCTTCTTTGGAATAGTCTTTGGCTATCCAGGGTTTCTGCCACAGGGACCAGTTTCCAGTGCCCAAGTCAGGGGGTGAGTTTGTCTAACCCTGAGCAAGATGAATGCAGAGCTGCAGGAAAGCCAGGTTGTTAGGAGACATTCAGGTGGCATGTTGGCTCAGTTGTTATCTCTGTCAGGGCATGCAAGTGTCTTCCAGCCATAGCTTTCTCCAAGTATAGTGACTGCCTTAGAAGAGAACCGATGTGTAGGGACCCCAGTGGATGATTGCTGACTTAGTTTTTTCCCTGTTGCTATGACAAAATACTGTGATGGAAGCAACTGAAAGGACCAAGAGCTTAATGAACTCATTTCTAGTGGTGGTCCAGCATGTCACAAAAGTCAAGGTGGCCACAGCTTGATGTATGTATGCTACATGACATCCCTAGTCAGAAGAGAGAGATGAAGGCAGGTATGTAATGGTACCCACCTTGCTCTCTCTATGTTTACAGGACCAGCAGACCTCATTCAGGGAATGGTTCCACCCACAATTAAGATGGATTTGATGTAATCAAAATACTAATCTCCCAGGCTTACTCTGAGACTCATTTCCCAGGTGATTCTTGATTCCGTTGATAGTTAACACTAGCCACCACGACCTCTAAGCTTCTTGTAGCCCCATAGTTTTTCACACCTACCCAGTGCACATAATCGATGGAACCACAGGTAAATTCAAACATCCAGGCACCTGTGATCAGGATTTGGAATGGATTTTGATTTTTGGACTCAGAATATTTGTTTCTAAAATAGGAGAATGTAAAAACTAATTATCGTGTGTGTGCATGAGTATAAGTACATCTAACATGCATGCATATACATATACACATGTATCTTACCTCTTCTATACATCAGAATGCTGCCCTTCTATCTGGAACAGGGGAGATTCTGTTTGTATGTATACGTATGTATGTATGTATGTATGTATGTATGTATGTATGTATGCATGTAGAACTATCTGTGGGAGTTGGCCCTCTCCCTCCAACATTCAGATCCTGGTGATGAAGGCAATCAACTTTACCCAAATGAGCCACTTTGCTGGCCCTAAGGAACTATTTTATGTAGCTCCTATATGTTAGGAAGGGTGTCATAGGAAGGGAGTCATCTGCAAAGGTATATTGACCAGAAACTTAGAAAGAATAAGAAATGGAAAGCTAGGCATGGCAGAGCAGCCTATAATCCCAGCACTTGAGAGGTAGAATCAGAGGATCAGAAGTTCAAGGTCACCCTTGGCTTCACAGCCAGCTTGAGGATAGCCTGGGTGCCAAGACACCGCATCTCAAGGAATAAAAGTGCATGGAATACTTATGCACTTTTCAGTTGTAAACTATCAACACTGGGAATCTGAAACACCACCGACCAGTGTAAATTTCACAGGAATATCAAGAGCTAAGTTCTCAATGTGTTTGGGTATATGTGGGGTGGGGTGGGGGTGAGCAAGAGAAGAGTCTGCTGGAAAAAAATTAGATAATTAGGCAAAATTATTTATAGACTGAAAAAAATGTAATCTGGTAATAACATTGTGTCTTTCATGGTTTGAATAGTTGCATTTTCACATTTTCAATGTAAGTGATCTGTGTTCTGAGGAGGAAGTTTTGGAAACAGTGGTCCAGGAACGTGCTGTGTAGATCAGGCTGGTTTGAAACTTTGAGTCATTTTCTTACCTCAGCTTTCCCAGTGCTGGGAGTAGATACGCATCGCCACACTGGCCCTGAGATGTCCCTTTCATAGAGCAGCGAGAGAGATGCAAGTTAGCCATATTGAAGAACTTTCTATTATGAAGCTGTACTACAGCAAGTGAGGTCTACAGAATTTCTCTGTTTTAAGGCTTTGTTCTGGGCCTGGAAGATGGCTCAGCAGGTAAAAGCTTTGCCATCAAACCTGGCACTTTGAATTCGGTCCCCCAGACACGTATGGTAGATGGAGAGAACTGACTCACACAGATTGTCCTCTGACTTTCACATACATGTTATGGCATGTGGGCACTCTTTGCCAACACTCCTAATCTGAGAGATCAACTACGTTTCTCATTCTCGAAGCAGTGTTTAGCAAAAATCCTTAAGAGACCCTCCCCCCAAGCAAATGGAAATTTGAGACATGGTCCATGGAAACAAAACACACTCGCGTGTGTGAGTGTGCGTGTGCGTGTGCGTGTGCGTGTGCGTGTGCGTGTGCGTGTGTGTGTGTGTGTGTGTGTGTGTGTGTGTATCTGCACACTTACACTAGAATTTGAATACAGGCATTTCTGCATATGCTCTACCATAGAGCTCTTCTCCATTTGAGAAATACAGTTCTTTTTAATTTTGCTTATTATGCACTTTTTTCTCAAGTTTCCATCTGAGTGGGGCGGGGGCTCTCTTAAGGACTTTTGCTAAGCATTGATTTGTGAATGAAAGACGCAGCTGAGCTTTTAGATAGGGAGTTAAGAACCACGAAAAGCGAAATGAACAATCATGTCAAACCCATCGTGGTTTTGTGCAACAATGGGGAGTAATATTTTGAAGTTCTGTTCTTCCTTTTTACTGCAGGCCGAGGCCAAGAGCTCAGCAATAGCGTTTCCATGCAATCGGTGGGTGGTGTTGCTTATCTTCTTAGTTATGTAATCCTCATTACTCATTAGGATGTGGTGTTCTTGCTGGGAGGCCTCAAACATTTCTCAGGCAACACAATGATATGTGCTTCTCAGGACTATCATAGTCAAGTTTACTAAAAAATAATATTCATGTCCACACATCTTTAAATAGGTGTCCAGGCTGCTTTCTCTGTGTTGTGTTAAACATTTTTTTTTCCCTTCTGTTTTGGTAGGTTCAATAGCAAAGAACCTGATGGTTTAGAAAATGTAGGTTAGCATACCACCGAGGAAAGTCCCTTGCTGAAGCACAGTAGACAGAAAGCAGGAAGTCAGCGGTGGCCGGCACAGATTGCTGCTGAGAATTCTCATTGCTGGCCCAGCATCGCTGCAAAGGACAGTAAGAACAGTAAGAAAGGAGGGACCTATTGGTGTTTTCTTTGGGTTTCTAGATTAGTATAATTTTTATTAAAGCAACAATTGCTGCTCACTGCACGCTCCTGATGAGTCCATGGTCTCTCTCTCTCTCTCTCTCTCTCTGTGTGTGTGTGTGTGTGTGTGTGTGTGTATGCACCTAAACATGAGTGTGAATGTTGATCCTTCGGTGCGTCTACCTTGTTTTATTTTTTTCTATTTTTCTAGACAGAATCTCTCACTGGTCTAGGCCTCATCAAGTAGTCTAGGCAGGCTGTCTAATGAGCCCCAGGAATCTTCCTCCCTCATCTCCTCAGTGCTGGGGCTAAAAGGGTTGGTCATTACACTAAACTTTTTTTTTTTTTTTTTTTGGTCTTCTAGTGAGTCTTCCAGTTGGAGTAGGGGTGGGGGGGTGTTTCTAAATCTGTTGCCTGTCCATGGATCCCATTCTCCTAACTCAGCTGCCTTTTGGGAGAGGATGCTCCTAACCCTGCAGAGACTTGATGTGTCATGGTTGGGGGGATACCCGGCAGGGATGGGGGCTTTACCTCCTCAAAAGAGAAGTGAAGAGGGGGTGGAGGGAGGGATAGTGTGATGGGGGGGACCAGGAGGAGGAGGAAGGGGCATCAATTGTGATATAAAGTGAATAAATAAATAAATTAATGGGGAAAACAAAACAAAACATGTGCATTCTGGAAGGCAAGCACTTTACTATCTGATTTCTCTCCTAAGCCCAGTAATACAGCTTTGTATTACCCTTGCTCATGTCTATAGGCACAGAAGTGATGCCTAGACTGGGTTCTGGATGGATGGATGGATGGATGAATGGATGGATGGATAGATGAATTATACAAATGTTTTATAATGAGAACCTGTAGATGTGAAATCTGGCTCTGTCAGTGACCAGCTGCCTGACCATAGCTGTCAATTGCCTTTCTTAGCATGGTGAGAAAATACCAGGCAGAAAGGATTTAAGAGAGGTTTCTTCTGCTCATGGGTTGGGATCGCGGAGGAGGAGTTTTGTTGAAGTTACTCTGTAGTACCCCTACCATTTGACAGAGGAGGTTCTCACACACTTGCTAGACCAGGAATGAGGGAACAGACCATAGCTGGAGGTAAGACACAACCTTCAAAGGTGTGCTCTCAGAGACCTAAATCTGCCAGCTGGGCCACATGTCCTAAAGTTTTCACAAACTTCCCAAATGGCACAACTAGTTTATGTTTAAAGCACGACCTTATGAAAGACATTGCTGATGGAAACTGATACCCCAGAAGCTCGGTCTTCGGCTGTGGTTTCCTGATGGACTTAGATCTGGGCTCCTCACTGCTAGCATGCTCCCTTCCCTGTGCAGTACAGTAAAGACATACAGTAGTCCACAAGCCAGGGTCTACGCTGCTTGTAACCTTCTTCAGTCACTGGGTTTGTCAGAATTTCCAGCATCTCGGGGGGGGGGGGGGGGGGCTGAGATTAGTTTAGTCAACTTTCTGCTGCAAAGAGATGCACTCACCCCAGCTCTTTCCCCGTTTAGGGGCTGTCACTCAAATGAGGTCAGACCAAGGTGGGGCAAGGAGGGGGCCGAGTCAATGTAGTACACACTTTTAACACCCTCTCCCCCAATCTGAGAGGTAGAGGCAGGCAGATCTCTGTGAGTTTGATGCCAGTCTGAACTATGTTTCTAGTTCCCGTCAAGTCAGGGCTACACAGTGAGACCTTGTCTCAACAAACAGACAAACAGACCAAACTCAGAGAGTAAATGTCTGAGTGGTTGGGGGATGTAGCTCAGCAGATCTAGATGCTAGGATATTGGAACTGATTCTCCAAACTGCCCCAAATAGACAGACAAACAAAATATAGCATATAAGAGTAATTTAACTTGTTTACGAAGTACTTACTATATTTCAAAAAATTTTCAAGCTCTTATTTATTTATTTATTTATTTATTTATTTATTTTTGGTTTTTCAAGACAGGGTTTCTCTGTGTAGCCTTGGCTGTCCTGGAACTCACTCTCTAGACCAGGCTGACCTCAAACTCAGAAATCCGCCTGCCTCTGCCTCCCAATTGCTGGGACTAAAGGCTTGCGCCAGCGCCACCACTGCCCGACAAAGCTCTTATTTAATTCACACAGTTATGTTGTCATCATCATTAACTGCACCATAAGACTGCCCTTTGTATAAAGTCATCCGAAAATATCATAGCTGGAAACCATGCCTCCCAACTCTAAAACTGGAGAAGAGTCTTGGACTGGGCTACTTCTAATTTTCTTTTCTCTGTAATTCTGTGTCTGCATTGCCACTGGCATCTCTCTCTAGTGTGTCTCAGGCTTTGTATTCAAGGTCCACTAATTTTATAGCCATCATCATTTTCTGGCAGGGCAAATATGTAGACACTTGTTTGTTAAGTCTGGATGTGAGCCAGATGTCACAACTTACGATTTCCTCCAAAGTTGAGGACCACAGTGTCATTGTTTATTTTATATCTAGAATGACTTATAGAATCAATTCTATCATCACCATCATCATGGCCCTTGTCATCATCATCACCATCACTATCATTATTTGAGACAGACTTTTACTGTGTAGACCAGGCTAGCCCTGAATTAATAATCCTCTTGATGTAGCCTCGATGCTGCAATTCTGGGTTACCTTTTTAATTGATTAATATATTACATGTGATGAAACAGAGGCAGAGAGCTACTATACAATTACAAAGTCAGTGTCAAATTGAAACCGTGAAGGGCATGGTGGTGTACAGTTGCAATCCCAGCACTCCAGGAGTCAGAGGCAGGAGGACTGCTGCAAGTCTGAGGCTAGTCTATTCTATAATAGAGAGTTCCAGGCTAGTCAGGGCTACATAGTGAGATCTTGTCACAAATGAACACAAGCCTTATTCCCAACTCAAGTGCTAGTTTCTGTCAGTACTAAACATTTATTAAAAATTAATTAAATGAACGATAATATTATTGATATCTGTTTGGTTCTTATGCTTGCAAAATGCATGGAATCAGATGGCTTGTGTGCAAACTAGCTGTGTCTGTGGAACTCGCTAGATCACAAAGCCCAGATGCTACCAGAGAATTTAGAGTAACAACTAGGCAAGGTAAATCCCATGAACTTTGGCAATGATCGGCAGTAAAAAAACCACTTGACCTAATTATTTCTGCATGGAATCTGAATCGAGGAATGATGTTATTGCCAATGTAGAAGGCACAAACTATGGTGAAACTAGTGGAGTTTAGATAAAGAAACCAAGGATTTTACTAAAGTTTGCAAAGAAGTATCAGTAGCCAGGGGATAAACTAAGTCTTTGCCACCCAAAGAATATTGTACTTTGCCATATTGGTTTGAAAAGGCCATAATGAAACCTAATGCTTTTCGTGCTCTCTAGAAAATTTCTCCAAATGACCAGACCTAATTATTTCCTTTTAAAACAACCAAGCTCAGAATAACTTAAGCTGGGGTTCTTACATAATGAGGAAAAAAAATCTCTTTAAAGAAATTGAGACTTGAATACCATTTGTTAAGAAAAATTGTCCTTATTCAATGGTTGAGAGAAAAAGTTCTCACCAAGTGCAATTAGCAGATCTTTCTGGACATTAACTTGCCATGACTTTTATACATGGTCATGTTTGATGAGGCTCCATGCAAAGTCTACTTCAAGCTTGTTTAATCTCAATAATAATGTGCTTCATTTTATATGCCTCTCTCCACGTGGGACGTATTTCCCATGGCTGTTTATTAATATAAAGAAATGTGTATGCAGTGAGGTCTTTTTTTCTAGTAATCTGTACTTTATGAGAACTTTATGAGTAGTTATTATATAATATATCAAATCCCTATATATGGGGATATATAGATGTGTATTCATATATAACATATATTTCTATATTTTCTATTTACAGAGGCCCACTGAGGCCCACAAGAGTTCTCCCATCATCTCATGAAACTCCTAAAGAAGATGAAGAAATAAATGTCTTCATCCATAAAGTACTAGAGGAAAGGATTTTATTGTATGTGCATTTCTTTATATTAATAAATATTCTCGCCGGGCGGTGGTGGCACACGACTTTAATCCCAGCACTTGGGAGGCAGAGACAGGCGGATTTTTGAGTTCGAGGCCAGCCTGGTCTACAGAGTGAGTTCCAGGACAGCCAGGGCTACACAGAGAAACCCTGTCTTGAAAAACCAAAATAAATAAATAAATAAATAAATAAATAAATAAATAATCCCATATATATGAACACACACATACACAAATTTTTAACCCATTCTGCTGTTAAGATTAAGAATGTCTTGAGCAACAGGGACTTCATATTAACTAGTGTTTTTTTTTTTCCCAGGAAGGAAGGAAAATGGTGTTTCTTTGGTTTATCTTTCATTTGGTTCATCATTGACATTGCCAAGAAATCTCAGGCTAGGGATGTAGCTCAGTTGGTTGCCCAGCAAGAACCATTCCTAGATTCTATTGACAGCACTGCAGAAGCCAGGAGTGGTACCCACACCTGCAACCCAGCATTCTGACAAGGCAGAAGAAATCAAGATGATCCTTGGGTAAATACGAAGTTAAAGACCAGCCTGAGGTGCATGAGAAACTTGCCACTAAAAGCAAACCAAACTAAAACAAACTGAAAGAAAACATGTACTAAACATAAGATAATAAACACCAGTAACAACAACAAAGTAGTCCAACACATAGTAACTAAACACATATCACTCACAGTGCCCAACAGAAAAGACTTTCTGATGCTGTGCTAAAACACTATGACCAAGGCATAAAAAGAAAAGAGTTCTATTAAGGCATCTGGTTCCAGGGAGTTAAGTCCATGATGGCAAAGCATTGGTGTCAGATTGCAGGAGGGTGGAACAGTGCCTGAGAGCTTACATCTCAAACCACAAACAAGAAGCTAAAAGAACATCTGTTCAAAATGCCTCTAGCCTTTTGAAACCCCAAAGGTCATCCTCAATGATATACTACCTTCAACACAGCCACACCTTTAATTCTTTCCAGATAGTCACTGATTTGCGATAAAGTATTCAACACATGAGCCTATGGGGACCATTCCCATTCTAACCACCACAGGTGGGATGCATGGCCATCTGGGAGAAGGCAGCACAGATGAGATACTGTATTTTGAGCAGACAGATTTATAGTTTAGTTGAGAAGACCAGAATTAAGCAGTGATTCAAAGTACCATAAGATCAATGCAATATGAACACTATGGTTTCTAAAATAGAAGTCAGAGGAGAAAGGCCAGAAGGAAAACCATATACACAATTGGGATGTGTTCCCTGGTATTAAAGGATGAACATGTAGTAGTTCCAGCCCCCCTGGTGTGTCTGTTGGCTAAAATCAGGGAGAGTTAGCTATGGAGACAAGAGGTGTGGCCAGAGATGCTATTTAGCCTTCCCTTTCCTCTGGCCTTCTGATTTGCATCATATCACTTTGGGTTTTAAATTCCTCTGCTTCTTTTTGGCTCTAGGAGACATTGAAAATACAAAGGAGAAGACAGTTTATTAAGTTGTTAAGTTGTTTGTCATAATATTTATTGTGGTGATGGAGAGTAGGCTAGATCTCAGAGATATGCACATCTTCCTATCAACAGAGGTTGAAGAGAAAATTAGTTTGGGGTTTTGTAATCTTGAAAATGGCATCCAATAAACCAAGATTCATATATCATCTCCAGAATGGTTTCTATCTGACTTATTTCACAATGCACTACACGCCCTGGATGTCAACCTACTCGCCGCCCTCTATAATGAACGATGCACGTTTCACACAGGCCAACAGCCCTGCTGGCAGTTCTTCTTCAAGTTCCAGACTGACCATTCTGTACAGTGCCTGGAATGTGACCTTCACTGCCAGTAACTGGCTCTGGGACTTGATGCAAATGACTTTCTGTTTGCAGGGCTCACTCTTCTAGTAGATATCACAAAGCCACTGGGCTAACAGATTTTGAACCCTTGTATCAGGGTAGCCATTTTCTCTGAGAGAATTGTCTTCAGAATCATGACTTACCAACGTAGAGGGATTGAGAGTGTAGCTCAGTGGTATTCCCCTTGTTTAGCACACAACAGAACAGAAGTTTGATCCTCAGCACTATAAAAATAGAAAAAAAAATTGTTTTCTAATGAAGACGGAGATAAAGCCACCGAGTTAAAGAAAGTTAAACATTCCCATTAGTGATAATATTTATTCTTCATATTTAAAAAATGTCACATTTTTATTTATTTGTTTTGTGCACATGTGGAGGACAAAGGACAACCAGGTGAAGCTTGTTCACTCCTCCTACCATCTGGGGTCCTGGGGTTAAACTCAGGTCCTCAAGTTTGGGCACAGGTAACTTTACTGGCTAAGCTACCTCACTGGTCCCAATATTTATTATCTTCATTCTATTCACAGGAAACAAAATCTGTGTCTCTGCATGTTCTTCTCTTTCAGCTTTTTGAGGTTCCTGGAGCTGAAGCTGGCCTTAAGCCTCCAGGAGATGATCTCTAGTACCCGATCCTCCTGTATCTACCTCCCAAGCACCAGGATTGGGAAAATCAAATGAAATTAGGTCAGGCTCTTAACACTCCATGGAATAAATTGTCATGTAGTCAGTATTTCTTTGGGAGAATTCAACCCCATAGAGAGGAAAGGAATTTCCGGAAGATTCCATCCTGCAAGACCTCCTTTAAGAAGTCTTGGGGCCTTGATTAGCTCAGGCACATCTGTTTGGTAGGAAGGTCTGTGATGGTAGAAAAACCCATTGGAAGGGAGACTGGCATATACAAGGTGCTTGGGTTAAGGAAAATTTGCACAGTGAGATAAATGAAAGGAAAGATGACAGGAGGAAAGGACCAGGAGGAGGTGAAGATGGTGCAGAGAGAAGCAGAGAGATGTGGAGTCAGATCCCACAGGCTGTGAGCTTTGCTGTTTCTTGCCAGGAAGCTGTGGTTATTTCTTCCCAGAGCAATGGGAAGGCACAGGAGAGGTGTTGAGTAGGATGCACAGACTATTTCACTACGAATGTAGTTGAAGCAGGGACTAGGCTGGGCAAGAGTAGTAAGTTTTTTGGAGTCTAGCAGATGAGAATAAAGGGATAAGGATACACTTAAAGGACTTGGGAGCGGGTCTCAATAATGGCCAGGATGTGTGTGGGAAGGGAGGGAGGACCAAAGATGGATCCCAGATGTCTGTCTTTTCTGACAGGACGGATAGGTTTTGCTCTTCTCCAAGACAGAGAATAGGACCATGTTTTAGAAGGAAGATCTAGCATTTTTTAGGGGGGCAGGTCTAGGCAACAGTTAATTGGAAGCTTGGACTAATTTGATGTTTGGGTTCAGAATACAGAGATCTGCATGAGGCCTGAGTTGGCCGTGGAGTTTTGGGAGTGGCCGAGTTACTGACACTCATCAGGTTCATGAGCTTCTAGCATGGGACCCACAGCCTAGGGAAAGAAGACAGGTGAGAAGACATCTGTGGTAGAGCTGCTCTGAATTTATCATTCAGAGGCTTGGGCCATGGAATCAACTAGTAAGGGAGACTTGAAATACGGAAGCAGAGAGAAAGGAGGAGGAGCCAAGGGATGACATGGGCAATCCTTTGGACAGGGGAGTAGATTGTTAGGCAATAGCCAATGCATATCCTCAGGTGGCCTCCACAGTGGCACTTGGTTTATTTATTAATCAGTTAATCAAGGTTTTTGAGAGAGACTCCTATTATGTAGCTGCCCTGTAACCCCCTATGTAGATCAGGCATCTTGGTATTGAGAATGGTCCTCCTGCCTCTGCCTCCCAAATGCTGGGGTTATAGGCATATCCTATATTCTACAAAACATGCCTAGCTGCTTCACAGTGGTAGTGCCTCCTTAAGTGCTGTGAACAAAATGGGAAGGAATGTTGAACTGGACTTCTTTAAAGCATTAGGAAGGAGGAAAACTAGGAAAGAGGGGGGTCAAGAAAGAAGAGAAAGAAATGTTTTGGAGTCTGGGGAGGAAGAGGCAGGAAGAAGCAGAGTTTAGAAATAAATGCACATACTAGTATGTACAAGTGACGAAGCAACTGAGAATGGAGAGGCCCTGAAGAAGGAGAGCAGGGGGTTCAGAAGGGGAAGGATGAGGTACAGGCATCTCTTGAAAGAGCAAGAGAGAATGTGATCCAAGCTCCAAATGAGCAATGACTGATGGGCAAGTGTTTGGGCCCTTCTTAAGATAATTGGGTTATCAGATACTGCTATAGTGGGGCACTTACCCCTTATCTCAATTGCTCAACCAACATCTGTGCATAGTGATTAAGCACTTAGGGACTAGTGTGTACTACAGGAGGTCTGGAAAGATGAGTTACGACACAAGTACCTCTAAGCTCACAAGAGAACTATCCCCACAGGTGATCTTGTCTGTACAGGGTAAGAGTAGTCCATGATAGAGAGGCCTGGGATAGTACCATGGTGGATAACCTAGTGTGCTTTGGTGCTTGCTTTATTTATTTAAACATATTTATCATTTTAAATTCATATGTATGCATGTGTGTCTTTGCACACGAGAGCAAGTAACCACGGAGGCTGGAGACTTTTTAATTCCCTGGAATTGGAGTAATAGATAGTTGTGGGCTGATCAACATGAATGCTGGGGGCTGAACCTGGGTTCTGTGTAGGAGCAGACCATGCATAGTCTTCACTCATGAGCTATCTCTTCAACCTTTTGATACGAAGTTTAGAGAGACTTCCTGATTCCTAGGTTCTAGACAGCTTGCCCCCATCACCTTCCTCTCCAAAACAAATTATTTAAACATTCATGGCCTTAGTTTCTTCATCTGGCTTAACTCAGAGAAGTATAGCGAAAAAAAATCTAGTAAAATAACTGAATGACAATGGCAAAGGGTTATTAACAATTAGTGCTACATGGATGCTGAATTATGATCGAGGGCCCCATCTTTTTGAGTTTGGCAATATACTAGCATCCAACCACTTAGCAATAGCTTCTTCTCAAAGGCTTTCTTGGGATAGAAAGCTTTCTCTCTTGGTGATAGACACATGTATGAAAGCAAGCCTAGTGAAAACCTGAGTCTCAAAGCTATTCAAGCATTTAGGTCTTCATCAGTCCACATGGTTAAAATGTGCCTTTTCCATAAAGGCAGTACATCCAGGGCGAAGAGCTCCCCACCTTGCTCATTAAGTAATTTAGTTATCAATTCATCGAATACTATCTGTTGAATCTGATCATACTTAACAAATACCAATATTTCATAGGAGTGGCCATTGGTACTTTGACTTGCAGTTTATATGTGGAAAATGAATCTCTCTTTGTATTTTCCTCCTCTTCTTCCTCCTCCAGTTTTGTTTTAAATTCAGGGCCTTGCACATGTGAGACAATCTCCTGACTACTAGGCCATACTCCCTGCCCTTCTTTCTTTGGAAACAGTGTTTCTAGTTGATGCTGACCCATCAAAACACAGCATTTTAATTCTTCTGTTTCGACTTCCTGAGGCTAGCACTCTACCGACTGAGCTACTCCCCAGCCTCTTGTTCTTCATCTTCCCTTACTTTCTCCTTTCTCCTTTCCTTCCTCTCTTTCTTTGTTTCATAAAGCATTCTTTGTACAATTCAGAAAGAGAAAAATGAGACTTGTAAGTATACTGACATATTCATGTATTTATATTAAAGCTGATTAGTCTAGTTGAATATTAGTGGTTCAGTATTTATAAACTCTGAGAGGACAATTGCTTTTTGCTTGCTGATTTGTGTCAGCTTCTGAAGCCTTTAGATACAGTTAGCCTTCTGTATCTGAATCTGTGGATTTAACCAACTAGTCTGGACTGAAAAAAATTGTTCCCTCTTATTCTCTCTCTCTCTCTCTCTCTCTCTCTCTCTCTCTCTCTCTCTCTCT
>JANHMN010000006.1:45252716-45271403 GCA_030674055.1 Rhabdomys pumilio
TCTCTCTCTCTCTCTCTCTCTCTCTCTCTCTCTCTCTCTCTCTCTCTCTCTGTACCGGAACTCTCAGTGTAGACTAGGCTGGCCTCAAATATAGAGATCTGCATGCCTCTGCCTCTCAAGTGTCAGGATTAAAGGTATGTGCTACTATACCCAGTTGAATTGGAAATACTCTTTAAAATTCTGTCTGTACTTAGTATGTACAGAGATTTTCTCTGTCATTATCCTCTGTAAAACACAGGGTGACAAATATTTATATAGCACTGACAGTGTGTTAGTTATTACAAGTAATCCAAAGCCTATTTAAAGTATATTAGGGACACAAAGGGTTGGCTGTATGTAAACACTGTACCATGCAATTTTGTATACAGGACTTGGGTATCCTGAGGTTGGGGAGGGGCACCCGACAGAACCAGTCCCAGATCTCCTGCAGATTCTTCAATATAATTGTCTAATCTCAGTCCTTCTAGCAACTCTGCTAGATAGGCATCCATATCTTTATCATAAAGATAAATGGGATTTATGCTTATGTCTACACAATCAACATGGAATGGGTCTGTGCTATTAGCTACACCTTGTCTGATCCCAGAACTCTCTCTGCTTCTATTCTGTGCTTCCTCTTGGAAGGTAAGAATCTGGGCCACCTCCCCTCCAGAGCATCTGAGCTGTCGCAGGAATGCTCACTATGTAAGGAAATGTCAAATATCAGCACCACAGTGCTTATCAAACTGTATGTCACAGTTCTAAGGTCAAGGACAAGTGGTGTCAGTTCGGGAATCTTAGAGTAATGAGTTCTGAGGTATTTATGAGTTCTACATTGTGGTGATGCATTTAAAAAGCCCTTATCTTTTGTAGAGAGATGCTGACGTGTTTATGGATAAAATATTTGATGTCTGATGCCTACTTCAAAAAGGAGGTGGTGGCTGGAAGTAGGAAGGTTAAATTCCACAAGACTGTCCTTGTACAGAGTGATCTAACATGGGGTCACATTAGTGTTTTCTCTTGCTTTTGCACACTTTTAAGCTTTTTTATAGGGCCAGCGAGAGGTTAGAAGAAAGCTTCAATGGAACTCAATAAACAAATAAGAATAAATAATAACTCAAAGGAGGAAATGCCAATGCAGAAGGGACGATTCCAACTTTTAGTTTTTAATGGTGATCTCACTTTCAGGAAGCTGATTAGAAAGCACAACTGTGAAAGAATGACTTTGAGGGAGGGGACTTTCTATATTCTACATTTTAATCTATTTTAAACAATTAATTAGTCTTTTGTTTTGTTTTATTTTTGTGACCGGGTCTCATAGAGCCTAGACTGGTTTCAAAGATACTAGCAGCCAAGGATGACCTTGAACCCCTGACCCTTCTGTCTCCTTCTCCCAAGAGCTGGGATTACAGACACATGCTTCCACACCGGAATCATTTTTTATTTTATTGTAACTATTACTATTTTTTCACTTCTAATTAATTAATTAATTAAATTCTCACTGCCTTTCTGTATGGCCCCGGCCCTGATGCTCTTCCCACTTTATTCTCTCAGGTTCTGACAGGAGTGCACGGTCTTCACCTTTATTTATAAAAGTTCAGGTCCTTCACCAGCACATAAAGACCAACTCTCCTCATTTTTGTATGTATCCGAGTCAGTGGTAGCGAGGTTCTCATCTGGAAATAAGAATATAAATTAGAAAATATTTAAAAATTCTTTCCATCTCTAGAATCATGTAACTTTAAGTTGCCATTTGGCCATCATCATGGATATCTTTTCTTTTGGTCTTTTAATCCTCAGACCTCATGTTCATGGACAAGGACAGCACAGCATAGGAATTGTCTGGAGCCCAAAGGGGCATTGCCATCAAAATCTAAAACCACTTTTAGGGCACAGAGCACACTTGAGTATTTCTCTAGAAGACTCAGTCAGCTGGTTTGCTCCTAGCACTTGTTATCTAGGACCTCAGGTTTGACACATAATCGACTATTGGCCAAGAAGACAGACTTTCTGGAAGATAGAATGAAATCAGAACACTACTGCTACCATAGCTGGGTGCTTGAGATGTGTGCTTGTAATCTCAACACTTAGGAGGTGGAGGCGGTAAGTTTCGAAGTTCAGGACCATCCTTGGCTGTATAATGAGTTTGAGGTTAGCCTGGGGTATGGAAGACTCTACCTCAATACCCCTTTCAAAACAACAACCAAGTAACAAAACAAAAACTAAAACTAAAAGTCACTCCTTCCCTCCTTCCTTCCTTCCTTCTTTCCTTCCTTCCTTCCTTCCTTTCTTCCTTCCTTCCTTCCTCCCTCCCTCTACCCTTTCTTCCTTCCTCACAGCTGACACGCTGTGGATAGGATGCATTATTGTGATGAAGTAACTCTCCATTGGAATTACTTGTTCAGATCAGTCTCCATACGTTCCACTGAGTGACGAGATGATATGCCTTTGATCCAGATACAAGTCAATTAAAGGCAGACCTGGTTTAAGGAAGACACAGGGTATAGGTTTGAGTAATCATGTTCTCATGTGAATTCATGAGAGTCCAGACCCACCTATCACTTGATGTGATGTGACAAGCTGTGTCCTCAAATGTACTTTGGTGTGTGTATCAGCTGTGTTTCCACCCACATAGAAATTCCCAGGGCCTAGATAGTCTTAGTTAAGAGAATTTTCATGAATGAAAAACATATTGGGTACTGTTGTGTAGTACAGAAGAAATCTGTATCTGGGTAGAGTCAGGGTGTCACACTTTTGTGTACTTTAAATCTACTAGAAGAATGGACCTTAATATTATAATTTAATATAATATAATTTAATATTAGTGTGTAGTACTAAATTGGTATATGATATATATATATATATATATATATATATATATATATATGAAACTTTAACTTACTATTTTTTCCTATGTCTTTGTTGTAATTCTGCCTTTCATATACACTGTAAAATTGGTCAAAATAAGATATTTTCCTCAAACCTAGGCATTCAGGGTGCCAGGAGGTAGAAACCAAGCAATGTGTAGAGATTTCAAATAATGCTATAAAAACGACAGCTGTTTCTTATGGCAGCCACACATAGAGAGGGGTGAGCAAGTGCCGGTCGGGGTAATCACAGCATCCCTGTCATGGCCTGGCTTGATCCCTGTTTACTACTAAATGCTTCATCCATCAGACTAGCAATGTTTCTCATGTAATATTAGCATCCTTTAAGGGCATTTATGACTTCAATATATAAGATATCTTTTATTTCATATCCTATCTATCTATCTATCTATCTATCTATCTATCATGCATCTATCAGCACGACCCTAATAAAACAGCCTGTGACTGAACTTCAGAGCATCATCAGGATGAATTCAACCTGGAAGAACAGAGCAAAAGGGGGAGCTTGGAAGCCCAAACCCTGTCGCAGATGCTCACATCAACTGATACCATCAGGACCTTACCTGCAATCTCTGTAATCTGCATTCATGCTTGCATAGACATATGCAATGGAGATTTAACTACCTACAATCATCACAAGACCTAAATTATTTTCTGATCTTAATACCATGCATTCTTTCAATGCCTCTTTCTGATAAAGGAGCCGGTTCCCAGGTGCCTTTCCCATTTAGTGTTTAATTGTCTTCCCCTGGGGCTTCACTGGCCCTAAAATGCCTTCAGCAATTTGCTTCCATCAACTTCTGTGGTACCCAAGTGAGCATAAACCAAAACAAAAATGTGGTAATGCTTTATGGTTACCAAACTGGCTATGTTTAAAGAAATAATGAGCTGGCATTAGCACTTACGTGGGAAATTAGGGCTCTCTTTAGCCACTGCTAGGAATGGTTTCCAAAGCCTTGTGGTACAGCATAAGAACCTCCAAGTCTGAAAAGAGTTCATAGCATAGATGTATCAACTCTGCCACTGAGAATTATCATCAGGAGGCTGAAATGGTAAAAGGATAAATATAAAATATGGACTTTCAATTGTGGGGTACAACCTCCATCTCTAACGAAATGCTAGCACATGAAAGTAGACAATACAATACACAGTAAGTACACACTGATGAAAGCAGTGAGAAATGCAGTTCTCAATGCACACTCCTTTAAGTTTATGTTCATTGCATTTTTCTATATGTGTGCATGTCAGTGTGTGTGTGTTCATGCTCGTGGATGTGTGCTCCATGGCACACACTCGGAATCCAAGGGAAACTTGCGAACACAAGTTCTATCTTTCCATTCTGTGGATCCTAGGGACTAGACTTAGGAAGTCAGGCTTAGTGGCAAACACCTTTGCCTGCTGAGCCATCTCACCAGCTTAACAGTGTGTAATCATTTTAAGGAGAAGCCTTGGGTGTATACTTTGTATATGACACTAATATGACACTGTATTAGCAACAGTGTATCTTAGAGTTGTGATTGTCTGTTACCAGTTATCTTTGTGTTGGCACACAGCCATCCTAAAGGATGCTAATGTCACCCAAGGAACATTGCCAGTCAAAAACTTTAACAGTAAAGAGTAATCGTATGTTGTTGCTTTCAAATCAATGCTGTTACAGGGATGTTTTAATTCTCATTTTTGCTATTCTGTTCATTGTTTTTTCAGGTAGATTACATTTTACATGTGGCAAAATGATGGCTTTCTGAATGATAGAGTATAGATTGGAGAAATTAGTTGGGCAGTATTTTAAAAAGAAAAGTGAAAGGTTCCCCAGGCTCTGTTCAGAGAGTGTTGCAGCTTTTTACGATGGTTGTTAACATATGACAGTAAGGTTGCTTCAGAAAGTAGAGACCAATGAAAAGTATCGATAGTTATTTCTCATTCCCATTTAGATGTCACTTGTGTTTTTCATCTGTATCTTTATTGCTATATATTTCCTTAACAAAGAGAAAGTATTTTAAAGTAAGAAAAACAAATTTTATAAAAATAAATGAAAAATTTCCCTTGGGTGCTCTCGGAGACCAAACCACCAACCAAAGAGCATACACAGGCTGGACCTAGTATGTATGTAGCAGATGTGCAGCTCAGTCTTCATGTGGATCCCCCAACAGCTGGATTGGGGACTGTCCCAAAAGCTGTTGCCTGTCTTTGGAATATATTCCCCTAACTGGAGTGCCTTGTCTAGCCTCAGTGGGAGAGGATGTGCCCAGCCTTATAGAGACTGGATGTGCCAGAGTGAGGGGATACCCAGGGGAGAATGCCACCCTCTCAGAGGAGTAGAGGATGGAGATGGGGGAGGGACTGTGTGTGGGGAACTAGGGAGGTAGCAATTGGTATGTAAAGTGAATATATATTTAATATATATTTAAATATATATATATATATATATATAATTAAAATCTATTACTTTTTACATGAATTTATTTTCAGGCCAATCTTTGAGAACATAATGAACACTTGTCTTAGAAATTAATGATAAGATTTATTATTAATATGTAGATATAGTTACCAATATTGAATGTGGTTAATTTTTAATCCTGTAAAATATCTATTATATGTGTGTATTAGATATAAAACAGTTTCATTTTGTTTTAGAGACAAGGTCTCACATAGCACAGTCTGGCCTCAAAGTCACTATGCAGTGGAGGATGGCTAATTCCTCATCCTCCTGCCTCCACCTTCCCATCTGGGATTATACGCACGAACCACCACACCTAGTTTTTGTTGAAGGTTGGAGCCAGGGGTGTAGACAGGCCCCAGGACTTTGTGCATGCCAGGCAGGCACTTGCATGGGTTACTTTTGCAGTCCTAGTACCTAGATTACATGAATAGAACTTTTTGCTAGAGTGAATAAAACACCTCTCTAGAGATGACGCTATTTAGCTTTCAGATAAGAGTGTGAAACTCTACTGGTCCTTAGCCCTCTGGCTTTTGCATCTTGAGGGTTATTTTTTTTCTTTGGGGGGGGTCTGCCTTATGACACCTTGCTATGGAAACAGGATTTACCCTGCCAGATATCTGAGTGTGCCATATGGTGTAATGATATTTTGGAATAGCAGAGTGGATTCTTTTTACAAATGGCGGGGTCAGTACATCTCTGTGATTAACATTAACTCTGGGACTCTCGGCTGCTTCTCAAATTACCCTGCACTGTGAGTCTTATTCTCCTTTACCTTTAAGTCTTTGCTTTTTCAATTTGGAGGAGTCTCTGAAAACAGTACCCTGGACCCTTTGAAGCAAAGGAAGTGAGGCAGTGCTCACTGCCCTCCCTTGCCTTGGGTGGGAGTTCCCATGGCTCAGCAGTGGAAAAGCAGCTTCAGGGTGGAGAGGTTGAGTCCTAAGGTCAGATTTAAAGCTCTGTCATCACTGTATCCATTCTCTCATCTTGGGGGGGGCATCTTCCTGCCCGATGCAAAGCTCAAAATGTAGCCACTCTACAATGTAGCCACTCTACAATGTAGCCAATCTCCTGGTAGGTTGGTTCTCTGAACTATCAGGCTTCTGGATTCAGGGTGGTCTGGGGTGGGGCTGCTGATGTGCGATTCTAAGAAGTCTGAAGAAGATCCTGGCCTGTCAGGGGATGCAATTGGTCTCAGGCCTGCAGATGGAGGGTGGGTATTTCACAGAGGCTCTCAGCGAGTGCCTCCCATTTCAGAAAGTGATCACAAAGGACATGAATAAGTGACTAATTTCATAGCAATGTGGCAAAGGGGTGCGATAAATAACCACACTCTCAGAAGAGTCTGTGATTCATCCTGACTTGGGGAACTCAGGAGGTTTGATAAGTGATACTTAGAGAAGAGCAGGTGACTTCCCCCAGGGAACGAGGGTGAACAGAGGCAATGACCTCGAAACACGCTGCACGGGCAATATGAGATGCTACAAAGATATCCATGGATTGCTTAAGATTACTTTTCCATCTGCCCAATATTTTCAGTACTCTTTCTATTACTTCAGTACTATTTCTGTACTATTGAAAGCAGAACTGCCAAACTGCTGCTTTCAACGCAACATTATTATGATTTTTTTTGCTCTAATCTGAATTTATTTTTTCCAGAAGGCAGAGGAGAAGTTACGAGCATAAATGATCTTGCTCTCAAACATGCGATGATTAATTATCGTCTTTAATATGCATGATGCATTCCTTGTGAAATCAACATATGTCTACATGCAACCCAAATAAATAATTGAAAAGTTCAGCAAATTCAGTCACTTGGCACCATGTAATTAGAAAAAAAAAAGTTGGTTTTTTTTTTAATGCTGAATTCAGTCAAATTGAGACACACGGTAGTAAAATTTTTTGATTTTTAACTCTAAAACATTGGGTTCTTAGAGTGAGTACAGTCTATAGGTAAGGTAGAGGATAACGTTACAGACTGATGTTCCAGGAAAATCTATTCTTTATGTAACCTGCTTCTGTTACTTCTTATAAGCATGATATTCATACTTCAGTTAGAATAATAATTGATATGCAGTAGCCTGTCTCTTGAATGTCTCAAGTTATTTACCTGATTAAAAAAACTGATTTTAGTTGGTTTCTTGTTTAGTCAACTGATAGAAA
Organism: Rhabdomys pumilio; assembly: GCA_030674055.1. Classification (NCBI taxonomy): domain Eukaryota; kingdom Metazoa; phylum Chordata; class Mammalia; order Rodentia; family Muridae; genus Rhabdomys; species Rhabdomys pumilio. Next base: position 45,260,184 of record JANHMN010000006.1, read on the forward strand.
GATAAGCCAGCTTTCTGAGGAACAACACCAGGTGGGAACTGACGGTTTTGGCAGGACCTGCTTCGGAAGATTGCCTGTGCTGCCAAGAAACCTAATATGAGTAATTCAGAACCTTCTTCCTTGCTGATAAGTTTACGTGAAAATTTTAAAATATTGGATTCAGAAGCCTGGGGAGTTAGCTTAGTTGGTAAAGTCTTTGCTTTGTAAGCATGGGGCCTCAGTTTAATCTCCAGAACCAAAGTTTCTAAACAAAAGGCCAGAGCTGGGGAGGGAGAGACAAGTAGATCTCTGGGACATGCTGGCCAGTTAGTCTGGCCTACTTGTCTAGGTTAGTGAGAGACTCTGCCTCAAAAGCAAACCCAAACAATGTAAACAGCTCAAACCAACTAACTAACCAATCAACCAACCAACCAGGCAAATAACTCCAAGTGGTTAACACTTGAGTAACCACAATCAAGATGATCATTTGACATAGACTGAAGGACTCCTCATATATATATACACACAAACACACACACACACACACACACACACACACACACACACACAGACATACAGACATATATACACACACACACACATGCACAGACACATACACCACACACACACACACACATACGCACAATATACATAGACACATGCACACACATATGCACACATACATATACAGACACACAAACATATACAATCACACAGAGACATAAACAAACAGAGACAGATACACATACACACAGGCTAACCTTTATATTCTGAGTATTCTAAACATGCTGATAAGTACACTATGAGCTATTTCAACAGGTCTGTTAGGACTGATTTTATGATTGCAACTGGTGTTTATAAGGGATATTGTCATTGTGCGAACCAGGAGATAACTTTGATTTGTTTAAAGAGTATAGGCTAGTAAATGTTGAGCATCTTTTAACTCTACTTTTTTTTTTTCCAGACAGGATCCTGCTATGCGATTTTGGCTGACGTGGTATTCACTCTTAGCCCAGATTGGTACTGGGCTCAGTCCTCCTGTTTCAGTCTTCTGAATGATAAAAGATGTGAACCACTATGATTGGTTTTTACTTCTGAGATTTTTTTTTTTATCACATTATGACTCATTTGAAATATGAATATATATTGTTAAAGATGAATGGTAATTTATTCTCTCTCTCTCTCTCTCTCTCTCTCTCTCTCTCTCTTTCTCCGTATACACTTTCAGAAGCTAGGGGAGAATGTCAGGTGATTGGTCTATTACTCTTTATTTGATTCCCTTGAGACAAGGTCTCTCATTGAACTTTGATCTATCAACCAGCAAGCTCCATGGAGCCTCCTGCATCCTCCCTGCACAGTGCTGGGGTTATGGGCCCATGTGACCACACACACACACACACACACACACACACACACACACGGTTTCTAATGTAGTCACTGACGTTTTACACCTGGGTTCTTTTGCTTGCCCATTAAGTTCCCTTATGCATCTAGCCATCTCCCCAGCCCTGATAACATTTCTGAGAGCATCAAAAGCAAATTTAAGGCAGGCCTAGGGTCATACGCCTGCGATCCCAGCACCAGGGAGGCTGAGGTGGAAAGACTTAGGGTGTGAGAATGGGTTGAGTTACTCAGTCAGATCCTGACTCAAAACATCATGTGTCTAATACAGCAAACAACCGAATCATCCCTCAAACTAATTTAGAAAGCCAACAATATGAGTATACTATAGATCAATAGTTCAAGCCCTACAGCAATTTTATTTATGAACTGTGTAAAATTGCCACAGTTCTCTAAATAATATTAAGGCAGAGAGTAATAGAGGAAGATGTACACTGTAGACCTCTAGGTCTTACGTTTGCATGCACAGATGAGTGCGCATGCTCCCTCTCCCCCTAAATACTCCAGAAAGTAAAACAAGCTTTGGCTACCAGCTATAGATGAGTTTTGAGATCTATGGCAGACCCATGCTTAGCATGCCTGCGCACTCACCTAATGAGTAAGTGGAAGTCGGGGCCTTGGACGTGAATGCATTTTTCCGAATTAATTCCACGCTTTCACTTGCCTCTGCTGAGATAAGGAGCTCTGTTGATTCTTGCCTATGCAAGAGTCTGTGAACTTTTAGAAACATGAGGGACATTCCAGCATTTTCATATACCTAGGGAGCTTTCCATCGATGGAAAGAGTGTGGTGTATGCCATCCTGATCTGCAGCCAGGTGCAAGCTTGCCTTCTGCAGAGAATGTACCAGAACAGGACATGATCTTGCTGAAAGCCATTGATGCCATCAGCCTTTAGTGACAGGCAATATTTGTGATGGCATATGTTCTGGCTTGAATGAGAAATGTCACTCATAGGCTCATGTGTTTGGACCCTTGGCTCCCAGTTGGCAGGGAATCTATAGGAGGTGGAACGTTGCTGGAAGAGGACATCACTGGGTCTGGACAAGCCCAAGACTCCACTCCCTCTATGTTTCTGCATGTGCACACAGTTAAGATGTGGGTTCTCAGCTTCTTGCTCCTGTGTCTTGCTGCTATCCTTCCCCATAGACTTTAGCCCTCCGGAGCTCTTACACCCCCATCAACCCCATAACAAACAAAACCAAACAAAACAATAAAAACAAAACCTTAAGTTGCCTCATGCCATGGTATCTTATCATAGCAGCAGAAAAATAGCAGACCACACACATTTCACAGGAGTTCAAGGAGCATTATTGGACAGGAAATGTAATCATATAATCTGTCTATGTACTAACGTTTGGCCACTGTTTAGCCTCATCGAACTCCATGGGGTATTCCTCTCACTGTAAATGTGGTACAGAGATCCACTTCCAGCCAGGTAAACACACGGGATCACTGTGGTTCTTATTTATTTTATTAATTCATGTAGTCCAAACTGGCCTTGAACTCACTGTGTAGAGGAAATGAAGATGACTCCAAACTCCTGATCTTCCTGCCTACGCTTCTGTAGTCCTAAGTCACAGGTTTTAAAATTAGAAAAGGGGGGTGGTGGTGCAAATTGTTCCCTCTCCCCCCAGCTCCCTTGTCTTCCTTCTTGAGGATACCTACCAGGGCCCCAGGAACATCCAGGTTAGATACTGCACCCCTTTCTCCAGGCCTGCAGTGTCCACCTGGGACCCAGGCAACAGAGGTGGGCGGCACGCTGTCTCCTAAGTTCCATTGGCTGGCCCACAGCTCTGCCCTTCTTCCCAGGAACATTCTGTTCCATCTGGGGGACAGTCACCAGAAGTGAGCAGGGAGCTGTTCCCTGAAATCCATTGAGATTCCATCCAGTACCCATCACAATGGCTAAGACCCAAAACTCAAGTTGACAGCACATGCTAGCAAGGATGTGGAGCAAGGGGAACACTTTTCCATCGATGATGGGAGTGTAAAGTTGCACAACCACTTTGGAAATCAATCTGGCAGTTTCTCAGAAAATTAGGAATAGTTCTACTTCAAGACTCACTCTTGATCATACACCCAAAAGATGCTCCACAATACCGCAAGGATGCATGCTCAACTGTGTTCATAGCAACTTTATTCATAATAGCCAGAAAATGGAAACAACCCAGATGCCCCTTAACTCAAGAATAGAGAAAGAAAATGTGGTACATTTATACAATAGAATACTACTCTGTTATTAAAAATAAGGACATCATGAAATCTGCAGGCAAATGGATGGAACTAAAAAATGTTATCCTGAACGAGATAAACAGAACCAGAAAGACATGCATGGTATGTACTCACTTAGAAGGGAATGTTAGCCATAAAGTACAGGATAACTATGCTACACTTCACAAACCCATAAGCTAAGTAATAAGGAGGTTCCAAGGGATGATGCTTGCATCATGATGCTGCTTACCCAGAAGGGGAAATAAAATAGACATCAGAAGTGGATTGAGAGAAGAAACTGGGTGGCAGAGGGGTAAGGAAGGGAACTAGGGGGTAGGAATTAGGTATGTGGAGATCATGGGTTGGGGGTTAGGGGGCTGGAAGAGAGAAGGAAAATTGGTGTGTATGGGGCCATCTCTGGGACAAGCAGGAAACCTGGGATGGGGAGGCTCCTTAGAAGATATGGGCTGACCCTAGCTGAGACTCTGCAGTAGGGGATATGGAGACTGACATGGCGACCTCCTGTAGCCAGGCAGGACTTGCATTGGAGGGAGGGGAACACCAAATCACCCACAAAATCTTTGACCCCAAATTTGCCCTGCTTACAATTTGTGCGGGGATAAAGATGGAACAGAGATTGAGGAAATGGTCAACCAATGACTGGACCAACTTGAGACCCATTCCTGGGAGAAAGCCAAGTCCTGACACTATTAATGATACTTTCCTATGCGTGCAGACAGGAGCCTAGCACACCTGTTGTCTGAGAGGCTTCATCCAACAGTTGATGGAAAGAGATGCAGAGACCCACAGCCAAACATTAGGCAGAGCTCAGGAAGACTTGTATAACAGTCAGAGGAAGGATTGAGGGAGCTGGAGAGATTAAGGACGCCACAGGAAAACCTACAGAGTCAACTAACCTGGGCTCATGTGGGCTCTTAGAGACTGAGCCACCAACCAAAGAGCATGCATGAACTGTATCTATACCCTGTACACATACATAGCAGATGTGCAGCTTGGTCTTCCTATGGGTCTCCCAACAATTGGAGCATGGGCTGTCTCTGACTTGAACTCTGTTATCTGTCCCTGGATTTCTTTTTCCTAGCTGGGCTGCCTTTTCTGCACTCAGTGGAAGAGGATGAGCTTAGTTGTGATGAGACTTGATGATGTGCCAGGGCAGGTTGGTACTAGTGGGGAGCTCCTTTTGTCTGAGGAGAAGAGAAAGGGGCAATAGGAGAAGGGGGTGGGACTGGAGGAGAGGAAGAGGCCTATGATGGGGATATAAAGTAAATAAATAAATTAATTAAAGGAAAAAAATTAGAGAAAGCTGGGACCAGAGCTAGTGATGTGAGTCAAGTCTCTAGGATTCACATAATAGAAAGGGAACTAAACTACACAAATTGTGCTCTGATCTGTATCCCATGGCTTGTGTACATGTTCATGCACTAAATAAAATGCAATAAAAATCAGATGAAGAACGTCCATCATATTATTGAACAGAGATGATGAAAGGAGACAAAAGAAGAAGAAGAAGAAGAAGAAGAGGAAGAGGAAGAGGAAGAGGAGGAGGAAGAGGAGGAAGAAGAGGAGGAGGAGGGGGAGGAGGGGGAAGGAGGGAGAAGAGGAGGAGGAGGAAGAGGAGAAGGAGGAGGAGGAGGAGGAGGAAGAGGAGGAAAGAAATAGTAAGGTAAGGAAAGAAGAGAAAAAACAGGGGAATTTATGTTTTATTTTCAAGACTGGCCATGATTTCTTTGGAAGACCCCACAAAGTAGTGAGAATCACTATGTCCAATATGAAGAAGACTTCAGTGAGAGTCACCATGTCCAATATGAAGAAGGCTTCCTGTCTACCTATGGCTTCTTTTTACTCTTGACTGTGCTATGAAATTGAGGTAATAAACAGTGCAGCTGCTATGCATGTTTACTGTCAAGCCAACTATATCCACTGTGTTGAAATGGCTACCATTCGATGGACTGTATTTATTAAACAGTTGCATTTAACAAGACAATGATTTATTTTTGAACAAAAATGGAGACATAATCTCATTCCTTTTTTGGCTATATGTTTATGTAGGTACCTATTTATGTACCTATTTATTTAGGTACCTATTTGTGTATCAGGATGTGCATGCATAATGTCAACCTAAGGAGGGGCTATTACTCAGGAGCTATCTGTCTTATTTTTTGAGACAGGATCTCCTTCTGACTGGAGGCTTGTTGACTAGCTTGGTTGGCCTAATTAAGACAGCACTGACTTTGCTGTGTTTTTGTCTCAGCCTCCTGAATACTGGGATTACAGGCATGGATCACTGCTCCTGGCTACACTATTTCATTAAATAAAACACACTCATCTCTAATAATATGAAACAAACGACAGTTAGAAGCAACTAACTAGAATTTGCTAATTGTAATTTGTTTATTGAGAGACTTTATGAATTTGGTTATCTTTGGGCAGCATTTTTGTTGCCATGGCAATGAATTGGCAAATAGAGATTATGATATGCTTGGATCATGTGAAATTTCTCTAACTTGACCTGTGTGGGATATAATCCTTTGACATTTGACAATACTGTCGAAAGACTCAGTAATGAAATTTAAAAACTTTATTTATTATTACTGTATGTAAGATGTACATGTAGATGGGGGGTGTCCGTACCATGGTGTGTGTGTGTGTGTGTGTGTGTAGGTCAGATGACAATTTTAGGAAGTCATTTCTTTCCTTCCAACTTTGTGTGGGTTCTGGGGTTCGAACTTAGGTTTAGCAGCAAGTGCCTTTATTCATTGAGCCATCTTGCCTGCCTACATTCCCCTTTTAAATGGATAAATTGTCTGATGAATGCTTGGTATGTTTCTTGGATGGTCTCAGAGATAGACAACCCCCCCTCCTTCATAATCTAAATCCACAAGGCTATTGTATATACTTCATGATGTCCACGTAATTCAGCCTCAGTGTCTCTAGGAAAGGACTTACAGAAGGACAGTGTTCTGGTTCTTGTGAACTTACAGAACCCTCTCTACTTAGTAGGTTCTCAACCACTGTTTACGTGCTATGACTTAATCTGGAGGGTCAGTAAGATTCTTAAAGCAGTTTATGAAGTATAAAATAAAAAAGAAAGAAAACAGATTTAAGAAACACAAGCCTATTTGGAACAATATTGAAAAAAAAAAGCCAACTTAACTAAGATGTATGTTAGTTTCTCAAAATTTAAAAGATTATCTATTATTTATGTATATGTGCCCGTGTGAGTTTATGAGCACCTTGTGCATGTAGGAACCTGCAGAGGTCAGAAGAGGGTGTCAGATTTTCCTGGCACTGGAGTTACAGATGGTTGTCAATCGCTATGTGGGTGCTGGGAATTGAACCTAGGTTCTCTGCAAGAGCACACAGTGCTCTTAACCACTGATGCATTTCTGCAGTCTAGTTCTCTGTGTTTTTGATGGTAACCTTAGTTCGTCCTTTGCGTTTTTACTAGCTGGAAAAGGGAAGGTGTCTGATGCCTGTGAAAGGATTTCAAGAGCTCCCAGGGCTTGTCAGAACATACTTTGAGAGCTGCCGGCTAGTTTTCAATAGATGAACACTCCAGTTGAAAGAACAGAGTTTACTGGTTCACAGTGCTGTGTGATCATCACAAGAAAAAGAATTTTGCACAATGATGGGTCTTTTTAAACGTGTACATGCCTTGTGTGAGTGTAGATGTGTGTGTGTGTGTGTGTGTGTGTGTGTGTGTGTATCTCCGGTCAGAGGACAACTTTGGATGATTCCTTAGCTACCTTCTAACTTGAGTCTGAGTTGTGTTCTCTTACTGGCCTGGAATGTCACCATGTTGGCTGCCTGACCAATGAGTTTCCAGGGATCTACCTGCCTGTCTCTGCCTCCCTGCATGCCATCACTGAAACTATAAAGTACGTGCTCTAGCACAGACTTTTTATGCTAATTTTGTATCAAGCTTATATCAAACTTGGGAGCTTGCTCTTGCTTCTGTGGCAAATGCTGTACTAATTAAGCCGTTCCTCCCCGCAAGCACGACTCTTCTCTAGCGCTCGAGGGAGGCTCCATTTGGCCTATTATATTCATTTACTTTGTGCTAAATTTGCTAATGACCAGTTCTCTGGTTTAAGAAGGAACTGGGTCCTCTGGAGCTAACACCATCTCTCCTAATGGCTGTGTCAGTGCCTGCTCTGGAATCCCCAGAAGTATCTGTTAGACTGCCTCTAAGGACATGATAGAAGTATGTTAGCTGCCTAACGTGTTTCTTGTCAGTAAGACTGACACCTGTGTCCTGATGAAGTTGCCCAGCTCTGTTCAACTGTCCACTTAGGTCTGTTGTTCTCAACCTTCCTGATGCTGCAACCTTTTAATCCAGTTCCTTGTGTGCTGACCCACAGCAGAAAATTATTTTATGACTACTTCACAGCTGTAATTTTGCTACTGTTATGAATTGTAATATAAATATCTGATATGCAGGGTATCTGATATGTGACACTGCCCCCCAAAAGGGGTCGTGACCCCCCTAGGTTGAGAACCACTGACCTAGATCTAACAATAGATAATGATGACAGGCAGGGGAATCTGACTACACCATCAACATAGTGAACGCTTAGAGACAACTTCCTGGTAAAACAAAGAGCTCTATGAAGGTCACCTTTAACCTCTGCCACCACATGGAAATGGTAACATTGAAAAATACCAGCTGGATTATTACATTAAAAATTTTGCCAGGTGTGGTGGTGCATATCTTTAATCCCAGCAGCTGGGAGGCAGAGACAGGTGGATCTCTATGAGTTTGAGGCCAGTCTCCTCTACATAGTAAGTTGCAGGCCAGCTAGAGCTACACAGGGAGACCCTGTCTCAAAAACAACAAAACCAAACCAATCAAATGCATTAAAAATCAATCAATCAATCAATCAATCAATCAGTCAGTCAATCAGTAAGTGAATAAATATATAAAATTTTAGTTTCATGTGTTGAAAATCAGCATTTACTGCTGCACATTTTAGGCTTCTGATAATGAAAAAAAAAAAAAACCAAAACCGAAAACGACAACAAAAAAATCCCTAGGAAGCCTGTCTAACCTTTTGACATTTTGACACAATATTATCATCTATGACATTTACATCAGAGACCTACACAATCAAATTACAAAAAGAAAAAAAATTAAAAAAAAATCCCATTCTGTTTTAAGTACGTTGTGATTTTGTGTTGGGTCACGTTTATAGCAGGCATGCTTGGCTCAGTGTTGGAACTACTTGGGACATTGGAAATGGTAGAAGATGGAAAAGAGAAACATTGGGCTGTACATATTCACATCTTCTAAATCCAATTTTCTTTATCTCTTGGCATTATGAACTAACTCCAGTTTTGAATCACTGTCATAAATAATAGCAATCTTGTTTCTAAATTTATAGTATCTAGTCCTAGGTAGTCATTTATGTTTGATTCGGAAACAGATGTATTGGTCAACCAATCAGCTCTAATGTAAGGTTTTCTCATTCTACAGAACCCACAAAAGTAGAAATATAATGGGCCCTCAACTATTATGGTTCATCAGGAAGAGTTTTGCACATTGCTCACCATTTACAACAGAAGGCTCTCTCTAGTGCTTATGCTATAGACAGCCCTTTCCTTTCTCTGTACATTTCATGCAAGGACTTTGTACTAACTGGCTGTTTGACTGGTCATTCCTCTCTGAATACTTTACATTGATTTTTGGTTTTGTGTTTCATTTGACTAACATTACACAGCAGATTCTTCTTGGATCATAGGGACCTTAGTTAGAGCAACACTCTCAAGAAGACTCCTCCTGTCATGTATCCATTTCTGTGGTGGGGCTTATAGTACATTGTAAGTATCCCTGGTAGTCTGGAAATGTGGTTCACTCACACACACACACACACACACACACACACACACACACACAGAAAGAGAGAGAGAGAGAGAGAGAGAGAGAGAGAGAGAGAGAGAGAAGAGAGAGAGCAAAAAAGAAGACAAGTTGGACTTAATTGCTATAAAATTGACAAAGATTTTTCTCTGTCTTGACATTTTTTTTTAAGTTAGCATACAAAATAATGGGTTTATGGTATTTTTATTGATACATGTAATTTTATTTTGGTATTTTTTTTTCTTAGTACTGACTGATTTTTTTTTCTTTTTGTCTCCTAAAGTTTGTTTAGATGTTTACCTAATCAAATTTTTACTATTGTCTTTTAAGAGGGAATTTCTCCTAAGAAATGCAACTTAGGTAAAGGCATCTTTTAGAATCTACACAAATCTCTACCATCTTTTAGGTGACAGGACTTTTTTTTTTTTGTCTACCAGGGTGGTCTCAAATTCTCAGTCATTCTGTCTCAGCTCACCAGGAATCTGGTACTATATGCACACACCATGACTCTTGGTCAAACACTTTTTATATTGTGAACATTTTTATGCAGCTAAGATTTGGTTAAGCAATTGTCAGCAGGGAAAAGAAGGACAGAAGGCATGACCAGCAGGAGAGAACCACTGCCTCAGTTCTTTAGTGATGACAGCAAAGTGTTACTGTGGTTCAATGATTAGTGATTTTCTTGTTTCACACTAAGTCAAAAGCATGGGCCATTACCAAAACAGTGGAAATGGAGTCAGGGAAAGGGATTGTGAAGAGAGAGAGAGGCAACTGCTTTCAAAGGGGTTCAGCCAGCTAAGACCAGTTCTTCCTGTTGCTGAAAGTGGGAGATCCTACATTCTCAGCTTCTCACCAACATGAACCCAAGACCAGTGCTTACAGAATAGAATGCAGGATCATTTTCTTACATGACGTAAGTGAAAAAGTATGGTTCTTTTCTAGGGTACCATTTGTAAAATGGTCCCAGAGTCCTCATTCCCTGGGCATCCATTCTTTTGTTAAGTTCTGGAAAACAAATCAGGTCCTCCTATGAGGTATTTTTATTAAAAGTTACTGACAGTGTTCTTTAACTGGAGACTTTCGAAAACAACAGAAGTAATTGCTTGCAAAGAATAAAAACAACACCAGGCAGTAACTGTCAATTTGGGCATATAAACACAGCTAATTATATGTGACTTTTGCAAGCATAGTCTTGTTTAACTCCTGATCCTTTCTCTCCAGGTGGTAGCCCTAATAGACGGCTGGTCAGAATGTAGTCTTCAAGGTCTGAGGAATCCTTGCTGATCACTGTTGCTTGAATTGGTGCCATGTAGTCCTTAATCCTTGTTCTCAAGAGTCTTAGCCTCTCCAGTTCAATGTGAATCGAGGTCTGTCATGGTGGGATAGAGATTTACTGTCTTTTCCCCAAGGTTTCAAGCATTCTTGCTACTGGAGTTGCTTGCCCTGCCTCCACTGCCCCTGACTTCAACTTTCTGTGGTTCATGTCTTGTTTTGAACTGTTGGATCTTTTTCAAGGCTGTGTTTTCTTTTTGGACAATGGTACTAAGAACTATTCTTGGGTTTTCTGGAACTGCTGTGCCTTGGCTTGTCCAATTTTCTTGGCCACAGCTCACCTCCTCACAGAAAGCAATTTGTTTAACATTGTGTCCAGTGTATGTGCGCGCACACACAGACACAGACAGACACACAGACACACAGACACACAGACACACACACACACACACACACACACACACACACACACACACACACA
>JANHMN010000006.1:45285409-45312793 GCA_030674055.1 Rhabdomys pumilio
ATTCATTCATTCATTCATTCATTCATTCATTCATTCATGTTACTAATACATGTTAAAAAAAAGTTCCACATCTGTGTCCTCCACAAAGTTACTTATTTATACACAAGTTCCAGTTTCTTCATTCAAAAATAGTGAAATAATAATAACAGGATTCTTTATGGGTCATCCAAGTCACAACCCAATGAGATCAGTTGCCTGGCCAGTTCTGCTGGATGCCAGTCAGCTTTACTTGAGGGAACTAGTCACAAGCAGAAATCCCCTGAGTGGAGTGTAACACATAGAGGGTTCTGGAAAAAGGTAAACCTGCTACCATCACTTAAAGCTGAGACTGAGCACTATATGACAAGATATAGAATCAGTTTGGGTAGCTTTGACAATATTACTGGTTCTATTCATTGAGGGTCCATTGTCTCTGTTGTTACCCTGAAAATACACTTATTTCTGTGCAGTGCTTATTTAATGTGGAATATAGACCAATGACAATAAAAAGGAAGCATGGAGGCTATGGTTTTTGTTCTTGATTGCCCACCGTAATGATACAGTAAAACCCTTTTGCTAAAGACATCACATACTTTGGGTGCAGGATGTAGAAATATATATTTGAAACTAACCAGGAATTTTTCTCCCTAATGGATAACATTCATAGTGCGATGAAAAGGGTCTATGCAGTTCTTGATAGAGAAACAAAACAAAACAAAACAAAACCATCAGTTGTTTTTTTTTTTTTAACTTAATATGTTAGCTTTTATTGAAGTCACTGGGCTCACAGATGAACAATAGGGTGGGAGTGGGTTTATGTAGGATGTGGAAAGAGAGTTCAGAAACTCAAGCTGAGCATCCTGACATGGGAGGAGGATTCCACACAAGAAGGGCAAGGAGTCTATTGTGCATTTGACTTTAGTAGTTAGCGGCTTTCACCGTGAACACTGCTGTACTGGTCCCTCACAGCTCGGGGACCCATCGAGGTCCCATGGGCAGAGGAGAAGGTCCAAACTGAGATTAAAGAGGACTGGAAGGCCCTAGGGAGGTAGCCTTCACCTTAGCTGGAACTTCCTTTCCTCTGGGATGGTTTGAAGTGGGGTTTAGATGGAGACACTGTTCTCAGTGAGGGGAGGATCCAGGTAGGCATAGGGTAGTGCCAGGTTCTGGTTGCGCTCCCTGATGTCCTTTGAGATCTGTGCCAGGCAGTTCTGAAAGGCTGCAATGCTTCGCCATGGGGCCTCCTCTGTGATGTGTTCATCTGGGTAGGTACCCAGAGGCCTCTGGTCCTTTGGCTCTTGGCTGACCAGCCAGAAGAGGAGAAGGTTGCTGCAGGTGGTTCACCTCTGGGAGGGTGTCTAGGTAACTCTTCATGGTCGTGTTGCCCTTGGTCTGAGGCGGAGTCTGCCTCATGGATGAAGGGGTGTTGGGCATCCAGGCTCCAAAGTCATGCTGCCCACTACTGACTGCGGCGTGCTGGGCGGAGCAATTAAAGATGATTGCAGTGAGATATTTCACGAGCTCTCCTGAGGTGAACAGCCGGCTTGGGAAGTCTAAGTGTGAAGAGGAAAGGAAGAAGGTGTGGGTATAGATGGGAGGTGCTGGATTCCTGGGGAGGTTCTCAGGGCAGGGGCTCACTGCAAGGGGAGAAGGAAGGATTTAAGGGCTAAACATGGGCTACAACCATCCTTAGACTAAAATGAGCACTGGGATGGTCACCACCAAGGGCTGTGGTCTTTGAAGGAGATCAGGATTGGATTTAGTCGATAGACTAGAAAATGATGAAAAACCGGCTGGCAACAGAGACGGAGAGCCCGCACCAAGTTGCCCATCTCTGCCCTGAAAGGCACTTCCGTTGCTAGCTCCTCTCTAGCCCATCTGCCCTGAAAGGCACTTCCGTACCATCAGAGTTCTTAGTGCTGTGTCCTGCAAAGTACAATACCAGCTTGCCAGGCAAGATGTGTCCATTGGTGCAGTAGTAGCATAGCTGTCATATGGGTCACCAACTGCTTTCTGCTTGGATTTGAGGCTTGTTCCTTAGGAGGGAGTTCATGCCTGATACTAAATCTGATCAAAATTCCATGGCTTGTCCTAATGAGTATAAACAACAAGTATATTACTAAATGATTCTGTTGACAAATGGATGTCTAAATGTTTATGACTGTATTAATCCATTAATGCTGCCTTCAGCCTTGGTCACTGCACAGCCTTCTGCACTGGGTAGCAGTCAATGCAGAGACTTTATGACTCTATAGTTGGTCAAAGTGCTGAGATTAAGTGCCTTAGTGGTCAGCATTAGATGAGACATGTCTATCAGACTGTCAATCCCCAAAGGCTAAGGGAGCACCACGGAACCCACCTGAGACCCCACCCTAGCTGGAGAGTTGTTAGCAATTGATGGATGCTGGGGAGAGATAGTCATTTTTTCAGGGGAGTGGATGCTGGGTGGTTTGATGGTATAAGATAAAGAAATATTTTAAACCATCTGAACTAACAACCATTTTTATAGTTAGATATCTCCCATAGCTAACCTGGAACTTCTAAAGTTCCTGCTTCCACTTACTGAACCCTGGGGTTTCAGGTGGGAACCATCATGCCTGAAATTATACAGGGTCAGGAATAGGCACTAGGCAAATACTCTACCAACTGAGTTATATCCTCCAAATCCCCTATGGCACTGGCTCTCAACCTTCCTGATGCTGCCATCTTTTAATACAGTTCCTTATATTGTAGTGACCCCCAACTGTAAAATTACTCTTGTTGCAACTTCATAACTGCAATTTTGCTACTGTCATGAATGATAATATAAATATCTGTGTTTTCTGATGGTCTTAGGTGACCCCTCCCCCATTCCCCATGAAAGGATTGTTTCATCCCCCACAAGGATCTCAACACACTGAGAACTGGTATAAAAGGATTTCTTCACGAAGGAGAGCTAGGCTAGAAGAAAAGGCACAGATTTGAGATGGAGCAAACAACGTTTGGACAAAATCTCCAGTTGCTTTTTTTTACAAACCAGTATGGAGACCTCCATCCCATGAAACATACATTTCTTAGAACCAAGTCTTTGGCATTGTCAAATCCAGGAGCAAAGCTCTGAAATCCTGCTGAGGCCTTCCCAGTCTTTGGATTTGGTGGGTTTTGTTCTCAGCTGCAGAACAGCTAACTGGGGGCAGAAGAGAAAACGGAAGGGGGGACTTGGGGTGGGCTCTTCCTTTAAGGAAGAACTTTGGGGAGCCCCTTGCCTGTTGCTTGACATTGAAGTAGAGTTTCCCTCCCAGCAGTCACTGCAAACCAGTTCACTTGAGTTTCTGATTTTCTGTGTCAGCTGTCGACTTGGTGGCTCTGGTGCCAACCCAAGGGTGTCTGAAAGTTTGTGTGGGTCCCTGTCGAAGTGGCCTGCAGTGCTGATGAATCAGATACCCTGTGATGTAGTGTTGACTCCCTTCTCAGAGCTTTCTCTTATGAAATACCCTACATGACGAACTGTTTGCTGTATCCCATTTTCCATCACCTTGAGTTCCTGTGAGATCATTCAGCTATTAATATGGTCTATTAATCACCTATCCATCAGGCTATATCTATTTGTTTTTAAAGGGCCCGTCAGATTGTCCCTAAGCACTCTGAACTTGTGCCCAGTGGGCATGCTCGGGCTTGTATGGGGCTGAGAGACCTAGTTCTTGATCTAGTTTTATAGAGAGCAATTAGCATAAAGGGAACAGGTTTATAGGCAGCACTCAAACTTTAAAATGTTTCATATGCATCGTAATCAAGCTCTTAAAAAAACAACTCTGGAGGGAGCTGATTGCAATCTTTTCTCCTCTCTCTTCTCAGCCTGCCCATGTTTGAAGTTCAGGAGATACTTTCTCTGGGAACATAAAACCCCTCGTCTAACGGTATATGTACCATACCACCCATTCAGTCATCCATCCTTTTTTCTCTGAAAACCTTGAGGATATGCCAAGCAGACTACAGCATCAACACCCTTGCAGAAGGCATGTTCCCAGGGTCCCACACATTGTGTTTTTCATGTCTGGGCCAGAACATAAGAGTAAAGGGAGGAACCATTTTCCAAGAAGGTGCAGAGTATGCTAGTTGTTGAAAGCACACAAACTAACCCCATTCATTGTTAGCCATAGGAAATCTTGTGGGAAAAGTAAGCATCACCTACTAAGGCGATGCTGTTAAGAATAGTCCATTTAAAATGGCACCCAAGAGAAACACCTCTGTCATGTCTGGAGTTGTGTCTACAAATCACCCATCAGGTTGCGCAGCAACACCATTTACACATGTCTTTCCTCCACCCTGAGACCCTGGGCTTTCCCCTAGCTCATGTGTGCTGTAGCCGAGGCCCACAGACTGCACAAATCTCAGGATATCTGTGAATGTGGTCTGACATCTCTGGGACAGATGATAACATTGTGTTGGAATGTCAAAAGGCTGGAAGCCCTGACCTAGGGTTTACATAATCATAAAATGTGTTTCTGATTTTGTCACTGTAAGGAATGCTCGAGATAATCAACTGGGAAGGAGAAACAACTTACCTGGCTCATGTTCTCAGAGGTTTAAGTCCACTATCAGGACTTCCTGGCCTCAGGTAGTGATGGTGGTAGTGGTACTGGTGCTGGTTGATTGTATGTGTGTGTGTGTGTGTGTGTGTGTGTGTGTGTGTGTGTGTGTGTGTGATGGGGATCATGCATGGAAATCATGGGGAGCATACAGTTGAAAAACACTGATGAAATTCTGGATATCCATGGGCCATTGGTTACTGAGCAAGGGTGAGGTCTGGGCTTGCTGAGACTGAAGAAACACTCACTGTGTGGGTCTGAGAATCTGTCCTGTTGTCAGAAAATGGGAATATAGAAAATGGTATTTCTAGTCTTTTAAAAAATATTATTTTGAAGTTCTCTCTCTCCTTTCTCTGCTCTCTTCTCACCTCTCTGTCTCCCTCCCCTCCCTCCTTCTCTCTCTCTCTCCTTTCTTTGCTCTCTTCTCACTTCTCTGTCTCCCTCCCCTCCCTCCTCCTCCTCCTTTTTCTTCTTCTTCTTCTTCTTCTTCTTCTTCTCCTTCTCTCTCTCTCTCTCTCTCTCTCTCTCTCTCTCTCTCTCTCTCTGCCATGATCTTACACATGCCAGCCAAGCACTCTACAACTGATCTCCATGTCCACCTCCACACGGCAATGTCTTGCTTTGCTTCCTCATTAAAAGTGAGCTGCAGCTTGGCTCTCAGAGACTCATTCTTTCTTCTACTTTAAAAAAGTATTTTCCAATTCTAAATCAGATTGGGAAACCATTTTCAACATCTTATCTGTTTCCTTCCTTTTTTTTTGAAGCTCCCTCACATTCCCTCTGAAGCAGAGAGTGATCTTCCTACCTCCAGTAGCTCCAGGACATGACAATTGTATGAGCCACAACTTACAGTTTGGATGGTGTTGGGGGACTGCACCCAGGTCTTCGTGCACGTTAAGGAAGCACTCTGCCAACTGAGGTACATCCTTAACCCAATAGCTTACCACAAAAATAAAGTATTCTAGGTTACCCCTCAAGGGCCTCAATACAAAGAATGGCCTCATTTCAGTGCTTAAGCCCTTTAGCAGGCAACTGATATACAATTGAATTTTTCTTCATTCATTTATGGCACTTGTGTGTAGAGGCATGTGTGTATGTGAGGGTCAGAAGACGACCTGTGGAAGTTGGTTCTCTTCTGCCATGATGTGGCTACTGGAGATACAACTCAGGTCATTAGGCTTGGCAGCAGGTGCTTTACCTGCTGAGCCGTCTCACAGGCCCCACATTCTATCCTTTTATAATATTTTGGAAGTAGGTTCTGCTATTATATTCTTTGAGTCATAATAACTAAGGAAAATTGAAGCAAGAATGAGAGATGCTATTTTATAGTACAGTAAATCACAGGGTTGAACCTAGTCAGTCAGATGGGTTAAACTTCTACCATTGAAATGAAATTATTACTTTAGTTCAGGAAATTACTGCTATGTGCTGGCAGAAGAGTGAACAAGACAGCACAGGCAAGCAGTAATTTTTGACACATAGGTTAATTTTATGAAGTGTTTTATATATTTTCAATAAAATATATAGGTAATTAAAATTGAACTAGGGTGCTTTTGGGGATTTATAATAATTAGCACATGCTCTGCACTGTATATTTTCAAAAGCTTTATGCATTGTTAATTAACTAGGGGTGAGGTAGTGAGTGTGATTATACCCATTTTACAGGTGAGCAGCCTGAACCATGAAGCACTTAAGAAAATGGCCTCAGGGCTCCCAGCAAACCAGGGAGAAGACAGGTTGAACCGAAGAGCCTGGGATGCCTGCTCTCACTTTATCTCTCCTTCTGCCACCAATAGTTGTGTATTGTACCTTTCCTCGGTGATAGGAGACAGATGCAGGTGTGAGCATATATCTTGTTTTCTATTTTGGGATGATTTTAATTCATACTTTGTTTTAGTAACAAGGACCTGCATTTTTTTTCTAGATTCTGCTGACTGGTCACGTCTCTTGGAGGAAGGTGTGTATTATTCTTTTTTTTTATAGATAGGGAAATAGAAGCCCCAAACAGCAGCTCTCAATGCTAAGGACTCACGGCAAACTCAGATATAGGGATGCCAGAGGACACAAGTGGAGCCCTGGCCCCCCACTGGCACCTTGCTCAGGTCGTTGTGGGCTACTGGACCAGTGAAAACTGTGTCCCACGAAGCAGCAAAGCTCCCAGCCAGGATTTGCCTCCTGCCCTTTTAGAGCACATGCATGTGCGTTTCTATACCCTGCTGGTCCTCATTGTGAAATAAAACCTTCCAAAAATACCAAGCCAATGCCAATCAGACTCAAAGCTCCAATGCCAGAAAGCACTAAAAGCAATGCTTTTTCTGGATGATTTTTTCCCCCCATTCCCCGCTTAGCTTACCTCCCCAAATATAAAAGTCTCAGAATATACTTTCTGTGCTTTATGTTTCTGTACCTTAAATTTTTCTTTCTTTGTTTGCTTGCTTCCTTTTGAGATAGACTCAGTATGTAGATCAGCCTAATCTGGAATTCATTAGGAACCTGGAGCTGACTTTAAACCCACAGTTTTCCTATGTCTGCCACCCAAGTGCTGGGTGTGTCCAGCACCATGCATGGATCAGTCTCTTTTTAGACACAACATAAATAGAAAATGGTTAATTCTTTCTTTTGCTTGAGCACTCAACAAGACCAGGAATTAACTTTTGCAGAAGTCTCTTGTTCCTATTTTTTTTTCTCTAGTCGTGGTTACCAATCTGAACCATTTAACGACAGATAATCAGCAATTCCCTAAGCCAACGCTATCAACTTCTTTATTACTAGAGCAGAGATTAAGGTAGAGGCCAAATTTTAGGGTGAGTCAAGTCTCTAGGATGGAGATACAGTTGGGTTTGATGTGGTAATTCTTTTCTGTTCCACAGAAGATGGAGGCACCTACAGAAACCAGGGATCCTGGCCCCAAATAGTGTCTGCACTGACAGGAAGCTGAATGTCACTTTGCCCTTTTATTCTTTGTGTGTGTGCACCTGTGTATGGATGCACTTGTTTGGAGGTCAGAGTTGATATGTGGTATCTTGTTTTCTCTCTCTCTCTCCACCCCTTATTTTTTGAGGTGGGCTCTTTTACTTAATTTGTATTACACTGATTCAGGTAGATTGGCTGTGCAGCAAGCCCTAGTAATTCTCTTGTTTCTACCACCACAGAACTAGAATTGCTATTGTGTGCTGCTCTAACCAGCTTTTTATATGGGTACTGGGGATCTGAACTCATGTCTTCATGATTATGTGCTAAGCACTTTAATCAACTGAGCCATCCATCTTTCCAGCCTGCCAAAGGAAACTTTTCAGTGATGGGGGTGGTGTTGGATTTAGAGAATCTTGAAATTCATCTTATTATTATTTTTTTTTTGGCATTGTCTTGCTACATGGCTCAGGCCACTCACAATTGTGAGCTTCCTTACTATGCTCAGTACGCACATGGTGACAAGAAAGTAAGGTAGAAATGGGGATGGAAATAGAACAAGGCTGCTCAGGGGCTGAACACTTGGAAGAATGTTCTAGAAAGTCATGACAACTGTTAAGATAGAAGCACAAATACCCTAATTATAAAGACACAAAGAAGACTCCTTGCCCATTTTCCTTCTGGCATAAGACCAAAGGAATAAAAATCCATGTATTATCAGAGTTAGGGACAGTTGATCTAAAGTGTTCAGTGACCAACAGAGGCATAGAGCAGAGTGGGACGCACAGAGAACAGAAATGCAGTTGCAAAGATCAAACTGAAAGTAGGCTTGCAAGAGAGATTCCTTATGCTTCTGTGGAAAGGACAGAGTAAAAGGATGCTCCCCCACCCCTGCCCAATCTGCAAAGCTTCTTGTGTTGGAGAGAATAACTGTACAGGACAGAGAAGTGGAACTCTGTCTGGTAGTTAGCTACACTTTAACATTTTCATGTAGAAATATCGTGTTTGATATTTTTGAAAATTATTGTTCAATCAGAATTAATTTGCCTTGCAGGAGTTTGCTGAGAGATGCTCCAGTATTGTTTCAGTTTTCAAACAATGGAGCCGAGGGTTAGAGAGGTTAGTGGCCTAACAGGGCTCACTGGTTAAAGACTGGAGCCTTACTGGGACTCTCAGCCTATTTTGTTCTGCTTTTCTTATTATTTCACTTGCAAACCTAAAAGCTGGAGGATGAAACCAGGTAAGCTGTGTTAACACCATGGTGTCTGCTACTCCACAGATCCTCGGTCACATCATGGCAATCCTGTCCTCTAATGACCAGCTTCTGTTGAACCTGTGCCATCAATGTTAGCCACAGAATCAGAGGATCAAAAGATTCCCTCCCTTCCCCTCCCCTGCTCCTTCCACCCTTTTTTGAGGCAAGGTCTCACTATGTAGCCTAGCTGGTCTGGAACTTTCCATGTTGACCATGCCAGCCTCAGATACAGCAGTTTTTCTGCTGCTACCTCCAGAGGGCTGAAATTATAGGTATGTGGCACCATGCCTGGCACCAACATTTTTTCTACTTAAGATAAGTAGCCCTGGGTATTTTCTGATAATACTGTACTGACTTACCTGTCTCTGATTCTCATTGTTTTGTTTTGAAACAGGGTTTCATGTAGTTCCAGCTCAGTATGACTGATCTTGAACTCACGATCCTCTTTCTTGCAGTTTCTGATTACATATGACTCCTTATTCTTCTCTGATTATTTCTGCCATACTTGAAGCTGTGATTCCCACTGCCCTTGCCCCATGCCGGCCATATATCTGGGATCAGCATCATTAGGAGGAAGTAGTACATCCTGTCCCCATTAACATTTCCCATATCTCCACTAGATTTCAGTTGTCTTCCCTTGGGTGGCTTGGTAGGTGAAGGGGACAGTGTAATACTTTCTCTAGGAGGCCTCTGTTCCTCAAGCCCAAAGGCAGACTGCAACCAGCGATATAAACAGAGTAATCTTAAATTACTCATTCTGGAAATGCGTATGCAAACAAACACAGATTTTAGGCCTCATTTGGGAGACAAGAACATTGAACTTCATGTTCCTTTGATTTTTATCAGCAATTTATCAGATCGAGAAAATTAGTGGGACTTATTTAGCAATGGGTAAGGAAAGATGGAACGGGTGTCTCTGCTGACTAAATCGTCTCACATCTTTCCGCCTATTTCTTCCTATCTGGAAAGCAAGCCCGCCTTAGGATATAATTCAGACTTGTTTGCTAGCACTTTCCAGGTTATGGTGAAGGAGGATGGAGGAAACCCTGGCTCCGGCGTGCGTGAGATGTGAGCTGTCAAACCTCTGTACTGGCTTGCCTGTGGTCCTCAGTCAATGCTAAGGTGGACTCTACTATATTCTTGATCTTGAACCTGTTGTCAGGACAACTCAGGAGAAGAGAGAGACCTGTGCACTGAATGACATGTTTTTTTTTTTTCCTGCCATGGTTTGCTATTCTTTGCCCAAACTCACATGAAAGAAAGCCGGGTAGTAAAGAAAAGAGTAAAGAAATGGTGCACAGGTCTTATAATTTATGTCTCTCCAGAAGATGCGGTCCAAGGCTGGGGCTGAAATTTCGGTTGAAAGAGTGCTTGACTAACATGCTGGGAAGCCCAAGGTTCCATCCCCATTACCATGTATTACCTAGGTGTGGTTGTATCTACCTGTAATTCCAAAACTTCAGAGATAGAAACAGGAGTTCAGGTGACCCTTGACTATAGAGCCAATTTCAGGCTAGCCTGGGATACACAAGAACCTCTCTCTCTCTCTCTCTCTCTCTCTCTCTCTCTCTCTCTCTGTGTGTGTGTGTGTGTGTGTGTGTGTTTCTGTTTTTCTCTCTCTGCCTGTCTGTTTAGGTCCGTCTTTGACTCCCTCACTCACACCACCCACCCCTTCCTCTCTCCCTTTCCTTCCCTCTCTCGCTCCCTCCTTCCCTCTTTTTCTCATTTTCTCCCATACAAACAGAAAAAGATGCACCCCGATATTTGGGCCAGTTCATTAGCACCAATCAGCAAAAAGTCTCCATCAGTTATGACTCATCTATGGAAGGGTGTTACAGACTTGACTGTGATTTCTCAAAATCAATGTCAAATGCTTCTAGGGTGCTGTTCTCTCCACTTGTGAAGTGTGGGGGTGGGCACACCTTGACAATGTGTGTGGCTATTCTTCACCAATAGGCAAGTATTTATTTAAGCAAGTGTTTTCCATGTGCTAAGTCATGCTCACTCTGTCGCAGGTCCTGTATTTTGATGTGACGATATATACTGATGAGAGCTGAAAATCCTCCGCACACTTCCAAACTCCAAGTCTCAAACTGCAGTTTGGGAGCTAACTGAGTGCTGCAGGGAGTCCTGGCTTTGAAAACACAAATGACAATAAAAGAAGAACAAATAACAATAAAAGTGCTGAGCAAGAAAAAACGTGTGTGTGTGTGTGTGTGTGTGTGTGTGTGTGTGTGTGTGTGTGTATCTGCAGAGTAAAGGACAATTCTGGGTATCTTCCTCAATGACTTACTATGCATGTTTTTGAGATTCTCACACAGGACCTGGAGCTACCCAGCTATTGTTAACTCATCATTGAGCTCCAGGGAGCCGTCCATCTCTGAGACCTCTCCATTGCTGGGATTACACGCTTCTCCTTCCGTACCTGGCTTTTCCCATGGGTGTGAGGCAAGCCAATTGAACCATCTCCTCGTCACCTTTTGTTATGCTTTTGAGCAAATAAATCATGTGTTCTTTGGGCAGCAGTTCATCTTAGATGGTGAACATCCATCCAGTCTGTCATGAGCGTCTGTGGCCTGAAGCAGCATAGGTGTTGCAAAGAAATCTTGCTTCAGATACTCACCATTGGCTTTGGAGTATTCAGAACTGCTGTTTAAATCAAATTCTTAAGAGCTTAATAACACCTGGGAGAAAGTGATTGTAGCCCAGGTAGGAGAATTAAAAGGAAAATTAACACAAACTAAGGATTTAGAAATACAGGCTCCATGTTTTTGGCTGAGCTTCTGGATCCTCTATTTTGAGCCAAACATTGCAACACTTAGCATAGGGTATCTTGTTTTTCTGCTCCACAGAGTGGCTTGAGAGCTACCAGGGAGGCCGTTGAAGATTGCACATGGAAACGCCTGCCTCTCTACCACACTGGTTGGTGGAGGCCATAAAAGAAGCGCAAAGTTAATTGTGCTCATTGCTAAGATCATGCTGTGTAAGCATCAGTATTGTCTGTTTTAATGCAGGTCTTGGCCAGGGTCCTGTGAACCATTAATTAATATCATGGCTTGGCTGTCAGCAGGTAAACAGGGGTGCTAAATTTCATCATTTCTCTGTCAAGTTCAAGTGTGGATTTGAAGTCTTAATGACAGCGGTGACTGAATGTCTTTTTACTTCATGCTGATCGCAGACCGTAGCAGGGTCTTTGGCTTTACTGAAGTGTTAATGTGCTGGACATCTTACTGGATTCTTTATGCTCAAAAGACTTACTATTTATGTTTGCTATAAGCTCTGTTGGCATCATCTGGTTCAGAGACTCAGGAAACCTAGAGTTTCTTTGCTGAAAATCTATATGAATTGTTTTCCAATCCTATGGTAGTGTTTGTTTGTTTGTTTGTTTATTAATTTAAATCCAGATTTGGGAGTTTGAAAGTCAATGCACCCAAATTCACTTAAGTGTGAATTTACATCCTAAATTTTCTCAGAGATCTCACTGAGGTAGAAAATGGAAGTTATTTTAGATTTTAAGCAATGGTGTGGCTACCAGAAGAGTTTATCTCAGGAAGAGTTAGCACTAAAAAAAAAAAATATAAAAATCTCTATTGTTTCTTCCAGCTCTCCCGTTTATGGGGCTGACATCATTCAGAGATGAGAGAGAAAATTTTGTGGCAGCGTTTCAAAAGCCAAACACCTCTGACTTACTCACTAAGTTAATAACAACACAAGAACTGTTAAAGATGCACCAAGCTCACTGGAACTGGAATTACAACAGAGCAACTGCTCACTGTGCCCAGGGGGAAAGCTGAGCAAACAAGAGCGCCCAACAGGATCAGGATTGGGCAGGAAGGGGACCCAAGACAGCACAAGGTCCGCACAGAAACCCACACTGAAGGTGTCCAGGGATCCCATGGCAAATGGGGACACCCAAGCTAAAGGTGCCCAGGGATCCCATGGCAAATGGGGTATTTTCTTAACTGCCTCATCTATTTTCTCTTTCCCCACCACTGGCTTGGTTCAGGAACACATGGAATAGTCTCATTACACCTGGCTTCGAATGAGCCCCAGTACAGTTTCCTTTAACTCTCTCTGTCTCTGTCTCTGTCTCACTGTCTCTCTCCCTCCCCCTCTGTGTCTCTGTCTGTCTGTCTTTGTCTATCTCCCTCTCCCTCCCCCCTCCTCCCCGCTCTCACTCCGATCTGCATCCATGTGAGTTCTTCACAGAGCCATAAGTCATCAAGAGCTTTGACCCTTCTACATCTTCGCCCCTCATCACCAACTCCTCCCTGCCCTTGACTTGTGATAACCTTACAGCTTTCCTATATCTCCCAGTGTCAGTTCTGCAAAGAAGAAATGAAAGAAGTCAATGGAAAGGCCGAAGGCAAATGTTTTTACTGTTACTGTTCTAAATGCTACATTCCTACTGCCTGCCAGCTTCTCATGTCAGGAATGAGTTTCTCTGAAAAGCTGAGAGATGTTTTATGTTTTCTCAGCTGTATGGTTTTTAAGACAGCCTTGGAATCATTTATTGGCATTTCTCACTGAACTTTTGTTTTTATAGGTGTGTAAATGTGTTATCGAAGATATTTTGGCTTTTACCAGAGAGTCAAGTTTGTAGGCTTTAGTTAAGGAGATATGCACTCCGCCCGCCCTTTTTCTCTTTTTAAAATTTATTTTCTTGAAAGAGATGGAATGAGGTGGCCGACAGGGACTCTGGAGTTTTGCACTGAAGTTTTTGACGACATTTATCTTGCTTGAGGTTGTTTGCACTAAAAAGCTAAAATTCCAGCACTTCTGAAAAGACATTTCTTTCTATTTCTTTCTCCTCCCCTCCTGCTATAGCACATCTAGACCTTAAAGTGATTGCTGCTATTTCTTCTCCATTTCTCCTGAAGCATCTCCTCCTTCCTCCATTTGGTTCAGATGTCTCTGGCCATATGATGTAAGCAATGATTCTAAAACCTGGTTACTTATCTAAATGATGGGTGGGGGGGGGGTGCAGGTTCTGATTTCTAGGCAGAGGCCTAAGGATGTATGCTTTAACATCTTCCATGCTGGTCCTGCTGCAAAGTGAGTCTGAAAACCTGATATGCAGTATGCATGGAAAAAGATGGGGTGGGAAAAGCAGCTTTGGTCCAATTGCCCAGTGGCTCACTTACAGGTAGATTAGACATTCATCGAGTACCCACTATGTGCTGGCATGAGACCAGGCAGTGAGATGCTGAAATGTGTAAAATCCAGCTCTGCCTGTGATGTCCTCATCCTCTAGTGAGACGGGCAGACATGTAAACAGATACTTTCCATTTCATGTGGTTGTTCTGAGGCAGAGTTGAGGAGAGCCTGAGCCAAGTTCAGGGTCTGAAGAAGGTTTTTTGAAGACTGACTTTCTGTGGGCCTGAAAGACATTGGGGGCTCACTGGTAGAAAAGCCAGGGAGGGGGAGTCTGAAGGACATCTGAGACATATGTGAGAACAGTGGGGATAGTCCCAAGGGGCATCTGATTACTCCATCAAGGATGTCTTGTGCGACACTTTGGATAATAGTCTTTCCCTAATCCTCCCTTTTTCTGAAGACTTGGAGCATCAGACATCAGTGCAGGAGAAGAAACCAAACCGTGAGCTTTAGTTGGAGTAGCTGGGGCAACGTTTGCTTTGTGCTGAACTAGCTTCTTCCCTGTCGTTCAAAACAGAGGCTGCTATTGTTTCCTGGGTGTGGCTAGGGTTCTATAAAAACATATAGAGGATGAGATGCTCAGTCCCAGTCTTGGAGCTTAGTCTACAGCATGCTTCTTTTAGCCCACAGTGATGAGTGCACAGTAAATTGTCTGTGGCTGTTAAATATCCGATAAAATAATTCAGAGGAAGACCCTTTGTAGATGGTTTAAACTAAACAGGATCTAATACAGCAAGCAGAACAAGCAGGATGTATTGAACAGAAAAAGTCTAAAGTACAGATGCAGCTCCGTTGGGAGAGTACTGTCCTAACATTCAAAGGGCCCTCAGTTCAATTCCTAGCACCATCTAAATCAGGGTGAAGTACATGACGGAAATTACAGCATTCCAAAGGCAGAAGTAAGTGGATCTAGAGTTCAAAGCCGTCTTCAGTCTCAGCTAGTTCATGGCCAATCTGTGTGACAAGAGACTTCTGTCTCAAATAAACAGAAAGGACTTCAGGGCCCAGAATTTGGTATTCACAAATTCCTTTAACAAACCCCAACTTTTACTAGAGAGTGCCCTCCTTCAACAGTTTGTGCTTCAGTTCAGCCATCTGAGTAAGAGGCACAAATACTGTACACATATCACAAGGTATCATGTGATGGAAGCGTGGCAACTGATGAACAGTCCTTGCTATAGGTTGGGCAGTCAACACCTCGTTGCTATGGTGATGATTGTGAACATTATCCTTAGGAAGTGTTCAGGAAGTAGAAAGAGCATCAGTGCAGGTGGGGAAGAACCTCCAGCGCCAGGGGCAATGGGGAGGGCAAGAAGGAGATGGGGGGAATCTCCACCCACCCTGAAATGTTTTCTTTTTCATGGACTCATAGGAGTTCAGGATGGGAAGCAACAGTGAGGGCAGAAACCTTAGTATTGATCCAGGATCAGCTTGTCCTGCAGTACCTCTTACCCTCAACACTCATTGGTCTTCCTTTGAGATCCCTCACAGGCACAGATGGGACGAGAGGCAATGGAGAAGATATCATTGAAAGCGAGGCAAAATCAAAACACCAACTTACACTGGACACGAACGTAAATAACTCCACGTATAACTAATAAGGTCCGTGTACTTATATACGTTTTAAAATCATTTTCCAAACAAGAAACTAAAGCACGAGCCAGAGAGATGGCTCAGAGAGTAACAGGCATGTGGTGAACAGGCCTGGAGAAGTGGGATGGATTCTTAGAATGCTGGTGTCGGTGGAAGAAGTGAACGGATCCCACAATGCTGCCCTTTCACCTCCACACACACACCTTGGTATGCAAATGCTCCCCACGCTAGTCATACATAGAATTTAGAATGGAAGTCATAAAAGATATAAACCCCAAATAACATGTGTAACCTGGTGATACATGAACCAAATACAGGGTGAGCCATGTAACTACACTGGGCTGGAGGAGAATGTTGTCTGTTCATCAGCCATTCCTGGAGCTTTCCCTACCCCACATCAAAACCATCATTCTGCCTTGTACAGCAATTATTTCTGCGCCTTTCTATATAGTTTTATCACTAAAATGTGATTCCCTAACTGCTCAAGCTAAAGATTTGCTTTTTTATTTTATTTTTATTTTTTTTTAAATTATGTAGTCTTTTTTAACGTGTGAGGAGTTTAAAAGCTCACCGAGAAAACTTTCACAGTCCTCCTGGGGACAGAGCAACCCTGATGAGAGAACTTAGCACAGAGCTGGTGTTGTTCACGAGGTGACACTGGATTGGGCCGAGGATCTAGGATGAAGAGGGGAATCTTGGACCTCCCACCAGGAAGGAGCAGGTGTGGGCAATTGTCCCATGGTTTTGGTCTCTTCACCCATCTTCCTCTTCTGGCATCAGTGAGCAACTAAAAGACCAGGAAAGATTTGGGCAAATGTCTGTTAGTCTTTGTAGAGGCAGGTGTGAGGAGGAGACCTAGGGAGGCCAAGAAGACCTTTGCCACCTCAAAAAACCACCTGCGGATCTTTCTGACAAGGTGACGTGACACTTTGGGGTTTTCAGTCTGCCTCAACACTGGAACTACAAACCACAGGACCTTTAGGCTGAGGGTGGGGACACCCAGAAAGGGCCAGCCCTCACCTTTCCTGTTGAAAAGAGTCGAGAAGAAAAAAAAGTTCGAAAATATGAGAGAAAAAGAGATGGCTCAGTCAACTGTGGGACAAGCAAAGCAAATAAAACCGGGAAGGAAGGATGCTCTCTGTGGAACTGGGCACCTATGAGAAGTCTGGGGGACTGGTAAAGAGGCTAGCTAACATTTGCGAAAGAGCACCGGAGATACAGTTCACTCTTTTGGCTGAGCCTGCTAAATTTTGATGAAAAAAAAAAAAAACAAAACAATAAAAAGAAGTTTTTGACTGCAGCAGAGTCACATGACACAGCACGAGAGGGGAAAGGAAAACTCAACTCCAAACACTGAGCTTGTACTCTCTCTGTGTGGGCAGAAGGTTTTATTACCATTATTTTTTATTTTTATTTCATACATCATTAAAATCCTTTGGCCCTTTCCCTAAGTCAGTGCACTTAAAACAAAATAATGAGGAAGGAAAACACTAAAGAAAAATCCAATTTTGATTACGTGTAACAAGGTGCTATAAAAGCCTGGGCCGGGGACTTTCTCCTACCTAGCTAGCTTTAGAGAAATGATTTATACTGCCTAAAATGTTTGAGTCTTCCTTAGCTCTGAGAAATTTTTGAGTGTATAAGTCAGGAAGTGCTTGGGATACGGAATGTATACCGTTTCTGTGGCCTTGGGCGAGGTGCTTAACCTTTGGGTGCCTCAGTTTCCCGCTCTGCAAAATAGGGATAATGAGACTTAATGACCTCACCATGCTGAGGTAAGGATTAATTAGTTGATGTTTGTAAATGGCTTTGAAGCCAGAAAATGCTACAACAGAGCTAGGCATTAGTATTAATAATACATTTCAACTGAGTTAATACTTGTATCGGCTGTCTTGGATTTCCCTGGCAGTTTCATCTGGGGACTTACTTTTCAGCCTCGCTCATTAAAATGAAATAAAAAGGAACATTGCTGGCAGACAGTAGCTCTGCTCTTCAGTGCAAAGATGAACTCATTCCTGCCCCGAGTAAAAGGATATCTTTTCTAGGGGGCATTCAATAGGAATGTCAAATGTCAAAACGGAACAGGAGGCACAGTGTGATTCCTTAGCAGCTCAGACATGTGAAAAATGCTGGTCACACACATACAAGAGAAGCTCACAGATCTGGGAGGAAACCACTTTCCAGAACTGATTCAATTCCTATGGTCTGGACCTAACCACAGAGTGTTTTATCTGTCCTCTGTCTTGGGTTGTTTTTCACCCATAGGTCCCCTTTTCCGGCCTCCACCCCTTCCTGTGCTAGGTCACTTTGGGCTGTGTGCTGTATGTGAGTGTTAAGTCTCCTGTGAGATCCATGTTCATCTCCTTCCCTCTAAGTCATGTCAGAAAAACCTTATTTTGCCCATTGAACTCTGACCCATCACTATGACACGAATATTCCAGTGGGTGGGTAGCACAGCAGAGTCCCTGGTACCTAGTGGAAGTTCAAGATGTATTTATCTAGTTAGAGCTGGATCTTGGAGACTTACTGAGCACCTGGTGTTGAGAACCCAGACAGTATGGCAACTGCATAGGATGTGAATGCATGAGTTTGCTTCCAAAGCCCAGCTTTCATTAGCCTTTGGTTGGCTATGGATGCTAAATAATTATATCAGCCTTATTTCTGTTACTATATCAAGATACTAGAGGCTTAGTAGTTTCTAAAGAAAGGAGGTTTATTTATCCGAGAGTTTAGTGCTTTCAAGGGTGTGGTTCAACATCCGTCCAGTTCTGGGGAAGGTTTCATGATGGAGGAGATACTGCAGGAGAGACAAGAAGTGAGCTGAGGCCCAGCTTCTTCTATAAACAAGCCACTTGCTAGAACTAATTCAGGATCCCATGAGAACTTTGTCAATGCCTTCTTAGGGTGATGTCCTCAGTGAGTCAGTGACTTCCCACAGGACCCTCCTGTTAAAGGTCCCACCACCTCTTAACACAGAAAGGCAAGCAGTTGAGTGACATAGTTAGAGCACTTCTAACATACTGGAATGATTTTCCCACAAGGGATGCTAGTACTATTATCTAATTGAACACCTATCCCATGGCTGTCAGTGAAGACCTCTTCATGGCTCCATCAGAACCATGCAGAAAACTGGTTAGAATCATAGAATCTCAGGCTCAGATTTGAGACGCACAAGCTTGAGTTCAGGTGCCTCTTGATCAGCGAGGCATCTCATAGTCTATAGCTGTACAGTTGGGCAGTCAAACAGCAAAAGCTCTGAGCTCAGCTTGGAAAGTCTGAGTGGTCTTTGCAGTTGGGAAAGGCCTGAGAGGGAGGGTAGACTGCTTCCTTTACATTCTGTCCCCAGAACTCATTTCTGTTTCCTGATCACAGGGCACCTGGCTTCCCATGTCTTTCCCTCTGATTTTCTCTTACCATCTCCTAGCCTGACTTCTCAAGCCAGCTGGAAGCTCCATTGGGGGAATGAAACCACACCTCTGTGCTTATGACTCTGTACACTAAAGCTCTCATGGTACCATGTGCTCAGGGGCCTCTCATAGGTGGATTATCACAGGGCTGAGCTCATGTGTGATTCAGGATCAGTATGTGGTGATGCAAAGTGAAGGTATTTGAAAGCTCTGCTGTTTGGATGTTGAAGATAAAGTTCTGTTTGCCAAGAACTTTGTGAGAATATAACTCTGACGTCACCCAGCAGATCCACTTTTAAAATTAAGATTTATTTTATTTATAATGATGGCTAGGCATGTGTGTCTGTGTGTTGGTATATGGACATGTGAACGCATGTGCCCTCAAAGGTCAAAAGAGGGAGTCAGGTCTCTTGAAGCTGGACTTACAGGAGGTTGTGTGCCACTTGATATTGGTGCTGGGAACTGAACTCAGATCCGGTACAAAAGAGTCCAGGCTCTTAATTGCTGAGCCGTCTCTCTAGTCCTGTAGATATTACTTTTTAAAAGGACCATGCTTGGGGTTGGGAAAATGGCTCAGTTGCTAAAAAATTTACCATGTAAGTATGAGAATCCTAGTTCAGTCAGATGTTGGTATTCCCTTGTAATCTCAGTGCTGGGAGGGAGAGACGGGACGATGCCTGAGTCTCACTTACCAGCCCATCCAGCTGAACTGGTGAGTTCCATGTAAAAATCAGAGATCCTGTCTCTTCCTGCAGAAGCACACTAGAGGCTAACCTCTAGTCTCCATAAGCAGCCATGTAAAATGCCTCACAGGTATACAGAGGCAGGCTTACAGAGACCACTGAACAGAGGTCACTGGGAAACTGTCTTCATGTATTGAGTCTTCTTGGCAATTGTGCAGCTGAGTTCTTCCTGGTCTTGTTAGACACACTACCTGAATTAGCATGAGCAGAGAATCACTGAATGTTCTCTCCATGCTAAGATTCTTCTGAATCTTCATCTTTGGCGCCTGAAGCCCTGTGTCCTTGACTTTTGGAAAGGCTTAGATTTTAATTGTGAGAACTCCTGGTTTCCTTCAGCAGATTCTAGAGTTGATTTAAGTAATTTGGCTTGGGGTAATTGAGGCCCAGGGGCTTGATACTGCCCTTTGAGAAGGATAACTAGCAGGCACGGTGACAGGGCTGGCTCCTGTTGCCCTGTATCTCACTGTCTGCAGGTTCCCTGGTGCCAAGCAATCTCGAACTGATATCCCAGGGATAACAGTAATTAGGATCTTCAAAGTACTTGGCAAACATTCATTAGCCACTCCCAGGGAAGAGAAGAGTGAAAAGAGGAACAAATAACACACAATCACTCCCATTTTGCAGATACTGAACATCAAGGCACAAATAATGACATCTTGCCTACATCCATACTTTAAGAAAAGCCAGTGTTTGTGTGTGTTGTGTACACACACGCATCTCTGAGACTTGGGTATATGAGTGAGCTGCTGTCCTTTGCACCTGTCTCCCCTGTGTTTATAAAAAAATTTAAAATGATTCCTTTATAACTTCACATATATTTATATTACACTAATCAAATGTCTCCTCTTCATCTTATGTTTTAAGACATGGTATCTCAGCATAAGCTCACAGATTGGCTGGACCGGCTGGTTTGTGAGCTCCAGGGATGCTTTGCCTCTGCCTGTCCAATGTGGGACTCATGGCTGTGTGTTCCCACGGCTGGCTTTCCCGTGGATGCCAAAGATTGACACTCAGGTCCTCATGCTCACACGGCAAGCACTCTACCACATGACTTTAAAATTACATCAGAAAATTCTCTGAGATGTTTGTGTGTGGCGCTGTAAGATGTGCTGCCATCTTGACCTCTCAGGTAAGAGTAGTTCTCTAACCCCAGTTGTGACTTATAGCAACATCCTCAGAAATTGTCAAGTATTTCCCAGGGAGTGAAGTAGGAGTAAGATACTTAACCTTTGCATTTTTAAAAAAAACACTAAATATGCATTCTTAATACTCTGTTTGACAAGCTACGTATGGTCCCTGTACTTTCCTGAGTATGGACATGTCCTACACACATAAGAATATCATTTTGGGGGCATCTGACTTCCTCATTGAGATGCTCAAACACGTGCAACGTAAGTAGGGAACAGTTTCAAGCAGAAAGTCTATAGAGCCTCCTGGGGGGGCTGCTCTTAGATTTGCTGATGAGGACTGTATACTACCTCTGTCTCCACAGAAGGCAGCTCTGTGGGTTCAGAGGCTTCATCACCTGTAAGAGATGTTGTGAATCTCTGTCCTTTGGGCACTAATATACTCCATACATGTTTTTGGAACCTTGTAACCCTGGGAGGCTGAACTGTCTAGATGATTAGGGCCTATATTAAAAATCTTATCACCTGTGATAGCTGAGATTCAGACACAACTAATCTAGGCCTATCTGGGGCTAGCCTGGGGTGGAAGCCTACGCCGTTAAGAGGTGAAAGAGGTTATCACCGAAACCACAGTAGGTGGGAAGGACTATCTGGTTTTCAGATAGGAGAGTTGAAGCAGACACAGGTGAAAATATGCGGGGTATGTTGTCACTGGTGAGCCCTGAGGTTAAGTCTAAATTGAATAACTCAAAATGACTTGGCTACCCTAAATGAAGTGGTTCCCTCCTTCCCATGGTGTGTGTGTGTGTGTGTGTGCACATGCACTCGGAGAGGCCAGAGAGGTCATCCTCTGGTAGCATGTCCTAGGCACCATTCACCTTCTCTATTGAGATAGTGTCTCTTGCTGAGCTGCAAGTTGCCATGTAGGAAGCTGGCTGGCCAGCAAGTCACAGGGAACCAGCCTGTCTCCCAAGTACTGGGACTGCACCCAGTGGTGACACTCTGTGGGTGTTACCACACCAGATCCTACTATTATTTATTAATGTGGGTTTCAGGACTTGAACACAGGTCTTCTGACTGGGTTGTCTCTCTAGCTTTAGACTGATATTTCTTTTCTGGGGAGATCCTCAGTGGGTGAAATATAGGTTGGTGAAGCTGGGGGCTTTCCTATGAGGTCAGAGACAAATGTGTCCCCAGGACGGGCCCCAAGGAGCACATCTCCCTATGGTGTCTCTCCCTTTGCTTTCTCCACTGTTTCCTCAAGCAAACTCAGTCTAGACTCAGCCCACTCAGAGGCCTTTATTGCTCAGTTTAAGGTAAATTCCTGCCCAAGACTGGTTTCTGTGGTGTGCATGGGGCAGGGGGCACAGGCATTTCTGTAGCTTGATCTTTGGGGAGTAGGGCTAGATACCACTTCAAGTATTCTGAACTGCTCCACCCTGAGCAATCTAGTCTCTCTTGTTCTCTATCCCTTATTTGTGGTCCAGAAGAGGAATAAATCACATATGTTTTTAGTTCCTGGTGCTGAGATGCTTACATTATTTAGAGCAGACATCCAATGTCTTCTGCTGCAGTTTCTAATGCTTCCCCAATGAGAGTCGTGTGCCATTTGTTCAACGATAACTTACCTTGTCAATGTCTGTGTTGGCAGGGAGAAGGGGTATCACAGGATTCTGGACTTGGGATGTGAATGTCTCA
Organism: Rhabdomys pumilio; assembly: GCA_030674055.1. Taxonomy (NCBI): domain Eukaryota; kingdom Metazoa; phylum Chordata; class Mammalia; order Rodentia; family Muridae; genus Rhabdomys; species Rhabdomys pumilio. Next base: position 45,307,847 of record JANHMN010000006.1, read on the forward strand.
GTGACTTGTTCTTTGTCTCAGATGAGATGAGAGACAATGAGTTCACAAGAGCAGATTTCTTAGCAGGAAGCAATTCAGAAGACTAGAAGTGAGATTAAATCAGATTTCCCAAAATATCTGGCAGATGGGCAAACCATCACTGGCATCAAGCTCCCCAATATTTCTCTTCCAAGTTTTTTCATATCTCCCTTTATCCCCTCTGCCTCTTGTCTTACCAAATTCTACATAACCAAGGACCTGTTGCCTTTTCTATCTATCTTTCTCTCTCTCTTTCTCTCTCTTCTTCCTTCCTTCCTTCCTTCCTTCCTTCCTTCCTTCCTTCCTTCCTTCCTTTTTTTGTTACTACAGTTTGCTCTCTGGAGTTCTGTGAACTAGTATTGTATTTTCTTTTTCTTTCTTTCTTTCTTTCTTTCTTTCTTTTTTTTTTTTTTTTTGGTCTGGCTTTGCTCAGGTTCAGTGCTTTTTGCATTCTGTCTGGGTGGTGCAACCAACTCTTCACTGTTGAGCAATGTTTCATTACCCAGGCATACCACAAGTTTTTAATCTGTCCACTTTTGCATGGACATCTGAGTACATTTCAGATATTAGCTGTTATAAATATCCTCAACGTGAACGTCCACATCCACATCATTAAAGATTCACATGTTTCATCTGAGTAAATGCTCCTTTTATTTTGTACTAATTTGCATTTAGGAAGGGGTTCTTAGTTTTTTCTTTCTTTTTTTGAGGGGGCAACGCGGGGTAAGCATCAGAGAATCTAACTTGCTGACTGTTCACAAGGTAATGAAATTATGGGTTGGAAGGAATGCAAACCCAGTATCGGGATCTGGGACATCTATTTCTAGCAACTTGATCATTCCTCAGCTTTCCCGTTGGCTTCTCATTTAGGAGGTATGTATGGTAGTTATTTCTGTCAGGAGGAATAGTCACGGTACTCAGTGAATGCCCCTAAAACTTCTCTGGAGCAAACCATCACTCTCTGGGAGGAGATCTTATTGGAAAAGGAGATAGTTACTGCCTCATTCAGGACCGGGAGTTTGATGTGGTTGGATTTTTCAGGCCCAGGCCAATTATTTAATATCCCTAATTCTACAAACATTAGACTTTTGACAGTAGAAAAAGTAGAAAAGGCAGATTGTGATGCAACTGAAAATACATAGTGTGGAGTTTTTCATATTCCCAAGTGAGCAGATAATTGTAACACTTTGCTTTGGCTGGGTGTTGTATAAATCAGGCCTTGAGAAGCAACAACACTGTTTCCATTCCTTGTGTCTCTCTGAGCTCTGCTGAGATACACAGCTCTACCAAGAAAACTCTGCTGAGAGTGAGGCACTGCTAAGACTGCCCATGAGAAATCTCCCCTCACCCCTGGTGGAGGAGGTTGCAGGAGACACACTGGGTCATCTTGGGAGCCCAGCTTGGACCTGGCAAAGGCTCTCTAGGTACTTATAAGACACTACCAGTCCTCCCTCCTGTACAGAAAGCACAGATGGGGAAGTCAGCAGATGCTTTTCAAGGAAAGGAAGAAAGGAGTTGAGTTCTTCTGCCAACCCGGAAGCAGCGTTTCGACTGAGCTCTTGATTCTGAGCGGGCACAGGAAGCGGATTTTAGATAAAGAAGAAACGTTTCTCCTACCTTGCAGGCAGGAAATGGGTTTTTGGTCCTGGGATTCCTCTTTTGAACATGTGGGTGTCGTGACTTCCTCTCTCTCTCTCTCTCTCTCTCTCTCTCTCTCCCCCACCCCTTCAAGTTTTTACATTTAGAAAATAGATCCAATTCCCTGGAAACCATTTCTTTTGGGCAGACTCCAAGATAGAAATCAAAGTTAGACTTGGTTTGTGGGGTCTTTGGAAGCACAGCACCGACTCCTCTTCTTCTGTTTACACAATGCAGAATGCTTGTTCACAGGAGGAGATTAACACTGTCAGGCTGCCCAATTTAGGGTCAGTTCTCAGTGGCTGCTAAAATAAACATTATGGTTTGACAGCCATGGCATTTTTTTTTAAAAATAATATTTCCATAAAGAAAGAGAAAAGTGATAGAGACCAAACCACCATGTCTTGTCACTAGCATTATATAGTATTTTTTTTTTTCTGTTTTTTAATCACTGGGTTATTTGCTTTTTCTGGCAGGAACCATGGCTTTGATTTCTCTGTTTTGTAAAGGGCAAAATAATTCCACTGAATTATTATCATTACTATTTTATTTTGTTATTTGTATATATATATGTGTGTGTGTGTGTGTGTGTGTGTGTGTGTGTGTGTGTGTGTACAGTGTGGTGTGTGCATGCACATAATGTCTGGCCATCAGATGACAGTCTTGAATATGGATGCTTAGGCATTTTGGAACTTTTGTTTGGGGAGGGATTTTCATTGGCCTCGAACTTTACCACATAGACTAGGTTAGCTGGCCTAGAAACTTCCAGAGATCCTTCTGTTTCTGTCATTTCTGGGGTTGTAGGTGTGCACTGTGGCACCCAGCTTTTTCTATGGGTTCTGGGAATATGAATTCACATCTTCATGCTTGCAAAGCAAGCGCCTCTCGTGCTCAGCAATCTCTCTGGGATTACTATTACTTTTTGAAACAGTATGATATAGCCTAGGGTGGCTTTGAGGTCACTGTGAGATAGAAGATGACCTTAGACTCCTGGTCTTCCTGTTTTTACTTTCCAAGCGCCAGTACTACAGGCTGGTGCCATCATATCTAGGATCTTATTAAATTCCGATTGTAACAATTGTGAGTTTAGAGAGTAATGTAACACCACAATTTCTATCCATCTACAAAGGGCAGGAATATAGCTCAATAGCAGATCATTTGCCTTTCCTACCATAGATGAGGTCTTGAGTTCTATCCAAGAACAAAGAAGCAAACAGATAACCCCCCTTGCCTCAGATTTCTGAGGCCCACCTCAATAATTTCTGAGTCAGCAGATCTGGAGTAGGATCTGATAGCGTTTCTAACACATTTTCTGGCAATATAGATGCTGTTGGTTTAAGGTCCACTCTAGGAGAAATGTTGACCTAATAATTAATATAAAGACATCAGGGTCCTAGACTCAAGATTCCAAGTCCAGTGGAAATTGAATACTTAATAATTCTTCAAATATGGGGTCAGAGGTTACTAGGCAAACCTAGATATTTAGTATGTAAATATCTAGATAGTACATATTATAAGCTGTGCTGGTCTCATGGTTTCAGATACAATTACTCAACTCCAATTTAATTCCACTGTTGTAGTTCAAGACCATGTCAGACACATTTGAAAACAAATGAGCATAACAGCATTTTTTATTAAAATAATAATAGTTATTATTATTATTATAATACCTATTCACTTTACATCCTACTCACTTCTCCCTCCCAGTCACCCGCTCCCACAATTCTGCCCCCATCTCCCCATCTCCCCATCCCCACTCCTCTGAGTGGGTGGGGGCCTTCCTGGATATCCCCCAACACTGGTATATCAAGTCTCTGTGAGGCTAGGTGCATCCTCTCCAACTAAGGCCAGACAAGGCAGCCCAACTAGAAGAACATATCACACATACAGGTAACAGCTTTTGGGATAGCTCCTGTTCCAGTTGTTTGGAACCCACATGAAGACCAAGCTGCACATCTGCTACATATGAGCAGGGAGGCCTAGCTCTAGCCCGGTGTATGCTCTTTGGTTGGTGGTTCAGACTCTGAGAGCCCCAAGGGTCCAGGTTAACTTTGTTGGTCTTGTAGAGTTCCTATTCCCTTAGGGGCTGCAATCCTTCCTCCTATTCTTCTATAAGAGTCCCCAAGCTCCATCCACTGTTTGGCTGTGGATATCTGCATCTGTCTGAGTCAGCTGCTGGGTGGAGCCTCTCAGTATGACAGTGTTCTAATAAAACTTTATTTGCATAAATCGGCAGGAGGACAGACATGGTCCAAATCATTTGCTAGCCTAAACTAGCATTAAATTAGATTTTACAAACGAAGCAATTGCCTGGCAAAATGTTGGTCACATAGATTGTTAAATATTTGCCTTTGCTACTACTCAGGTGGACTTCACCAACCCATGTATACCATAAGAAGACATGTTTGTTGGTAGAATCATTTTCCATGGCTGCTAAAAGTGAATTCAATACCTGGGGGCCCTTAAAAATAGAAATGTATTTTTCCCTAGTTTTCAAGCCTGGAAGTCATAGATCAAGGTATCAGTAGGCTGATTTTTCTCAGACAACTGATAAATATATCTATATCTATCTATCTATCTATCTATCTATCTATCTATCTATCTATCTATATATATATAACCTGGAATGAGACTTGGCAAGATCCTGCCTCAAAACAAACAAACAAACAAACAAATAAACATGCACAGAAGCTAATTGTTTCCACAATACACTGTACCTTATGAGTTTGTGAAAAATAGGGATTATATTTGATAGTGGTTTTTATTCTTTTTCAAAAAATGTTAAACGTTGCATTATACTGAGTGATTGATTCTTGTTCTCACCTTCACTGTCCTCTTGTAGAGATGAGAGCATAATTTTTGGTAGTTTTTTTCTTCTATCCTGTGGGTCTTAGGGATGGAACCCAGTGTGTTAGACTTGAAATAGTGCTTTTTCCTGTTTATCCTCATCAGGAGCTTTACTTGGTTTTGAAGATTTGGCCATTCTCATGTGCTGATCTTGACCACTTTGAATATGAATTTGAAAAAACTGTGTGTGAGAGTCCACTCCAAAGATGGCCACACCAATGCTTGTTTCTGTCTTAGTCTGTGGACTGTTGCTGTGAGGAACATTTAATTGTTCTGAGTTTGAGTTCTAGGACACACATAGAGGAAGACGGAAATAACTGATTCCCAAAGTTGTCTTCTGACTTCCATGACACTGTGACACTGTGACACTGTGACACTGTGACACTGTGACACTGTGACACACACACACACACACACACACACACACACACACACACACACACA
>JANHMN010000006.1:45329167-45348813 GCA_030674055.1 Rhabdomys pumilio
TGTGTGTGTGTGTGTGTGTGTGTGTGTGTGTGTGTGTGTGTGTGTGTACTGTGTTCAAATGTGTGCATATTGAGGCCAGAGGTCAATGTTCTGTGTCTTCCTCAATTGTTCTTTGACTTACTTTTTGAGACTGAACCTGGAACTTGCTGATTAGGCTAGGTTGGTTGGACAGTGGGCCCCTGGGACCCACCTGACTCTACATGCTTAGGACTACAGTGGCTCCACAGTGGCTGGATTTTTACATGTGCTGCAGATTGAACTTAAGTTTTCATTGGACCCTCTCAACAGCCCACTTCTAGACACTGCTAATTCCCTTAGATAGCATTAATTTTAAATTTTATTTAATTTTTGTACAAATGACAAGCCTCCTGCATGGTACAGAGATATTTCTTGGTTCCTCCACCTGGAGTGTAGGCTTCTAGTGACATTACTATATTCTGCCCCCACCCCCACCTTCCCCGTGCTGCCTCATTTCCTAGTCTTCTGTTCCTCTTCCTGGAAAGGGAATCTGATGTTAGTCTTGGGCAATTTCCCAGCTTCCTTAAACTATTCCCTACTTTGTTGAGAGTAAAGGAGGATGGGTTCCTTGTGAGTCAGTTCTTTGACTGGTGCACATTGTCTTCTTAAAAATTCCAGAATAGGTTCCTAAATGTGGGTTTGGGGGTGCAGGTACCTAACCACTCATTTTCTCTTGAATGAGCTCTGAGAAACCTCCATCACTGCCGGCTTGAGCATCCTAGCATTCAGGCCTGGATTGCTCAGACACTCCTGCCCTTTCTCTCTTCTCGATTGCTCTTCTGAACCTCTCTTCCCACCTCTGTCCTACCCTTCAAGCTGGTGACGGTGACATTTGAAAGTTAGCGGCTGTCTTCATTGTTCTTTTATTGCTCTCTCTATGCTATTAAGATTTCAACTCAACACACTATTCTCTTTGGTTTAGTGCTTTTATTTTGTTTTGAGCTAGGATTTCACCCTATAGTTTAGGCTGGCCTTGAACTCATGACAATCCTCTTACCTCAGTTTCTTGTACTGGGATTATAGACATGACCCACTACATCTGGGTCACACCAGGTTATTTATTGCACGTGCACATACACCTATTTTATTTATTACTAGTGCTCAGTAAAGTGTTCAGCACTTCATTTATCACAGATGAATAATGTATTCATTAATGCAATTCAACATTCAGTCCTCCGGTGACAAACGCTCTTTTCTTTGTGCGGAAGCTCATTTTCCTCTAAGCCATAAAACCTGTCCACATACTAGGCTAAAATGTCCCTTTCCACTTAGGACTATAGAAAAACAAATATGATCCTTTCTCTGAAGGATAGTTGGAGAGACATTTTAAAACATGTTCAGAACTCTCTGGAGTCAGGCCAGGCATCTCCACTTTCTTTTAACTATACCAGGTCAAGTTGTAATATCTTTTTGCCTCTCAGTAACAACCCTAAGCAAGTGGATGGTCCCAGAGTCTTTAGCATCTGGATGGAAGGATGTTTGCTATAGTGCTGTATGGAAATCAATTAGTTTCATCCTATTAACTCATCAGCCTTTTAAGACACTAGTTTTACCCTATGCCCAGCGTGAAGACAGTAATTCATAATGGGAATGATGGTTACATCACAGTTCCTCTTCTTCTTTGACTGTCAGTGTTTTGTCATTAGAGATGACAGCAGACATCAACTCTCAAGTCAGTGAGTAATTGTGAAGTATTCTCAACTCATTATCTTTGCAGCTTTGGAATCATGGGGACTTTAGATAACCCTTGGTAATTAGAGATACTATGCTCTTGGATAATTTGCTTCATAGCTAAGCTTTCATGTGTGAAGAGGCCTTTATAGGAAAGACACAGAAGGACGAGGTCCTCCGATGACCTTTCCTTCCTATAGAGGTGGTGGTTGCTATGATCTTTAGACTCATCCTCTTTCTGAAACCCAACAACATGTGGATTCACAATGCTAGGCAGAGTTACAAATTCTGTCTATGGATGCAGAATGAAACGTTCCTATTGGAAAAGATAGCCTCTTAGTTCTGTTCTGTCACACCAGAGCCACCTGACTCAGTCTGAACTTTCTTTGAACATAGACTAACTTTGATCCTATAAGTCTACATTGAATTGTAAAAATATTACATATTGGCATACTAGATACTCTAAAGAAATCTTCAATAGTTGTCTTAGCTCCTCCAAGAGCTGTTGGTGCCATCTCCTGAGTGTTTGGATGACAGGCATGTGGCACCAAGTCTGGACTTCTAAATTTTGAATTCTGGGGTCAAACTCAGATCTTCACGATTACATAGTAAACCCTTTACTTGACTGAATTTCTATTCAGCCTCACTTGCTTATTGTATGCATTTATTACAGGGTATTGCTGTGTGGTTAAGACTGGCTTTAGATTCAAAATTCTCTTGCCTCAGTCTCACTAGTACAGGGGTTACAGACATGCGGTGTCATACCTACCTAGTGGTTTATGGGGACCCAGGAATAAATGTTGATGTCCCAGGGATGATGTTGATGTTCCAGTAATGATGTTGATATCCCAGTGATGACACAAATGAATTAGTGATTCACTTGTGAGCTTGTTAGCATTGAAACAATTAAAAACATCATAACAAAGAGAAGATAACATCTTTTAAAAAAAGAAATAGTGAAGGATAGAGAAGTCAAGGACTTATGGTTTGGTGCTGACACATGAACCACATACAGGGAACAAGAAAGGAAACCTAAGTGGGCAAATAGTTGCTGTACTTGCTGCAAGAAGAGAATAGCCCAAATTCATTTTGATGTTTCTTTCTGAAGGAGTTGGTCTACCAGTAAGATCAGGAATATACAGCTTGTTCCTGGACTGTGTACCACCCCCCAGAAGCACATAGAAGGGGACTGAACACACTTTAGGATTTGTAAACAAACAACAGCAAAAAGCAAAAGACAAGATAAATACCGAACTCTTGCTAAATAGCTTGCAGCAAAATTTTCTGGTGGATTTTAAATAAATTTTCCTTATGGCTGGAGAAGCTGTCAGAACTGCCCTCAATTTTCTCAAAGTGTTTGTGGAATTGCTGTAGGTGAGTGCACAAAAATGTTTACTAGAATGTTCAAGGCTACAGAGGTTTGAATCTTGCATAATACAATTAAAATGTGTATTTTAGTGATAACCGAATCAGAAACAAATACAAAGGAAATATGAGAAAAGATGTAGGAGAGTAAGGAGTGTATGCTTAGCATGGTTGGATTTATTGGCTAAAAACTAAGATATTGGACTTGGGAGATGTCAGTAAAAGTGTCTGCTATACAAGCAAGAGAACCTGAGTTCAAATCCTCAGTGTGAACACAAAAATCAAGATGCAACAGTGTATGTCTATAACCCTAGTGCTGCAGTGGGGGTCTGCAGGGATACAAGGAGGTCTCTGGAACTCATTGACTAGCCAGCCTAGATGTATTGATGAGCTCCGAGTTCAATGAGAGATCTTGCCTAAAAAAATATACTGTGGAAAGCAACAAGAAAGATGCTTTATATTGACATTCGCCTCTGGCCTCTTTTCTCTTCTTCCTTCTCTCCATCCCCTCTTCTTCTCCCCTCCCCTCTGGTGTTGACGGACAGTTTGTTTCTGAGGGCCTCTTCTGGACTGGCATTTGCCATGAGATGTTATGAAGGACCTTTTCCCTAATCTTACATCCCCTCTTCACAATCTCAGAGGAAACAGTTTATTTTATAGAGAGAGTTATTCCCGTGGTGACTGAAGAATAAGTTTGGATGGCCCACTCAACTAACCCCCCAAATGTATATTCTGGGGAATAACAGTTTTCCTCTCTAGTCTACAACTTCCTTGGTCTCTTCTGATGTTTTTTTCTGATGTTTGTTGTTTTACTTACTCTCCTTATTGCTCTAATGAAATAGCTGGGAAAGAGAACTTAAGGTAAGGAAGACTTATTTGGGCTCACAGTTTCAGAGGGCATGGTTCATCATCTCTTGGTGCCTCATGTGTTTCAGTAGAGCATCTCATAGTGGGCACACGAATTAGAGAAGAGATGGTCACTACCTTTCTTACTAGGAAGCACAGGAACCAGGGGTGGATGTCAGCTAAGCCTTCAAAGGCCTGTGTTGTTGCATTACTTCCTCCGAAAGGACGGTCTCACTTCCAAATGTTTCACAACTTTCCCAAATAACCTAGACTAGTTGGGAAACTAAGTGTTCAAACCCATGAGCCTGAAGAGACATTTCACATGGAAGCCATATCTCAACCATAGGCTTCTTTCACCATGACTTTAATAGAAAAGCTTGTTAGGCATATTTATAGCAGCAAAGGTGCCATTTTAGAAGGAAACACTGTGTTCTGGGACATCAGAGTTTCCAACTAGATTGCTTATCTCAGAAAGTAACGACTCAGTCATTTGGAAATGCTCTTGGGTCTTATTTGTTAACTACAATCTCAAGAAAATATTAACTCAATAGATCACCATGAGATTCAGAGGTTCCTGTCATGGGCAACTTCCATGGTCAAGGACAATTGAGTTGACACCTTCTTCTTATCTATCTTTAGACTGGAGTTATAATGGCATGGGACTCATGAGGTACTGTATTTGAAAAGTTCTTTGAAGATAAGAAAATTCTTTTAATTAAAAAGAAGATAATATCATCTTCAATTACGCTCCTTTGATCTTTGTGGAATAGTGTATGCTGGGACTTGTAGTTTCTACTTGTTGTTCCTCTTTAATGAGAGAAGTCCTTTGGCTTCTGGCAGATGACATGGAGGGGTGACAACCTGCTTCCCCATGTCACAGCTTATCATTTTGCCATTTGTGTGTGTGTGTGTTCTAAGAAGTTTCTTTTATTTTTTTCTTGTCTTGTTTTTATGCTGTTAAGTAGGTAGGTGGTAAAGGAACCTGAAAATTATGACTGTCATCAAAGACATTGTTTAAACTGTCATAGGTGTCAATTAGGCTGAACTCAACCATCCATTCTCTCCATTGCCCAAGTAAGGCTTCTCAGAAGCAAACTTATTTTGACATAGATTCTGAACTCAAAGGAGCACCAAAGAAGTTGATTCTTAAAGTCTAGGGTGATTAAAAAGGAAGAATATTTTTATTAAAAAGGAAGCATTGAAATGAAAGGTGAAATCTCAGGTTTCCAGTGTCCTAAGGTAAAAAATGAAAGAAGAGCATCAGGAGAGAGTGGAATGGCTGCTGAGTAGATGAGGTCTGGGGAAAATACTCTTTCTTCCCTAACCATCTTCCCAGTGAGGATGGCAGTCAAGTTCCTTATAGCTTAAATATTTGGTTTGTTTCTCTTGTCAAAAAGTAATCAACTGAATAAATCATTTGAAAATAAAAGCAAACTATTTATGCCTTAATACTTTGCTATTTGGTACATTAAAAAAAAAAAACTAGAATTGGGGATTCTAATATGTGAACATGGGGGTTATCAAGGGAGGAGAGAATTTCTAACCTGAGTGATCCTAGAACCAATATAGAAGAGATCTTGACCTTTCCCTTTATATTCCAGTACTTGTTAATGCTCAAGTGATTGTAGAGGTTCTATTTGCCAAAAGTTATCTACCAAAATAGGGAGAGGGCACCAACTCAGAATTCTACCTGAACCAAAGCTTCCTGTGGACATGATAGTCTCAGAGGCTTGAGAGCTTGTTCGTTTTAAGCCCCTCATTTTAAATGGAAGAAAATAATGGTGATGTTCCATCTTCTGTCAGCCAGTGTGCCTGCCAGCAGCACTTGCAGATCTTTAAGACAAGCATTTAGGTAAACTTGGTGAAGATGAGGTACTGGGTCATTTTGTTTTGTTAAGAATTTCTTGTAGCCCAGGTTGTAGACAAGGATGTCCTTCAACTTCTGATTCTCTTGTCCCTCAGACCTCCCCAGTGCTAGGATTGTAGGCAAGTGCCCATACCTGACTTGAAGGTAGAGGAATTCTTAAAAAAAGTTTTAAAATTTTAATTCATTTAAATTTAAATATTAAAACCTACCTTCTGCCCACTAGGTCCCGTAATTCATATTTAGGCAGTACTATATAGATAGGAAACACTTATGCTGGTGGTGAGTGATTTACATTTTTGATTGATTAATGGCATGATCTAGTGAGCTGCAAGGCTCTACAGTGAAAAAATATACAAAAGAAAAGAAAAAAATACATAGAAGAAGGGGACAAGAAAAGGAAGACGGAATGAAACTGAATAGGAGGAAAGGAGGGGAATCTTTATTTCCACTAAAGAGCTTCATGTTTCAAGACCAGGATACCTAGCCCTAATATTCTGATTAGGTTCTGGCTTTGGATCGCTCAAAATGTCACTGTACGGTTGTACTGACTGGCATTATTTGTAAGTATTTCGATTCACTTACATATTCAACCAAACCTGGTCGAGTTTAAATATATCCAGAACATCAGGCCTGCTGTGCTAGTTAGCTTGGACCTCTAATCTCAGCACTCCTGAGGCTGAGACAGAAGGGTGCTTGAGTTTTGTGTTTAGGGCTAGTCTGGGTTGGAATGTGGGAGCCTTTCTCAAACACCAAAACCAAAAATTTCCCCAGACTAGACAATTAAAAAAGATAGCACCCAAGTTTAAGATAATTTTTTGGAGGAATAAAAGGAAAGAAAAAGAGAAAAGAAAAAAAAGTGAGACCAGGTATGGTAAAATAAGCCTAAAATTCTGGCCTTCAAGGAGGCAGAGACAGGAAGATCACCGAAGGTTCAGCATAGTTCTGGTCTACAGCAACAAGTTCTAGACAAGCTAGGACTTTAGTGAGACTCTGTCCCTTAAAAAGAAAAAGAGAAAAAAAAAGAAAGGAAGAGGGGAAGAAAGGAAAAAAGAAAGAAAGGAAGAAGGGAAGGAATTTATTTTTTAAATTGTTTGATATCATAGCACAGATGTTTCCACTGCATAGTTTATTGAGAGCTTAAGGTGATGGGAGATGCATGCCCTGTGACCTATTCATGGCTGTCGTTCTATATAAACTTGGTTTGTAATTTGGACTGGCTCTCTTACAGCTGGGAAAAAAACATTACTGTTCACCCCCTTCAATGGTTTAGTCAGTAAGGAAGGGAAAAGCCAGAGAGATCAAGTGACCTGCCTCAGGTGGTCCAGCTCTTTGATGGTGGCGCCAGACACTGCCCCACCTCATCCCCACTCCCAGCTAGCATTTGCTCAGCTTCTTTGGAGAATCTGTGAATCCTGGTTTTGCAGGCCCACCTCAGGAGTTTTGTAATAATTACCCTAAGGAGCCTCCCTAGAAATCTTCTGATCAGTCCTTGTTCCACATAGTTGACGTGTCCCTCAGTCCTGTCCTTTCTGGCTTACCTGAGCTCTGATAAGCCCAGGGCCAGAAAGGAGAGTAGAGATTTCTTGATAGGGTGGAATAATGTTTTTCTAAACTCATTGTGCAGAGATTTGGCAATAGCTTTTAGCAGACTTCAGTTTAGTCCCAAGAAACAAGACAAATAAACTTTGCAGGGAGCTGGTGTGGCACCTTGTACTAACTCTGTCTCTGAGACTCCTAAAGGATGGGAAGAAATATTTTTTAGGAGAAAAATATATGGTCTCTCATTGACTTCAGTGGAAACCAACTGTAATACTTTTCAGGAAAACAAGCATTTCTGTTGAGGGGGTGTGGGAGGCTTACGTTGACAAATTCTGGGAAACAGACTGCAGTAGCATGAATGTAAAATTAGAGCAATTTAAGGAAATTAAAACAAAGAAAACCAAGGGATTACACAATTTAAGGATTTGAAATCCTTTAACAACATTCCCTAATTAGTCTGAAAATTTGGAAACCTCTGTTAGGATGTTTCCAACCTAGTTGTGGGATGAAATTCGGATTACTTGAGATTTCAGACTCACCAGCAGGAGAATCTGGGGGGTGGGGGGGAATCAGAGTCTTCAGTGATTGACTGGGGAGGTGTGTGCTGGAGTTGGGAGCTTGAATTTAGTAGAGGTGATGGATGTTACATGATGTTAAGTGATGGATTACCCTTTGGGTGTCCAATTTTGTTCCATAATGTTAATTTAGAAAGACTAAACACAGGCAATTGGAGCATGAATTGGGACTATCTATAGACCAGGAAATTCAGATACTTGTTCTCCTTAAAGTTCCCAATCGCTTTCCTGTTTTATTTCTGCTACTAAGTTTCTCAAGAGCCCAGTGCTTTTGTTTATTCTCTTTCGCACAACTCCCAGGGCTACGCAATGAGCTATACAATGCTGGTCAGGTGGTCTCTTTAGAAACTGGAATCATTGTGGCCTACCAAGAAGATACGAACTTGGAGACGAGAACAGAAGTTTCAAGGAATTAAAAGGAGAAAATAAAAAAAAATATCGATGTGGAGGTCAAGGGAGTGACTAACGAGGCTAGGGATTATTGTGGAGAGATAAGATTATTTAGAATTCAGAATAAAGTCTCTGTAAACTTAGACTCACAAGAAACCAATCATAAACCCAGAGACTGAAATTGTGGCAGAGTGGACATTTTTAGCAGATCTGGTAGCATCTGGCCTGGGGAGGAATGAGTGAGGGTCAGCTGCTCCTGATGTAGAATGCAGTGGGTGGAGGTACTGAGCTCAGAGCAAACTATCTGGGATAGCCTCCAGCTAAAGTAGCAAGCTGTTGTCCTTAAGGTATGTGTGGCACCTAGTGGGCTCACCCTCACCCCAGTCCCCATGTAAGCTGGTAACTCTGCTTTAAACTCATTTTAGAACTCTGGTCTTTGCCTTCCCGTTTCTCTGGCTTTTAAACCCCTTTCTGGGATTAAAAGCATACCTGCTGTCCTCCTTTTTGGCTCCTGAATATCCTGTGGTGATATCAGTCTGCATGAAGTCCCCCATTTCCTAGGGTGTCATTATCCTCCATAGAAGACAAATATGATCAATTTTCACCCTAAAACTCACCAACCTAAATGTGTCAATGCATTCTTTTTTTCCTTTTCTTTAATTATTTTAATTATTTTTTTCTCCAGAAATGCTTGTTAACAAACGAATGAAGAGCTCAGATGCTAAAATTCAGCAGTATGTGTTTGTATCCTGCCTCCTCTACTTTACAATCTGATCCGTGTTGGATCAGGTGAACTAATAATCTTGTATACTCCGTGTGCTAGTTTTTGTTGCTGTTGTTGACTCGGTCTTGTGTATGCCAGCATCACATTGAACTCCCTGCATAGCTGAGGATAACCTAACCTTCTGGTCCTTCTGCCTCTATAGAGTGCTGGAGTTACAGGTTTGCGTCATGACACCCAGTTTCAATGGTGCTGGAGACAGAATCTAGGGCCTCGTGCATTCTAGGTGAATACTCTGCCAACTAACCTCCTGTCCTGGCTATGACAGTATTTTGAGTTAAAAAAGTAATTCCCTGTGTAGTATTTGATATCTGTATTAATATCAATATTATGATAAGGCTGTTTTAGTTCAGGCTTATCTATTTCTTTTACTTCTTCAAAGCAGAAATGAGACTATACTTTTCTTTGCTATTTTGCAGGAAGGTGGTAAGAGTCTCTGTTCGTTGAATGGTGTGTCTTTGCAAGGAAGGCTACAGTTAATGTTTGGCTTCTAACATCCTTGATATTTTATCATTCAAAGAACCTTTTGTGGAGGAGAGAGAGCTCCCTTCGGTTACATCATAGTTGGAAAAGGACAAAAATGTCACTTTTGATATCACGTGGCTGAAGGGACTGGACTAGAGCTGAACCCAGGTGAAGGCTTCTAGAAATTTATTTCATGCTTAGATTTGTCTGCTTGTCTAGCTGAGTTAAGAGGCAGAGGACTTAGGGACACAATTATGGGGTGGTAAGAAAGAGGCATGCATGTTTTTTCTTTTTAAAAAACTCATTAATGTCACAACTGTGAGCAGTTTCTTTGGGTGAAGAATAGAAAAAGAGATTTAGAGATAGGCAATGCTATATATTCCCAGTTAGCCAGGTATGGTGGCACTCTAATCCCAGCACTCAGAAGACAGAAGCAGGCAGATCTCTGTGACTTTGAGGCTAGCTAGGACTGTATAGCAAGACCCTGTCTCAGGAACAAACAAACAAAGAGCCAATCAATTTACCTTAAGATACTGACTACATTCTATGGCAAGACAGCCACTCTGGCAATTGGGGAACAAGCTAGTTCCAGTGGAGACGTGCTTAGAATGTTCCAGGGATTCTGCTGGGTTTTCTGTCTTAGACTCCTTTCCATTTTCCGTTCCAGGGGTTTTCCTCACTGCCTGCTCCCCTTTCTCTTTCTCCGCCCCCCTTTTTTTGAGACAGTATTTTACTCTGTAGTCCACACAGGCCTTGAAATCATTCTGGTTCTCCTGCCTAAGCTTTCCAAGTGCTGGGACTTAATAGTGTCCACACTATGCCCATCTCCAGAGTTTCTGCTCTTTGTGGCATAGACAAAGTGTGCTCATCTTACCATCCAAGCCTCAAAAGCTGGGTCTTTGAAAGGAAGGACTATTTTCTTTTTCCCTCCATAAAGCCAAAAAAAAAAAAATCCCCCCAAAACAGGACCCTTTCTTTCTAACAACCTTCTTACTTTGCCAGGCTTTCTTTCCAGAAGGCTCAGACAGACCTTCAAGGTACTCGAATTCAGAGAGAGAAACATCTGCAGGAACTTTAAGAGCAGATGCACGAACCAGGCATTTAGTAAGTGAAATACTATGTCAACTTTGCCTTAGATAGCCAGCTCCTCTGACCTGCTTCTGGGATTCCAGGTCATTCCTGGCTTATTAAACTCTACCCTACCTTCCCAGGCAGGATCAAGATACAGGCAGTCACCTGGACCAAGAATTACTGATTGCAGCTTTTCTGGGATTCTTGCCCAACACTTTGTCAAATCCTCCCTTTGAGGGAATTCTTCTTGATGATTGGAAAACATTCCCTTCAGGTGCTGTTCACTCCTGAAGAGCAGACTTGCTGTCTCTGAGTTTCACATTCCTCTTACTGTGTTTTACAGCTCTGCCATTACAGTGGGGCCATCTTCTATCTCTATAATTATACTGGTCTCTTCCTATAGTATTTCTTCATTGCTTCTAGTCAATTAAAAAAAATTCTTTCTTGCTCTCCCTCTTCCCCTACCTACCAGTAGCAGGCACTGGTTTATGCTGGGATCACAGGCATATACGAGATGCTAGGTATGACATCTAGGGCCTTGTATATGTTAGGCAAACATGCTCACACCCTGGCAGCCCCCTCCTGTCTTTCATTCCTGTGATTAAATCTAGATCCCTTTACATACTGGGCAAAGATAGTACCCCTGAGGTACATGCCATGCCCCTTGGCGCTGACTTTCATAGAATTTGAATGAAACTAAAGCTTTGGGGTGTCTCTGATCACCATGCACTCCAGACTTCTGAGAAGAAGGACTCTAATTCTTAGGGTCTCTGCTTTTTCTTTGTCCCAGAATAAAGCTTGCCTCAGAGTAATGGCTCATCTTACAGTTTTTTTTTTTTTCTGTCTGCTGTTAGCTGGGCGCACACAGTGTTTCCACACCTATCATTCAGTAGACACTCAATTAGTATTTGTTGTATGAATATGTGACTAATTGTTATTAGTCACTAGACACCAAGGGCAGATCCCTGAAGGTTCAATGCACAGGTCTTCTCATTAGGAATATTAGTAAGACACATGTAGGTTTTTACATGTTCAGGGTAGTCACCACAGGGAGATTGGCAGTATTGCATTCTCCACAAATGTCTATATCTTCCCAGCTCATCTTTCCTGCATGCAAGGTTGCTTTCTCAAGTCATGCTGAAGCTGAACAGCTAAGAACCTTGAGTAGGTTCCCCAGGTAGCAGATGGCCAGACAGAAGCTGCCTGCTGCAGACTGGTTGTGATGAATTGGGTTCGTTACTAGAAATCAAAGGAGCAGAGCCTCGCTGTTATAATAGGATCCCTCCTCTGTGTCCCTGAGAAGGAGCTCACGGATCCCGCATAAAGCTCCTTGTTCAACCTGCTGTGCCTCTGTTCTTCACTGATAGCTAATAACTGGCATAGAGGAGCCATAAGGCACCACCCTCCACGAACCCCCAGACCATCTGCTTTCTGTTGGCTCAGTTGCCCTCACTGTTCCAATTGTATGAGACTTTAATTATTTTTCTTACATGCTACCGAGTTGGTCTCATTCTTCACCTTCCTGAGAAGGTCACACCACTGGAGTGACGGGAACCTGACCTATAATTAGTAATGGAGTACATGACATTTATAATAGCTCTTTGGAATCCTTTGGGATGAAAGGTGCTTCGTAAATGTAAACCATGATTATTTCTTGACAGCTAAATATAAAATTTCCACTAAACACTACTTAACATTGTTGCTTTTAAGGATATTAATTGGGTCTTTCAACTATACAACACAATTATCAGTCTAATTGAAAATAATTGGTCAAGGCTGGGGGAAGAAAAATACTTAAAACAAATGGGCCAAGCCAAACATTAAGAACTCCACTAAGGTAAAAGTTTACTTTAGTTGAAAAAGCCAACCGGCTTGCTTTGTCTTGGTGGGTAAACATTCTGGTGAAGTGTGAGATTCGAGGAAACCTATAATTAATCCTCAAAACAATGGTTGATAAGGGAGAGAAACTTCTAGAATTAGCTTATGCAGCCCGACTGAGGCTTTCCATCAAAAATCTTTTCTCTAGCTATGCAAACACTGTTTTGACACTATTTCCGTGGAATAAATCAAACGCGTCAGCCACCCGGCCCTCTTGTTGCGGGGGAGAGGCACTTTCAGCGTTAGACAAAACTTTTTGGTTATTGTTGTTGTTGTTGTTGTTGTGAGCTCTTCAGTAACAAAGCTCAGCGGAAAAGAAAGAAGAGAGAGAAGCAGATTGTGGCGAGCTTTACAAATTGGCACAGCCTTATCTGCTGCATTTCATGGTTTTCTGGAATCCTTTCAGAAGAGGCATTCCTTTGTAAGAGACGGTTTAAGCTTTATGTTATTTCAAGCTATATTTGCGAGTTTATGAAAATTGCTTTTCAGTTTCCGGGATGCTGAAAGCATCGATACTGATGTTTACTTCTTGTGAATTTATCTTGCTGCAGTGGGCAGCCGGAGAGTTCAGCTTTTCATTTGCCTTTCTTTCCTTTTTCCTGCCACAGGGGAGGGTCCCCGGATGTTACCTCTCAAAGCTCAAGCCAAGGTTCCCTTTCCACGTCAGTAAGAACCCAGGATCAACCCCTCTGGCCAAAGGCAGGTTTCTGTTTGTTAAACTTCACTTGCTGAGAGCAGAGGATTCAACTTTCTTTTTGAACCACCCCCCAATTGTTCCTCCAAAGCCTCTCCTACTTCTGTTCTTATATGTTCCTGAGCACAAAAAGCCATGTCCCCTGTCTTTAAAAAGAAATTTGAGGTCTGTTGGCATGGAGACCTTTCGGTGATGACCACAGAAATAGCAATAACAAAAACTCCATAGTTTTCAGCTCTGGACACACTGGCACAAATGCTGTTATTTGAACACCCACATGAACACTCCTGTTAAAGAATGTAATTAAAGCAGTCTAATTAAACAAAACAAAATGTCTCAAGTCCCAGACAATGAGTCATTTATTAAAATAATGTTTGACAGTTCAGAATTCCAAGATCCAGAAAATTTGAAATCTTTGGAGTCTTCATGTATTGGACATTAAATGCAGAATCATGAACACACACTCACACACACACACACACACACACACACACACACACACACACACTTGTCCTTAATGATAAGTTAATGGCAAAATAATTTAGATTTTTTTCCTTTTTATTAAAGGTTACAGTGATGTGAAATGAATTGTGAAGGATAAGAGTTCTATTTACTGAGAAATATATTTTATATAAATTATAATATATAATATGCTATATAAATACATATACTATATATGTATGTAAACAAAGTCTTGCTATGTATCTCTGGCTGACCTAGTACTTACTATGTAGCCAATGCTGACTTACAACTCATGGCAGTCCTCCTGTCTCAGCCTTTCTAGAACTAAGATTAGAGGTATGCACCATCATATCAGGTTTTATTGAAGTCTTCTGAAAACAGTTGGCAGGGAGTAGAGAGACTTGCTGTTTTGCAACTTTGGATGATGGTATTTCTGCTCTGGATGAGTAGAAAAACTTTAGATAAAGTAGGTAACCCTGATGAGATTTAATTCTCCCTAGTCTGCGAAATATCATACTGAATGAACTCTAGCAAGCTACAAATGACAGTTATTATAATAGCCTACCTACCTACCCTTGTATCTGTACATCTCTATAAGCATCTATTGTCTGTAAACAACCTGTCTCTACTATCTGTGTTTCTATAGTTTATCAAGGTGGCATGTTTGGGGCACTGGTATGATAATATCCTAGCCACAGGGTAATTAGTGAAAGGAAATCTGCTTTAGGATGTGCTGGAAGAATAGAATGAGGAGGAGAAGGGCTTGGGTAGCTCAGTGGGTAGGAGAACTTGCTTAGCTAGCATCTTATAGGCCCTAGGTTCAATTCCACTTTAAAAAAAGTAAGTGAATAATAATAAAAAAAAACCAGAAAGGCTGGCAATCTGTACCCAAAAGGAAAGCAGAGAAATATGCTCGGTAGAGTGTGTCTTTCCTGCAAGGAGTGAGCCTGGTGCACTGGACGTGGTGTATTTTTAAAAGTGAAAAAATATTTGCTACATATGATATTAGGATGGATGTGTGTGTCAATGAGCAAACTTTTTTAATTATGGGAGAAATTAGTTGCTGTTTTAATTACTTAGAAAGCGATTATATGGAAGCATCTCCCTACCCCCACCCCACCCCTTTAGGTTGCTGGAGCAATTTAGTAATTTAGTATGTTCAAGAACAGAGAGAGAATGGCTTCTTTAAAAACAAAACCCGGTTTCAGAAAAGCGGAATTCCTGCTCCTCTCTTGCATGACAAACAGCCATTGGAGCCGAGGAACTCTGCCTCATCTTAAGTGCGATGAAAAGTGAATTATAATATTTGGGGATGGCTCTGGGGAAGGCCAGGAGAGGTGACCAGCAATAGCTGCAGCTTGTTTTGGCTATTGTTTGAACTTCTAAGCAGGGACATTTGAGACATCTACTGACTTAATTAAAACCCCAGATGCTGAAAATATCTCGTTTGCAATCGTGGAAATACAGAGTGTAAACTACAAAGCATTGCTCCTGTGATTTCTCAAACAAGGGCCGGTAAATCAGACGTGTAGACACGACTGTATGAACCAGGAAAGTTATCTCAAACACCTAGCAGTGGACACTCCCCTTTATAGCTTCCAACAGTTCTTCGTGTGTCTTTCGGCTTATCAGGTTTACACTTCCCAGTTCTATTCCATATGACTTAAACATTATCACCCTTAAAAAAATCCAGTTCTACCTGTGGCCCCAGAGTTGCCTCGGAGGACTTTATTATAAGATAACGGTTGTAAATAGCACATGTGATTCCGTGAAAAAATTCCAATGATGCCTCCTCGGTTGTATGAATTGGAACCACAAGGCTTGTATGGAAACCAGTAATCACCCAGTGAGGTTGTCAAATATTTTGAGACTGAGACTTGGGGCCCTGTGAGAGGCGCTGGCTACAATGGAGGTATTTTGGCGATTTGATTTTCACAAGACTGGAAGGTTTAAGATGTGCTAAGGACTAAATACAAGAGGTTTGGCTTTCTAATGTAAACACCGTTGTCATTTGGGAATCAATTAGCTCCTTGCATGGAGGGAATGAGAGGTCTCTTAGACAACTATTGTGAGTTAGGCTATTTGCTTTAATTAAGAGGAGACAGAGTGGATTATTGTCTCCAGCAAAGGGGGTGGGAAGAGGCAGAAAATTACCCTTTAGCCTCATAAGCAACAAAGCCCACTCAAGAGGAATGGTCTGCCTGCGTCAGGCAGGTCTAAAGCAAATTAACTTTTAATCTGGAAACTCTAAATGAGGATGCTTGCACCCAACAATTAGAACAAAGTGAAAAGCAGGGGCCCTTCCAAGGCTCTTCATACATAGTTCATCCTGTTAGAGAGATAGATCTCTGATGAGTGGTCTACTTCTTTGTCAGAGATCTAGAATTTAAAGTGAAAAAAAGTTTCAAATCAAATCTTCAGTGCAAAAACATTAGCAATAACATTTTCAGTGTGTTAGTGTGAACCTTTCACACTAACAATGGAGTGAAATTTTAATTCCTTATTTATTTATTTGTTATTTTTAAACTTTGGAAGGCATTCGATCTACAATCACCATCTGACTGAGTGCTCATAATCTTTTCTCTTGTTAGGACTTGCCTATGTTAACCTGTCACTGGGAAGAGTTCAATTACCTTTACGGTACATTCACTAATCCTGCCATTCATAAATAAACAAACATCAAGTGCCAACTAATTGTCGTGGTCTCAGGTTCTGAGAGATGACAGGAAGTGGGATGCAATATTTTTGTAGGGTGAGGGAAAAGCAAATGAAGAATGGGATGCTCTGAGCACAAAGGAGGCGTACTGAGTCTTGTCTTATGGAATTGGGGCAGATGCCTAGAGATGACCTTGTATTTCTGGTCACCCTACTTCTATTTCGGATCCTGCTACTTCTACCTCCCGAGCTCTGGAATGACAAACATGTCCCACCAAGCCCAGTGTATGCCATGCTATGGACTGAATTTGGGTCTTTGCTCATTCCACGCAAACCCTCAACTGAACCAGCTACTACGTCTACAGCCTAATAGAATGCCTTCTAAGTTCACTGGAGCTAGTGTGTGTGTGTGTGTGTGTGTGTGTGTGTGTGTGTGTGTGTGTGTGTGTTAGTGGTGATGGGGGATGGATAGAATGGGAGCAATGCCAAGGAATCAGGATAGACTGAGTTAGCATAACATTCCATATATTTATTTAGTTTCCAGTGTTTGGGATTTTGCATGTCCATCTTACCATTTAGAATTAATTGAGCAAATAAGAGTAGTCCCCAAGGACTATGGGAAGGTTCAAGAAGCAAAGAGGATAGCATTTCCTTGGTGACTAAAAATGATTCCAAAGTATTTTGGTCTTAAAAAGGAATTAGATGCTTTTAACTGTGACCTATATATTGACACGACAGATGTTTTCCTCGCTATATATTTTGTTGTGGAAAAATACGCATCGCATGAGACTGACCATCTTAACCATCTCTAATGTTTCGTAATATCGAATGTTTTCAAAATGTATAACCATGACCATTGTCTGTCTCCATAATTTAGCTTATGAAATTGAAACTCTATGCCCATTGGTTGGCACATGTTCCTGTAGTCTCAGCTACATGAGACACTGGGCAGGAGGTTCGCTAGAAGGCAGGAATTGGAGATTTTACTAGTCAGCCACAGTGACATCTCATGCATGGTGTGGGTAGGAGACAGTTCAGTTGGTGCAGTGTGTGCCATACAAACCTGGAGGCCTGAAATCAGACTCACCGAACACATATAAAAGCTGGTTGCGAGTGTATGAGTATGTAACTTTAGCACTGGGGGTATGAGACAGGTGGATCCCTGGAGCTCTCTGGTCAGCTAGTTTAGAAAATTGGTGAACCCTGAGTTCAGTTAAGAGCCCCTATTTCAAAAGCTAAAATGAAGAATTATTGTGGAAGATGTTTGATGTTGACCTCTGATTGATGACACACACACACACACACACACACACACACACACACACACACACACACCAAACACTCATATGTGTACACACTGGCACATGTCAAAACCTTGTTTCTATTATCACTTAATTTTCAGCCAGGTCTGGTTGTGGTGTACTTTGGATACTGGGTAAGAAGGATTGTGAGCTCCAGGCCAGCCTAGGCAATATAATAATACCCTATTATACCCTGGTCTTATATAGCCCAGGCTAGCCCCAAACTTGTCTTCCAGACTGAGGAAGACCATGATCTTCTAGCTACCACCTCCTAAATGTTACCACTCAGTTTTATGTGGCAGTGGGATTCTAACCCAGGGCTTCATGAACACTAGGAAAGCACTCTGTCATCAAAGTCTTATCTCCAACCCCATGTGCTGTATAGGTTCAAACTGCATTTTTAGGAAAGCTAAGATAACGCCAGCCAATGGGGATATAGAAAGGTTTTGTTGCACAGAGTTGTTTCCGCCAAGCCAACTGTTTCCGGTAGTCTCCACTGGGATAGATCCATTATAGGACTGAGCATGCTTGTACCTTCTTTGCTAGCAACTGTAGATCGATAATGAACCCAGTCCTGTTTCCTTTCCTTGCTGGCCAGGGATCCTGTGCAACCCATGCTTTTCACTTAGTTTATTATGGTCTTGCTTCCTTCAGCACAGTGTATTTTGTAGGGATGTATGGATGCAGGCAATGTCCGACCGCTCCATGTCTTTTGTGCAGCTGTCCCAGCAAAGTATCTTTGACAGCCATAGTCATGCCAGTGCACTGGTTCTCAAGGGATAACGGTGCCCCTGGAGCAGTGCCTGCATGCCTTACCTGGCTCAGTTGATTTCTGGATTGTGTAACGGAAGCCCCACACAGCTTTTGCCTTCATTTATGTGTCTACCCTACGAAGTTGCAACTCTTCAGAGTACGTTTTCTATTTGTTTTCATTTTCTAGTTGTACCAATAGTTTCTTTACTCTCTCAGCTAAATCAATTTACTATGATTTCTAGTTCTATCACCCAGTGATTATAAATATCTTAAAAGGATTAGGTCAATACGATTTCCTAATAATCCCCAGATATCATTTTGGCTTGATTCTTTGTACGTGTGCACGTGTGTCAGCGTTTATGTGTGGGTACCGATAGGGAGCATACTCAAGTACGCACATTCTTGTGGAAGCCAGAGGGCAACCTTGGCTTTTATTCATGACACATATTGTCCGTTTTTATTTTATTTTATTTCTGAGACAGGGTTTCTTACTGGCCTGGAGCTCATTGAGTAGGCTAGGGTGGATGGCTTGCGAGTCCAACGAGTCTACTTATCCTGTACCCTATTAGTGCTGTAAATTACAAATGCATGCCTCTATGCCCAGAGTTTTAAAAATGCATGTACTTGGGATCAAATCAGGTCCTCAAGCTTGAAACGCAAGCACTTAACCTCAGCCTCACGCATGCGTGCCAGGATTGCATGCGCAGACCTCCACTCCACTCAGCTCCCAAATACTCTTATTGGCACAGAATGGAAACTTCCTGGTAAGGATTAGTCGCCTGTTTATTTGATGAGAGCTATAGTGAGCTCGAAACTAAGGCGGGGATCAATAAATATCAAAAGCGTTTAGATGACCTGCTCTTGTCTATGTAATATACTGCGTCCGTTTACTAACCTTACAATTAGAATGATAAGCATTGTCCATCTGATGCTGGAGCTGAGGAATTGTAGGCATAGAAAAGACCCAAGGCCACCTAGTTAGCAAATGCTGCATTTGGAATTGAAATCCAGCTAAGGCTTGTAACCAGCTGCTTCATGTCACATGGAAGATGTGAGCCACTCTGGTATAAACCAGCTTGTAGGGACAATTTCTACATATGATCTTAAAAAAATTCGCATCTCACTGATAGGCCTGGTTAATGCTATTTCCATATCCAGTGTTAGCCCAAGAGTAACAATCATATAAATATCAGAGAATCGTTAACTGTGGCTGGATTTGCCAGCTCTTTACTATTCATTGTGGTAGTACTAACTTTGGCCAGTCCTTCCTTCCTTCCTTCCTTCCTTCCTTCCTTCCTTCCTTCCTTCCTTCCTT
>JANHMN010000006.1:45357592-45374811 GCA_030674055.1 Rhabdomys pumilio
ACACACACACACACACACACACACACACACACACACACACACACACACGAGCCATTTCACTGGAGCAGCTGTGGAAACAGTAAATTATGTCCTCTTAGATAGGGGCTTCTGGTGATTCTTGTAGATGAGGTGGATGAGGAGGAAGTGTTAATGAGTGTGCTGTGCAGGATACAGAAACACAATGATCTTATCCCTACTGAGAGGGGCGGATTATAGTATTCTTGAAGTTATAGGTAAAAACTGGAGTATCAATGGCCTAGGGGTTCAGTCTAAATGGAAACAGAACAACAGACTATATTAACCTCTTTCTTCTGTTGTCCAAATGGCAAAAACTTTGAGACTTCCACCTCAGAAAGATTTTAAGATCAGATTCATTTTTTTTTCTGATGAAGGAGGGGCTTCCTCTCTGCAGCTCCACAGCTGTCATTTAAGAGGGGAATTACTCATCAAAGTTCACGTCAGGCTGCCAAGGAAGTGCTCTTATGCCCTCAGCAACTCCACACATTTCCTTTGAGCACACTGGAGTTTTAGATGTTTCTTTCTGGATCTTTCTATAATTATAATGGTATTGATAAAGATATTGTCAATGGATATTATCATTTTTTATTTGTTGCTGTGATTAAACACTAGCCAAATCAACTATGAGGAGGAAAGAGTTCATTTATTTCAGTCTACCTCTCTGAGTGTATCAGTGAGAGAAGTCAGGGAAAAAATCTGGATGTAGGATCCACAGAGTAACACTGCTTCCTGGCTTGCTCTCTGGTTTGCTCATGGGCTCATGCTTAACTAGCTTTCTCATACAGCCTATGGCCCTTTCATAGGAATGGTGCTGCCCACAGTGGGCTGAGCATTCAGAAATCAATTAATAATCAAGAAAAGTCTTCATAGACATGCCCACAGACCAACTTGATGAACACAAATATTCAATGGCGAGTGTCTTATTTTAGGTGATTTTAGTCCGTGTTGATAATAAATGCTAATTAGGACAAATGACAATAATAAACAGGGCCAGGAGAGATGGCTCAGTTTGTAAATTGCTTGCTGTGCAAGCACAAGAACCTGACTTAAGAGCTCCCTCCATCTTTCTGCCTCTACCTCCTGAGCTTTGCCATTGCAGTAGTGAGCCCCATACATAGTTTATGTATTCTGGAGACCTTATGTATGAGTGAGATCTTGTCTCAATCAATCAATGAATGAATCAATCAATCAGGAAAAAAGGAAAAAACTAAAACAAAAGCAATTTCAAGAAGGTCTCTGGCAGCAGCCCCTCCAGCAATTCGGCATCACCTCTGTCACTGCCCCATGACTTTTGCTTTCTATTCAGCCTTGTTTAGGTGCTTCTGCCCTTGGTCTCTTGCTCCCCAACTTCTATGCCCTGGGTTCCTTCCTCTTTCAGCTTGGGTTACATAAGACCATGTCTCAAAACAGTAACATAGATAACGACAAAAACAAAATAAAGAATTTTATGTGAATTTAGAATATTAACTATTGTAATTAGATAAATAAGAATAAGCCAACTCTCACTGCATTATATGGTATTAACTTACGTAGTTGTACATAGACACACATTATTTTTACATTTATTTTTTAACCATTATTTGCTTCTTGCTCTTACCATTAAAATACATATGCCTTCACTATTTTAAGAAAACAAAGGACTTAGATATCAATGTTTCATCTAATTAGTATCAGTGGCAAAGATTGGAATTGATGATTTTTAAACCTCTGAATTCCCCAAATCGAAATGCTCAACTTTGGCCATGTCTATGGCCGTCCAGGCACAGGTCTGTATTCCACCCTCCCTTCTAGCGTGGTGTGGCTGTGTGTCTAAGATGTAGCTGATGACCCTTGGCAGGAAGTCTTAGCTCCTCTTTCCCCTTCTCATTCTTTTCGGCTGGAATGTTGAGTTAAAGGCTGGTGATTGGCAGTCATTTTAGAGCATTTGACAACATTTTAAAGACATGGCAGAGTAGTTAGATAGAAGATTGAAAGCCATATATTAGTTTTGGTCAGCTCACATCCCAACACATTTATATGTGAGAGAAAAATCAATTTGTGTCTTGTTAAAACTACCAGTGGGTTGGGGGAGATGGATCCGTGGGTAAAACTGCTTACAGAACAAACCTGACAACTTGAGTTTGGATTCTCAGAATCCACATAAAAGCTGGATGCGGTAGCACCGGGCTGTGATCCTAGCATTCCGATGGAGGGGGAGGAGGTGGAGACGGTAGAACAAGTTGGAAGGTAAGGATAGCTATCAAACGTACACACCAGATCACATGTGCAGTTGCATGCACACACAACACAGAGCCCACACACAATTTAAAAATTCAAATGACTGCTATTTATTTAATAATATGTCTGTACTCTAATGAAATCAAACTGTTGCTATATTTGATGTGACTTTAGAATCAGTGATCGATGTAGAATCACAAAGAGTCACCAACTATTTTACAGATGGGAAAATTGACCCTCAAAACTCCCGAGGATCCAGACTTTTATTTTCTGAGATTCCAACCAAATTATTTAGAGGTTTTATGTGCTAACAAACACCAACCGTGTCAACAAATGAAGAGCAACAAAATAATGTAATGACATTTCAGAATGAGCAGAAGACAAAAATAATTCAGTTGACACAGGAAGTATTGTTTTTTTTCTTTTTCCTTTTAAGTTTTATTTTTACTATGTGTACATATGTATGTGGACATGAGTGCAAGTGCTGAGAGATCAGAAGATGCCATGGAATCTCCCAATACTGGAGCCACCTGCCACGTGTGTTAGGAACCACAGGTCTTTCCTCTGCAACAGGAGTACGTGTTGATAACTGCTGACCCATCTCTCCAGCCCTTATGCTCTTGTTTGTCATCATTTTATTTCGGAAAAGAAATACCAGTTAAAGGAAACTGAAATGGTCCGGTGCTTGAGTTTGGGGAGGAAATTTTGTTATTTGTGAGTGTCTATTTTGTAGCTCAGACTACCCTAACATCTCCAGGAGCTGGGATTTTAGATGTGTACCATTTAACCTAGCATTTCAGAAATATCCTTGTCATGTGATCTATGGTCTTAGCATCACAGCAAGTGTCACAGATAGCCTCTATATTTAATTAAATAGCAAGCAGTCAGGTAGTGATGTCACTGTTTGTGTGTCCTAACCGAATTCCAACAGTTATTTTCTAGTGTCCTTATATGGACCTGAGGCACAGCAATTCTGCTCACCAAACATCAAATCATAAAAGCACACCACACGTTGGTGATAGTGAGGAGTCTCTAACAGTGGCACTGGCTAGGGAAGAATGTTTGTGTTGCACCCATGGAATCCCTGTAATTGTGTGATGCTGAGACGAAGAAAGTAGATCTTGTGCAATGCAGGTAATAATAATACCCTGTGGTATTGGGCAAGACTGGGGGATCTCACAAGCTCCACCTATAAGGCAGAGCCATGGCCCAGGAGTGCTGCGGAAAAGATCCAGGGAGCACAAATAATCCAAAGGGCAGGCCTGGGGATCTACCTCAAGTACCAGGAAGTCCGAGTAGACAATACACTTCTTCCTGAGTATGGTGGTGACTGAAATGGTCTCTCTTGTTTTGTATGTGAACTTACTCACTAGTCTGGTAACTCTGTTGTCCAGGTGTGTTTTCAGAATTCTCAAGAAATTTGGGTCTCTGAGTTGGTGTTCTGACCATAGCAATCAAATATTTCCCCTGAATGGCCTATTAGACCCTGCATAGCACACGCACACACACACACACATGTTACATGTGTGTGTGTGTGTGTGTGTGTGTGTGTGTGTGTGTGTGTGCGTGTGTGTGTTTATATAACACATATACTCTGAAATGTGGATGAATAGAATCTTTAGTCTCTCTCTCTCTCTCTCTCTCCCTCTCTCTCTCTCTCTCTCTCACTGTTTAAATGGAAAGAATTCAAACAATTTGCTAACTTTTCACGGCTTGCTTTCTACCTTGGACTATTGCACGTTGAAAGTTGCAGCAGACCTCATTAGAAAGACATTAACCTTGGAGGTGACTGTGGGCATAAACTTCCTCCTTCAGAGTGACTTGAGGAGTTTTCGATTAATTGAGCTCAGAGTCTTCCTATCCTGGCTTATCAGAAATGGAAAACAATACGGTTTTCTGGAAAAAAATCTCATGAAGCTAGAGAGGAACACACCTGTGTTGCTTTCTGTGGAGGTCACATGGGAAGGACAAAAAAGAAAGACTCGCTTTTCCATTCTCCCAGTCTTTTCAGGGAGGAAAAGGAAGTGCTCCACAGCTATTGTTTTGATCAGTATGTTATTTTAATACTTGCCACTCTCAGGGTCTGCACAAGTAAATCAACTTGTAAGTCTGGAATGTTCTATGCCCAATAACTGAGGCCACAGCATAATCCTCACCCTGAGGTGAACCATTCCGGACTGATGGAGCACAGTACTTCTCCTATAAATCTCTACATGGCCCCAAGGTGCCTTGATGGCCAAGGGTACTATCTCCTCCAAGTGAAATTCTTTCAAATCACTTGCTGACTGTTTATAGCCATTCAACTATTTTTGTGGTCTGGTCATAAAGATTGACGACTATAGCTTCCTTCTTTGTGCTGGGGGGGGGGGGGGATTTTTGCTTTTAGTTTTCCTAGATTTCCTTGATTTACTGATTAGGTACATATTCAATGAGGTTGCCAGCTGGCCAAAGTAGCAATAGCAGGGTTGTAATGCCACCAACCTAGGCTCTGGTAAATGTACAGCAGCTGGGACTGAATGGGTGGGATCCCATTTGCTCTCTGGGCAGTATAGAAAAAATGCCCTTTTTTTCTCTCCTTGTCTCTACATCAAAGGGCATGTTTACCATGTGTTTGTGATCTGGCCATAATGGTCAGTCCTCTGAATGCAGCTTCAGGTGGTGACACAGGCCTTCCAGTGGGTGAGCTGTCAGCTGCTCTCACATAAAGTGTCACGAGGCTGGCAGCTAGGCACTGAAGCAGTTTCTATGTCGTTGCTAGGGATGCCACATTCAATACCCCGATGCTCTGTGTACAAAATGAGGAAAAAGTGACATTCTGACTTCCCCTGTGGGAGTGGAATACGTGATTCACAGGCCTTCTGCAGCATTAATCAGACCTTGTTTACATGGAAGGGAGCCAAAAGAGTGAGAGCCAAGAAGGTGTGTCTGGAAAGCCAAGCGGTGATGTCATCCATGCAGAGCGGCTCCGGCAAGCCACTTGCTCCCTTAGATGCCTTGTACAGAACCGCAGGAGCAAATCCTAGTTAAGTGTCTTGGGAACACCAAGGTGCTTCACCCTGTGCTTGAGATTTCCTTGGATTTTACTATGATTCGTTTGCAGAATATCATCGCCTGTGACTGTCCTGGGCAAAAATTCAGCCTCATCTACTGGTAAAATGGCAACAAGAGAGTCCTAGACACTTGTAAGGCCACCCTCAGCTCGTGTGAGGTGGACCTCCATGCAGACTTCACGAGTAGACTGTTGTGTCAATCACATATTATCAAGGATTTTAACTGGATAGGATGATTGCAGAATACTTTTTTTTTTTTTAAAGCAAAAGCTCATGCATCACAGACTTAGCTTAAGGTTGTTATATAGCTGAGGATAGCCTTAAGCATCTTCCCTCTCCTCTCAAGTCGTGGGATTACACGTGTGGACTAACATGCCAGGTATATGCAGTGCTGGGGACTGAAGCCAGGACTTTCTGCTAAAGCTTCACGCTCATACCTTTTTCATTATTTCAAACAATTCAGACATCAGCTATTACTTTCTTTCCAGTGGAGAAGCTGATCTGATGTCTGCAAAGACAAGCAAGTAAGAACTTGGGTTTTGGATGTCAATGAAATAAAGCAAATATTTCTGTTTGAAGTGTTAACTTACATGGGCTAGCTCTCGTGAGTACTGGAAACTGGCTCTTCACTTCAGTGTGGGTTCCATACATTCTACCCTTAGTTGAGTTCATGTATCAAGCCCTGAATTGTTAGAGACTGAGGCCACAACTGTGAGTAAATGGACATTCTCCTTGTCATGATGGAGTTTAGTCATTATAATCAGTCAGTATAGTCGAGTCTCTGTGGCAGGCCAAGTAGAGCTTGGGTATTTTAGCAGAGTCACACCAACACCTGAATTAGAGCCATTGCTTTTGGGAGAAAGGCGCTTTGTATTAGTTTTTCAGTTTAAAGCTCAAAGGCTTCAAGTTGGAGTCCTTGTCTATTTTAAAGGCATGCTGAAAAGGTTGAAATGGAAGATACTCTTTTTAAAGAAAAAGTCAACAGGAAGACTGGCAGTGTCGCTCAGTGGTAGAGCACCTGCCTACCTATGCATTCCTGCACTTGGAAAAATAAAAGAGAGACAGAAAACAACACCAATCCTGAAAGAATCTGGTTCAAGTCATCCTTGATTCTACTTTGCACACAATCATTTATGTAAATATTTTATGTAAATGAGAATATTTTATGTAAAATAAGCAAAGGGAAAGAGTTGTTTACTTAGTGAGTCTAGGCAGTGAAAGGATTGCATCTCGCTTCTCTCCTGGGTTCATTTCTGTTCACAGGACAGCAGGGAACCTTTTGGTTCTGTTGGGCTAAGCTCGGTCAGTGCAGTAAGAACTTAGATAAAATAATGAAGTAGTCTATTGGGAATAGCAGGAGCACACGGATTCTTATAAGAGATTCCTTTGGGAAAGTTTGCTTTCAGGGTTAGACAAATGACAAGCGAAAGGCAGCGGGCTTGAAATAACCTGGCTTCTTGGAAGTAGAGATTCTACTCTCTGATAGGAACTGACAGAACACTTAATCTTCTGAGACGGAAGAAAAATGGAGTTTCACATAGGTTAGGAAACTTTCAGAACACTTTAAAACCAAGGCTCTCTTGCTTAAATTTAAAAAAACAAATTGTGTGCATGCACATGTGCTTGTGTCTGTCTGTCTGTACACACATACGAAAGTAATTAAATCCTCTGGAGGTCAGAGGACAACTTTTGAGATTCAGTTCTCCCCTTTCAGCAGGTGAATCCCAGGGATCAAACTCAGTGCATCAGGACCTGTCAGCAAAGCACTTTTACCCACACAACCCTCCTACCTGCCTTCCATCTTGCCTTTGTGTGGATTTTGCTCTGTTTTCTCTGGGGTAGGACCTGTGCTTAGTGTCTTCCTTCACGGATTCAGAGCTTTGGTAGTATCACGTGTTCACTGAACTCTCGGCACGCGGCATGGAAACCCAGCCGCACTTCTTTACCAAAAAAGTAGCCCACTTTCTTATCTTGTGAAAGATATGTTGGTCAACTCTCTGACTGAGAGTTGTCTGGTATTTTGATAGGGGAGAAATAATTGGTTGGAGGTTCTCACCAATAAGTCTGTTTCACAAGTAACAGCATCTTTCCATGATGACACTGATGACATATTTCTGTATTTTCTTTTGACACGTACTGTCAACTATAAAGCAATAGAGGCTAGTGAAAGGCAAGAAGTTTGGTTGCTAACCATTCAAGCCTCATATAGCTTTTGTTTGTTTGTTTGTTTTAGTTTGTGTTATTGTTTCAAGCACTGTAGACTCCATTCTTCCTTTATTGGTGCTACAAATTAGTCTACATTGCCCAACTGAAGTGGGGGTTCTGTAATTAGTCACATAACATGGCTGGCTTTAGACATGGCTCCACTGGTACAACACTTTTCTATGAGCCTCTAGTCTCAACATCCCGGAACAATTCCCCACCCCCAACACACACACACACACACACACACACACACACACACACACACACACGCACGCACACATGCATACACACACAAACACACACACACACACGCACGCATGCACACATGCATGCACACACACACACACACACACACACACACACACACACGCACGCATGCACACATGCATACACACACAAACACACACACACACGCACGCATGCACACATGCATGCACACACACACACACACACACACACACACATCCTGAAATGTAACTTAAAATATAGCTATGTAATTTAATCTCTCAAAAATGGTCAAATGATTAATCATCAACTTTTTAGTGTCTGGATGTACTAAATTAAAGTTAAAAAAAAGCTAAGTATATATTTTTTATTGGCTATTGTAGGTGTGGCCATCTAAAATTCTTTTTGGGGGAAATGTCATTTTTCATTAGTATTATGGGTACAATCAGGAGTCAGAAATGACAAATTCTTGTGTATGATTGTAAGTGAAAAGTCTCTCTTTCTTAGCCGTAATTATGGAGCAGACAGTTTACTTAACTTGGGAATCTTTTTAATGTCAGCAGGGAAATGTCTGAGTGACTGTTATGGAGTCTTTCAAACTGGCCATGTGACTTCTTCAAAGAGCTCTATGCATAGTGCGTGCTGTCAGCCACACACCCTTTAAATGCTGCTGGAGCTGGGAAAAAGCCTGGTACCGAACAGGCTTAGGAGCTGTATGCTTTGGTGATCTATGAAAGACTTGTAGATTTAATGTAATGTTGAGGCTTAAACTCCCTGTGGTCTGCCCTGCTCCTAGAGCGGATAGACCTGGGCTGCTCTCAACTTTGGCCCGAAGCCCCTCCCCCTTGCAAGAGTCAATAGAGAGCTGCATTATTGGTCCAAGTTATGAGAGACTCGGTGCTCAGTCCTAGATGGGACATTTGTGCGGATCCCTCTACACTTCAGGCTCAAGGAGCCTTGAAGAAGAGGAGAAGGGAAGGGCAGAAGATGGGAGGAGTCGTGTGCAGTGATTGCCTTTTAGGCAAGACATGATTATTGAGATCATAGTTTCACAGCTGCTCTGGTACAAGAAATCTGCTGAAATCCCTGCATAGACGGGGCAGATGATTTCCAGGCCCCACTGTGTACTGAGCAGTTAGTGGCAGCAGACGCTGTTGGAGAAGAATCCTCTTTACTGAGGATGTGGCCACTGGCAGGTTTTCTAATGCACACATGAGCAGCTCCAACTGAACTTAGTGATTTATCATAAAAAGGAGGGCGTTGGTTAAAAGAGAGAGCATTGAGGGTGTTCAGGAGGGGTTAGAGGGAGGAATGCATGGGTGTAGACACGATCTATTGCATTTCATTATATACATGCATGAAATTTAAAAATCCCACTACTGAAATGCCTTAGACTTGCTGCAGGTGTCTCTCACCTGTGGTGGTAATTTTCAGTCTAAGACTTTTCCTTTGCTCCAGACTCCATAACTCTTCCTGTTGGTTATCACACAAAGGAAAAGAACCGACAGGCAGCAGAGGGAGATGTCCATCCCAGCTCCAAACTGCCTTGATAACTTGACCCAAATTTCTTTCTATACATAGACGTTTTACAAAACCACCACTTCCCCCATCTTTTTTCTTTTTCTTTTTCTTTTTTTTTTTGTCTCACAAGTTCTCACCAGCTCACAAGTGCCAGTGTGTGGGATGTGAGACAGGGTAGAGTCGGGGCGATTCTTATGACTCTATTGTTTTGTGGACTGAGGCTGACAGTGTTATTATTCAACGGAGAGCCTGAAATGAACAGACACAAATTTCTTAGAATTGCTTTGTGCAGAGATACCCAACACTTGTGATCTGAATGGCCAAAGGGAAAGTGGTTTTTCTTGTGAGTTCTGGGACAGCTCATGCTGCCTCTATAAAAATCTACTCTTGGGGTTGAGGAGATAGCTAGCTCTGTGAAGTGTTTGCTATGTCATTATGAGGACATTGATTCTGTTCTCAGCACCTGTATAAAAATCCAGGGGTGGGTGGTGGCTTGTAATCTCAGCCCAGGAGAGGCAGAGACAGGAGGATTCCTGGGACTTACCAGTCAACTAAGCCTTCTTGGTGAGCTCTGGGTCCCAGTGAAAAACTTTGCTTTACAAACCAAGCGGACAGTTCCCAGGGAACAGCAGTTAAGACTGACCTCTGATTTCCACACACACATGAACATGTGTGGAGACTAGTCTACACATATGTATATAAAACCCTGCATAATCCCATGTATGTATGCTCATTCAAACAAAAGAAACAAAAGGAAACACATGGAATCATGTTCAGCTCTCTCCTCTTACTGCATGTGGTGGAAATAGACCATGCAGAATGCTGTAGCGGGTTGGGTCTCTTTCAGCTTGCCCATGCCCCTGATCCCTTCATACCAATCCCTTTGCAGTGGGGATGGTGTGGCAGCGTCATATCCCTCCCTTGCCTGTTCAGTGATGACATTTGAACTAGGCCTCTTTGACCTTTCTATCCCCAGCAAGTGAAGGCCCAGGGCCAGGTAGAGGAGGGAGGCTGCATTTGGGTGGGCAGTGGCTTCATAGACCTTCAGCTCCACCATCCCCTCTGCAGCAGTATAACCTGTGTATGACACCCTTTCCCTGGAAGTGATACCCAGAAATGCCGGAATAAGGACTCAGATCCTTTGCATCTATTTGTTTTTGAATCCCATCAATTTGAAGTTAGACTCTAGTTGGGATGTTTTAGCCACAGTAAGTCAACTATCTTTTATCTGCGTGGAGTTCTAGGAATGCCTCAGAGAGAAAGGAAGAAAGAAGGGAAGGCAAACTCGAGGATGACTGCCTTGTGAACATTGCCATGTAAACACACACAAACATGAGAAGAAATGACGTGGCTCCCACACACAGTCCTTCAATTTTTGAACACGTTGTACCCATCCATTCATTTAAATTTTCCTGTCACTGTCTTTTTATATATATTATATATCATATACCATATACCACATATCATATTATATATTATATGTTCAAATGTGTGTGTGAGCACATGTCCATTTATATGTATGTGAAATTTGTTCCTAGATATTTTACTGTTTTTATTCACTATTCAAGTGTCTGGAGAGATGGCTCAGTGGTTAAGAACCCTTGCTGCTCTTGCAGAGAACTTGGGTTCAGTTCCCAGCACCCATGTGGCAGCTAACAACTATCCTTAACTAACTCTAGTTCCAGGGAATCTGATGTGCCCTTCTAGCTGTGCTGCCACCCAGAAGACACGCAGGACACAAGCATATATTTAGGCAAAGCACGCATGAAGAGAAGAGAAGAATGAACAGATCTTTTAAAAGTTAAGTTTTGTAAAGTAGTATCTTCCAAGGAGAAGCTGATTCGCCAATTGCTTACTGTTGCTGGAGGGAATCTCCATGCTTAGCTTGTCATCAGAGCTGGGCTCAGACTGTGTTGTCTGGAAGTCCGTGTTTATATTTTCTTGTGAAGTTTTAAGCAGATTAATCTTTTCTGTCCTTCCAGTGTGCAGTCTGGACTTGATTTTTTTTCAACCTCACATCCCTTTCTTTCTTTTAGAGAAAGTTTTTCTTTGTTCTTTTTTCCTTCTATGTATACCAAGCCAGCTGACCCAGTAGCTTCTGTAGCTCTCAGTGGCTCGAAATTTGCTCCCTAGCCTGAACTGGTCATGAACTTGTGGAGATCGTCCTGCCTCAGTCTTTCATTTATGGGGATTATGGGTGTGGGTGTGGAACAACGGCTCAGCAGCTAAGAGCACTGGATGCTCTTCTAGCCTCAGTAGGAAAAGATGTGCCTAGTCTCACTGCAACTTTATATGCCAGGGCTGGGTGACATCCATGGGAGGCCTCCTCTTTTGTGAAGGAAGATGAAGGAGTGGGTGGGTGGTGCTGGGGAGACTGGGCAGGAGGACTGGGAGGAGATGTGGGAGGGGAAATTATGTTTGGGATGTAAAGTATATAATAAAATAAATTAGTAATAATAAAAAAGTTCTACAGCCCTTTAATATACCACTGTCCCTCCATTCCCCCTGGACATGATCCCTCCTGTACCTATTTATCCTTACCTATCCCTGATCCAGTGCCCCCATGCCAGTCCACCCAATACGTCTACTCTATTTCTCCCCCTTAGTGAGATTCAAGCATCTTCCCTTGAGCCTTCCTTGTTACTTAGCTTCCTTATCATTTGATTTTTCCCTCTCTCTCCCACCTTCTCTCTCTCTCTCTCTCTCTTTCT
Source organism: Rhabdomys pumilio (assembly GCA_030674055.1). Classification (NCBI taxonomy): domain Eukaryota; kingdom Metazoa; phylum Chordata; class Mammalia; order Rodentia; family Muridae; genus Rhabdomys; species Rhabdomys pumilio. Next base: position 45,369,540 of record JANHMN010000006.1, read on the forward strand.
CTCTCTCTTTCCCCCTCTCTCTCCCCCTCCTTCCCTCCCTCCCTCCTCCTCCTCCTTTTCTTTCTTTCTTTCTTTCTTTCTTTCTTTCTTTCTTTCTTTCTTTCTTTCTTTCTTGTTTTGTCTTTAACATAGGTTAGAACTTGCTAACAGCTGAGGATGACCTTGAATTCTGCCTTTTCCTGCTCCTATGTCCAAGTGCAGAGATTTGCACCACCATGAACAGCTGTCGTGGGAACTTTCACAGGCATCATACAGACACTGTAGGTTGATATGGATGATGTAATGACATCAGGCCATGAACGGTGGGTACCTCTACATCTATTTGGATTCTCTCTAATTTCTTTAGTGCTTTATGGTTTGTAGTGAACATACATGTCTTGCCTCCCTCCTTCAATATGGAGTTTGTATCCCGAAACTTCACTTATTTTACCAGTTTTAACAGGATTTTACTGGAGTCTTTTAGAGTTTTCTGTAAATAAAAATCATGGCATCTGCAAATTGAATCAGTATGATTTGCTTCCTTTTGATTTATGTGTGTGTGTGTGTGTGTGTGTGTGTGTGTTTGCATGTGTATGGGGCACACTCATGCCTGAAGGTCAGAGAACACTGTAGTGTCAGTCTTTGCCTTGTGCCTTGCTTGGGACAGAGTCTCTTTTGTTGATTTTTTTTGTTGTGTACATTAGCCTCACTGGGTACCCAGCATTGAAGATTCTCCTGTATCTGCCTCCCATCTTCCTATAAAAGCATTTGGTTTACAGTTGCTCTTGTTAAACAGTCAGCTTTTGTGTGAGTTTGAGGGATTTGAACTCAGGTCCCCATGCTTGCAAAGCAAGAAATTTTACTCACTGACCTGTCTCTCTAGCTCCCTTTGATTTATTTTTTTTCACTTTATTGCTTATTTTTTCTAGCCAAGTTTACCAGTACTATAAGGAGCAGGAGCACGAGAGTGAGTATCCTTGTCCTATTTCTGATCTTAATTGGTGGAGATTCTTTCACATTTTTGCCGTTCATATGTGATGTGAGCAGTGGGCTGCTCGTGTGTAGCTTTTATTATGGAGAGTTAAATTCCTCCATATCATAATTTGATGAATCATGGAGGGAGGTTGACTTTGTAAAATGTGCTTTCAACATCCACCGAGAGACCATGTAGTTTTTATCGTTCATTCTGATAATGTGTTGAGTCAAACTTATTCATTTGTGTCGAGCATACTTGTGTCCAAGAGATAATCACCAGCTGATCATGATGTATGATCACTCTAATGTGCTGTTGAATTTATCTTGCTAGTACTTGGTTGAGAATTTATGCAACTGCATCTCTTTTGTTTGTTTACATTGCTCTTGTCTGCTTTTGGTATCATGGTGACCTCCTTTCTCTCTGTTCTCCTCCTCTCTCTCCCTCCCTCTCACACAATCACTCTCTCCCCCCTCCCTCTCTCTGTGTGCATGTATATAAATAAATATGGTGCTTGTTTTTTAATTATAGAGGCCATTGGTTGATGTTGGGGTATCTTTCTAAATTGTTCTATATTATTGAGATAGGGTCTCTCACTGAACCCCGAGTTTACTAATTCAGCCAGACTGTCTGGCCTGGCATCCTCTTGATACTGGCTATCCAGTGCTGAGATTCCGGGCGCATGCTGCCATGCAGTCTTTTTCCGTGGGCTCTGACGATTCAAAGCAGACACTTTAATACTGAGGCAACTTCCTAAGCCCGACTTCTTTCTCAACTGTGTTATTTTAAAGTATGTGGTCTTGATTTCTAATAATGTGATTTCTAATTCATAGGCAAGGATATTCTGGTTTGGGTTTACTGACTTCTAGCTCGCTATATGATGGCCAGAAAATACACTCTGTAAATACAGATCGTGTGTATTGAAACTCATTGAGACTTGCTTTACCTTTCAAAACACGGTCAGTGGTAAACAAGATCCTATATGTGCTGCTTGGAAGGAAGAAGGAAGAATTGTCTCTCATGGCATGTTGGTTCAAGTTTAAGATCACACACACACACACACACACACACACACACACACACACACACACACCACACACAAGTACACACTTATGTACTTTTAAAATATGCTGTTTTATCCTCCTTTAGCTCCTCAGTAACATTCTCCTTGTTTGTGTGGGATTCTGCTATGTAGCCAGCCTGGCCTTGAACTTGCCATCCTCCCTTCTTTATCTATAGGCCTTTACCAGCATGCCTAGCTCATGAAATGACCGTCCCTCCTCCTTCTCCTCCTCTTCTTCTTCCTTCTCTTCTTCTTCCTCCTTCTTTTCTTCCTCCTCCTTCTTCTCTTCCTCCTTCCTGAATGTGTCTGCTCTGCCAACTGATTTACTTTGCTATTTCCTGTTAGTACGATGCTTTGCCAGCTTGCTGAATCCCTTTTCCTCACTAAAATCACCCCATGGGATCACTTCATTTTCACAGCTTTCCCCAAAGCATCCCAGGAAGGGAGTAACCCACCTATAACATCTTAAGTCAATGTCTTCCCATTCTATTTTATAATTTTAAAAGTTTGATTTTTCATCTTCATCATTAATCCATACTTTAAGAGATATGTTTTTTGTGTCTTTGTGTCTTCTATACTTAGCACATGCCTGCTGTATTCTGTGTGCTCAGCACTCTTTGTTTAATGGAGGAATACTGTTGTTTATGGTTCTTGTTGAATTTGAAGACAGGCTTTCCTGTAGCCACTTTGGCTCCAGACTCACTATTCAGCCTAGGATGGGCTTCACCTCTTGATTTTCCTGCCTCAGCCTCTTGAGTTTTGTGATTATAGGTATGAACTATCACTCCTGGCATTCACAGTGTACCTTAAATAAGCTTTCTCTATTCATATAGCTAGCTCAGGACTATAGAGGTAAGTGATTGGAGGCCATGCTGCTTTGACTGCTTCTAGCTCTATGCTCTAAATTTATCTGCTTCAGCCTGAACAGCAACTGGAGAGGCTACTCACCTTAAAAGTTGTTCTGAAGGCTAGCACAGTTTCCACAATGCAATAGCATAGCACCTGGCACTCAAAACCACTATTATTTTTGACAAAACAAGTTCTTTCTGCAATGCTAGCTGAAGGTTCTACTTCCTTACCTAAAAATTTCACCTGTGACTAGATCTCTAAAAGACGGTGGGATTATAATAGATGCCATGATGGCTTGATAAAAATGGCCCCTATAGGCTCAGAGAGAGTGACATTATTAGGTTGTGTGGCCTTGTTGGAGTAGGTGTGGCCTTGTTGGAGCAAGTGTGTTACTGGACATGGGCTTTGAGGTTTTGGATGCTCAAGCCGGGCCTGTGACACTCTCTCTTTCTGTTGCTTGCCTGTTGTAGAACTCTCAGCCTTTTTTTCTAGGACCACATCTGCCTGCATGCTGCTGTGCTTCCTGCCATGACAATAATGGACTAGATTTCTGAGTCTGTAAGTCATCCCCAATCAAATGTTTTCCTTATTAAGAGTTGCCGTGGTCATGGTGTCTCTTCACAACAATAGAAACCCTAACTAAGACAGAAGTCATGAAAATCTATCAGTGTTTTCTTTTTTACAGAGACAGGATCTCATGTAGCTGAACATTACCTTGAATTTGAATTCTCCTGCTTCCGGCTCATCGGTGCTGCGATTTCAGACTTATGGCACTATGTCTAAATTGTTTGATGCAGGGGATTAACTTCTGGGACTGACATATGCTAGACAAACATACTACCAACTGAGCTATAGCCCCAGCTCTCTTAACCTGTTCACAGCCCAAGAAGTCACTCCCTGAGCATTCTTTATTTACTTCCCTTTTGCCGTTAGTCCTGCCCTCTTTTTTAATTCCTAACTTTTTTTTGGATGAACATCATTATTTCCTATTTAAGTTTATATCACCCTTGAGTTAAGTAACTTTGTTTCATGGTTGTCTCTCTTATTCTTTACATAGGAGACTTCATGTGAATTCTGATTATAACTCGATCACCGTTTTCTCCTCGGTGACTATGTTTTGCCATGAATTCATTAATATTTGTTCACTGATTAATTATATAGCAGAAAATTAACTATAGTTTAATACAGACTCTTTCAAGGGTCTTTTATAAATATACCCATAAGCACAAATGCTTTTGCTTTCACGTTAATTGGTTATTTATTTATTTATTTATTTATTTATTTATTTGATGTAGAACACGAAAGCTGTGTGCTTCTAAATCTGAGAGTAGGAGTTAGCAAGGGAGAAGTTTTCTAGATCATTCCATGGATCTATTCCTGCACGGCATTCTTCGGAAATAAAACCTTTTATTTTTAGAAATGTAATTCAAAAGTCTACAGTAGGCCAGATTAACACTTGCTATGGTCTCTATGAGTAGCTCTAGTAAGCACATTGCTCATGGCAGATGCTGACCCCATTGACAGCGAGTCTTTCATGCGGGTGAGACTGCAGAGCCCTGGGTCGTTCCCAGTTGTCATCTCTAACTTGTGCTCATGTGAGAACCTTCCTCTGGTTTGTGGTTATAACCAGAGAGCTCAGAGACTGTTTGTGGTACTTTACCCTATATACTTTGGAGGTGTGTGAGCCCTAAATAGCCATCATTCTTCTAAACGCTGCTTGCTCATGTGGCCTGTTGGTTGCTTGTATTACTTCCCAGGATTCTAGGGTGCAGTGCCAGCTTGTAGTTGTGAAAAATCTGTTCCTGTTCTCCTTTTAAAGATACGTAGACTGACTTATACAAAACCAATTCCCATGGGGTATCAGATCATTTTGTAAAATATACTTCCTTGCTTTCCTATTCTGTAACTATGAATTTTGAAGGGTAAGGAGGTCATCTAAGCTATACATTGCAGAAGCCAGACTCACATCCATTATTGACTTCCATGTTCTGTGAGCTTTCCACAAGGCAACACTGACTCTCACGATTTGTGTCTCACTCCACATTAGCGAAACAGTAAAATGTTCCTGTAATGGATGCAAATATGAAAACCTGAGGTTGGGTCCCCAGCACTCCTGTGAAAAATTAGGCAAGATGGTGTGAGCCTGTTATCCAAGGTCTGGTGTACAGAGACAGGAGATCTTGAGCTTGCTGGTCAACCAGTCCAGGTGATGGGTGAGCCTGAGGTTCAGTGAGAAACTCTGCCTCAAGAAACAAGAGGAAGAAGTGATTGGTAAAGACATCCATCATTGACCTCTGGTCTCTATACACACATATGCATCTACACATGTGAGCATATACACGTGGACACATGGACATACAAACACACACACACACACACACACACACACACACACACACACACACACA
>JANHMN010000006.1:45390090-45419878 GCA_030674055.1 Rhabdomys pumilio
CACACACACACACACACACACACACACACACACACACACACACACACGTGAGTAGAGACAGAGAGAGAGGTCGAGACTGGAGACCCACAAACAAAACGAGTCATTCCTTCTAAACAAGATCAGTTGTTGGCAGCTGCCAACCAGCCCTGTCCAGAAGTTCACCTCCACGGGCAGGGCAGCTGTTGTGGGTCCAAGCAACTGGACTTGCTGGAAACACCATCTGAGGCTGCGTTTCCTAAGGCTGCCTTACAACAAAAAAGCCTATTGCTTGTCATAAACTCTTGGTATCTTTTGACAAGCGCTTATGATCTTTGTAAAAGGAAATCCTCTTCAGAGCCAGGACCCTGGTGGCTAAGGTGAAGGGTGGTGTAGGGCGGGGCATGGCCCCTGGAGGCTGGGCTGGCAGCGCCCCCGGCAGCTCTCTTGGTAAGCAGGAAGCTGCGGCCAGGTTGAGTCGCTGAAAAGCCACTGGAGCTAATAGATTGTGGTCACGAGGAGAACGGCAGCATTTTGGTAGTGATGGGAACACTCAAAAGCATCATCAAAACAGTTGCAGAAACGTGCTGAGCTCTGCACTCCTGAGCCGCTGCCTTCATCTGCCGCCTTGGAGTTGGCTGGAAGCAGCTGCAGTCTTGTTCTTGTATCTGGCCTCATAGCTTGAGGGTGCCAAGAGCCACAGTTAACAGGGTGCAAAAAGGAACCCCCACACACTGCTGGCTGTGGGCAGAGATTCCTGCATGTTCCAATGCTCTCACCCCTTCTGGTTGGTCAATGTTAGCTTCTAGCTTGCTACTCACACATCTCGGTTTCCAGTGGGAGAACCAGTTTCCAGCTGACGCCAAGGGTTTGAATGGTGCTTCAAGTGCCTGAGCATCTGCATGTGAATGTTTCTCTGAACATGGTCCCTGATGGATAGATGGTTTTCTGTGTTCTTGATCCAAGCTCTTTCCGATTCAACTTTTCGCTTTCATTACAAGACAGTTAGAATTAGTTTTTAGATTAAAGGGCTCCAAGAAAGCACCTGGCTAAGTTACCAAGAGATGATGCTTCTGGATGTGATCCTGAGCAAAGACAACGGAGACCCACTGTGAGGAACAGGACTGAAGGCCACTTCACTGGTACCTGGGCTGTCCGTGTCTCCCTGAGGTCAGCTCAAAGCCATTTGCAGTGCAGCACATCTGTAATCCCAGTTTTTGGGAGGCAGAGGCGGGAGGATCAGAAATTCAAGGTTTTCTTCTGCTATACTGGGATTTTTCAGTCTAGCTCTTTATTATTTTTGTTATGAATTGTATTATTTTATCTTTTACCTGTGTTAAAATAAATTCATCGCCCAATTCTGCCTTTTATGGCAACAGTTTAGTGGTTCAAAATACATTAACATGTCGAAGAGGAGGATTAATTTCACTCTTATAACCATTTTCCTCTCCCTCATCCTCTTTCCCCCCTCCCCATCTTTTCTCCCACTCTTCCATTCCGTCTTCTCCTCTTTTCTCTCTTCTCTCTCTCCCTCCTCCCCCACCCCCGTTGATAAGGGGACTTAAGGCACTCAGGTTGGCTTCAAACCCTATAGCTAATGCTGGCCTTGAACTCCTGTTCCCTTCCCCAATGCAGAGTGCCAGAGGCATGCTCCATCATGTCTAGCTATGTTCTTTAAATAGCAGTTTCTAAAAGTGTTTAGTTTTATTCTATAGCCTGTAAGTAATCCCTCCCCAAATAACTACAGTGCAGAAAGTGCCTTTGGGGTGTATTCTTTCAAGCTTGGCTCTGCACCTTCCACTTCCTCTCTACCCACCCAAACTGGGATCTTTCAGTTTTGCAAAACTGCCTCTCCATTTTTTTACCCACCCTAAGAGTTTATCTATGTTCCTGAAAGGACTCTTAATAAACCCCATTGGTTTGCAGTATGCACGGGATGGCAGAGAATACTTTTTCTGTCAACATCTTGGGTCTTTTCAAATGCAGGGAATTCAAACATAAATATTTTGTGTCAAGAGGAGGCAAGAAAATGAGCATCCAAACGCCATCCTCTCTGAAATCGAATTAGAGCTCAGAAGACGATGACATTCTGCCCTCCACTCCTGCTGCCACCTTGACCTGCAAGACTCACCTGAAGCAGTTACTTTATGACAGCATGGAGACCAAAGTCTGCATTCTAGAATATGCAAGTGGAGGAAGGAAGAGGAGATGATGGAATCTGGAGTTTTGACATAGCAGATGACAACATCGTTTGCAGTTGTGTGAATTTGACATTTTTGTAAGATTTCTGAATGTAGTTGAAATGAATTGGAACTTTTAGGCTTGAGCAGGCATTAACCATTCTCTAGTCTAAATTATATATTTGTGTATATGTGTGTGTGTGTGTGTGTGTGTGTGTGTGTGTGTGTGTGTATGTATGTATGTATGTATGTATATAATGTATATATGTTTTGAAGACCCAGGGGCTGATCAGCTCTTAAAATAGAGAGCCAGGATCTCTACTACTGCAAGGCAAACTTCCTCTTTCTCTCCCTCTCTGCTTGCCATGTTTATTGAGCACTTACTATGTGCCAGCCATTCTTCTTTTCAGGCTCTGGAATAACAAAGAGTCTGCTTCCGTTTAGCTTACTGTATGCCATGCACTGGCCTGATCATCTTTCTTGCATTAACATACTCACCATGTTGACAGTCAATCTCAATTAATATAATCTAGAATCACCAGGAAAATAACCTCTGGGTACATCTGTAGGGGGTTATCTTGATTTGTTAATTAAAGAAGGCAGACCTGCCTATTGTGGGTGGTACCATTCCCTGGGCTAGGATCCTGGGTTGTATGAAAGAGAGGAAGTGAGCTGAGCATAAACATTTATTGCATTGTAGTCTTGACTGAGGATGCCACATGAGTCTGTTGCCATGACTTCCCTCTCCATGTAGGACCTTGAACTATGAGCCAAAATGAGAACTTCTCCCCTGAAATTAATATTTATTTATTTATTTATTTAATGTATATGAGTACATGGTCACTGTCTTCAGACACATCAGAAGAAGGCATCAGATCCCAATCCCGTTACAGATGGCTGTGAGCCACCATGTGGTTGCTGGGAATTGAACTCAGGTCATCTGAAAGAACAATTAGTGCTCTTAACCACTGAACTATCTTTCCAGCCCCTCATTTGAAAAAAAAAAAGAAAAGAAAAAAAGTAACTAAAAGACTTTCCCCAGAAACTTCTATGGTATGATACACGTTTTACAGAGAAGCATGGGACACAGCAAAGAAGAAGGAAAATCTAGATTCAGATTCCACAGCCTAACTCAGAAGATCACACTCTTAATAAATATTGTTTATATTTATATAAGGACTGAACTGTGTATTTATTCATTCTTATAGCTAAGGCTAAACACAGGCTTCCTCAAACTGTTCTTTTTTCCCTCAGACTGGCTCCAAACTCATGATCTTTCTTCATGATGGGTTCACAGGTTTGCACTGGCTATAAATGCTTTATATTCTATCTCACTAACTTGTGTGTATGTTTGTGTGTGTATGTGCATACATGTGTGTAGTGCATGTGTGTATACGTGTATATCTGCATGTGGAGGTTAGAGAATAGCTTTAGCAGTTGGTCCTCAGGAACCAACCATTCTGATTTTGAGGCATGCCTTTATTAGGTTGACTCCTTGCTGACAAGTCGTCAGGCTGTCTGGCTCATATGAACCTCAGGAGTCTGCCTGTCTCTCCTTCCTTCGCAGACTATAAGAATGTGTGTCTCCATATCTGGCCTTTAAAAAAATGTGGGTTCTGGGGATCAAACTCAGGTCCTCATGCTTGCAAAGCCTTTGACAGTTGGCTGAGCTTTCTACTTTCCCAGCCCCTAACATCAGACAGTTTGCCTTGAGAGAGACTCAGGCTGGGTTAAGCCAGATATTTGTGATAGCTATTTTGTATTAGAGAACTACTTTCTGCAGCCCGTGTGTCCTAGCAGTGTACTCTAGATCTCAGTTATGTCTATTTGAGTTTTACTTTCATACACTTCCCCTGAGTTTCAGTCTTGACCTTTGGACTGGACCTCCTTATCTCTGCTTTGAAGATGGGCATACAGGAGAGGCTCAGACAAGTTAGGGGACACTCTCAAAGTCACATGGTCAACCTGGGACCCAGGCTGAGCCTCCATGTCTGGAAGTTCATCTCCTGATAACAGAACTCAGTTAACTTGAAGAGTAGGGTATCAGTCTTTCCTGGGTGTAGGTGGATTGTTACCTATGGAGATGGCAGTGCTCAAAGTTCTAACTGGGAAACGCGGTGGCCTGCTCTCTCATATGTAAGGTTAAGAGACTGCTTCCACACATGATGTAAACTTGTAGAGCAATCCTGTAGTCTACAACGGGATTGGGTCTGATTTTCAGATTCTTAAAGCACTGTCGACTTCCTGGAAACATCTTGGTAATTTCTATGCAGGTCTGTTATGACCTTTCCCTTCCTTCTCATTTCCTTCTGGTTATTTCCCCTACTAGGGCAATTTCAGGAAAAAAAATAAACATGTTTGAGCTTTCTTTTGTTCTCCGAACTAAGAACAGTTTTATTAAGTCTCCAGGAAAGAAGTGTATATTCATATGTTATTTTTTTAATGAAAGCAGTATTTAGGGTGGTAGAGGAAGGAAGATCAAGAGTTTGAGATCAGCTTTGGCTACACGATGAGGCTAGCTTGCCTGGACTATTTGAGGTCCTATGCCAACAAAGAATTATTTTTGATGTTGATACAGCAGTCTTGTAACTCTTGTTTTAAGAAGGGAAATATGAATGAGAAATCCGAACATCTTTTGGCCACTGAACTCTTTGTCTCAGGGCATGAATGAGAAATGGCAAAATGGAGATAAACTTTTTATTCAGAAACTAGATGTCTCACCGGTTGGGACAACTGAAAGTCTTAACATGCTTCCTACACGCACTTGAAAGGGCAGGTCCTGTGGAGAGGGTGACCCAAGCTAGGCGCTGGCCTAGTTTGTCTTCTTTTAATCTGCAAGGTGTTTCCCAGTGTTGACTTCTGGTTGCAATGCACCTGTGAATATGTCACCTATGACCTCTTAGCAGAAAAATACACCTGTTTGAGAATCACCGATTCTACTTTACAACAGCGAGAGCTCTGGCCTTTGACATTAAACAAACAGGGCCAAGCACGGCTGTCCTAGAATAACAGGACCTCAAACTGTGTTCTGGATCCTTCAACTAATCTGAGCTCTCAGTTGAGAAAGCACAAAGGTCCAGAGGTACGTGTAAGTAGGTGTCAGTGTTCTGTATACGATGCTCATCACTTGTACAAAAGTTCATTATTTTATCTTTAAAGGAAAAATAAAGACAAGAAGAAAAGGCTACGTGTGGTGGCATACTACAGCAATCTCAGCCCTTGGAAGACTGAGGCAGGAGAATTGCTTTGAGTTCAAGGCTAACGTGGGCTATATAGTAAATTCCTGGCCATCCTGGGCTACAGAGTGAGGCCTTTTCTCAACGCACACACACACACACACACACACACACACACACACACACACACACACACAAATGATGATGATGATAGTAATAATTTTATTTAAAACGTTTTGGGAAAATGTCACTACAGGTATTGTAAGCAGACTTTTAGAATCTTTTCATCTTGCTTTAACTGAAAGTCCGTACCACTGAAACAACTCCTGCTTGCTCCTTTCCCAACTGGCAACTGTCTTCATCTGTGCCCTTGCATGGGTTTGATTGCTTTTGATTTCTCATGGGAAATGAGAATGAGGTTCTTCAAAAACCAAATGAATGAACGAATGAATGAATTAAGAACTAGAATGAGAAGGGAATGAGAAGAGCAACCCAGTTGTGGGCATGTTTACTGAGGAATTGAACTCCATGGCATTGGTGAATGGTCCTCTCTGCAATCCTGTTCACCTTTGGTGAGTTTGAAGTGGCCTGTGTGAGGGGCTCCCAGGTTCGAATTCAAGAGGATGAACACCTTCATAGTTTGGGCTCCATGGAGTGAAGCCTCTTCAGTTCATTTCATGAAGACATATGAATGTGGCAAGCAAGGGGGTGAGACTACCTGCAGCAAGGGCTGGAGCATGACTTCCCACTGACTTCACTGGAAATCACATTTTATAAATGAGCGATACTTTGAGTATCTTTCGAAGGTCGTCAACGGGCTCTTAAAGGACATTTGCTGCTGTTGAACCAAGTTTTGAAACAGTCCAAAGCTAGATAGTTCTGTGATGTAAGTGCTGTGCCCCTGCTTTTAAAGCGTACCTTCAGAGGGAGAGCCCCTTCTACCCCACGCCCTTTTTGTTAATAGAGACAAGTAGACGTTCCATTTGTAAAAGTACAAGAGAAAGCATTTTGCTTTCCTTCCTCTGACCAGTTTCTTCCAAAGAACATGGAGCGTGAGCTGTTTGAACGTAGGGCTCTTGCTCTCCGAGCCAGAGCAGCAGTGGCAGCTATGTCAGTGGTGGCAGCCACAGTCACAGTTGCAGCAGCAGCAGCAGCAGCAACAGCAGCAACAGCAGCACACTAACATCTTGCTTTTTTTAAACTGTTGTGTCAGGAAGAGACATTTGACTTTTATTGCTTCTTTCCATTTCTAAGTTTTCTCTTTAATTTCCTTAGAGTCATTTTCAGAGTCCTGAATTACTAGTCGATCCTTTCAAGTTCATTTGCCACTCCCAGAAGTCTTCTCGGCGGTACAAGAGGGCTGCTAGTCTATGCCAGTTGCCTAGCTGGCTGTGTGGTTTTGGACAAGTGAGTCTAGTTTTCTAGCTGTGTTGTTGTTTCATCTCTGAACTATGAGTGTTAGGCAAGAATGGCCATGTCCAGGTTCTTGGGAAACGTAAAAAACCCTTAGGATGTTGTGGGCTGGGTGTCAGGGCTGGCCTTCGGTTTTCACCTAGTACCAAGATACAAGCATCACAAGATTGTATTTCAACAACTGGAACTCAAAGGTAAGCTCAGAGGAGAAGAATCTTAGTGAATGGGTAAGAGTGATGGAGTTCTTGACAAGAGCATATTCTAACTCTGAGTATCATAGACAGTATTTTAACACCAACAAGTAAAACATGTGTCATCCATAGGTCTATGAAACAACCTTTGCTCATGTTGAAATCTAGATGTGTCTGTACTGAAATGTATTGGAGAGGGACTGTTTGTGTGCAACCAAATTTTTTCTCTGTAATTAAAAGCTTCTCACCATCATGAAGGAGAAGCATCAAGCTAGAGTCTCCAGTCTATTGCTTTCAGCCACATGGTGACCACGTTAGATGTAAAACAGATTACCAATGTTTTTTGGATTTAGCATAATTTCACCGGATGTCCTTAGGTCTATCATTCTGCCTTACTTGGAGGGGAAAGGGAGAGGCGGCTCAGTGACAGTGACACATTGTTACCATTCTTAGGTTCCGGTTTATGAAAATATCCTACCTACTGTTATTCTGTCAAAGCCACGGCTCAGCTTCACACAATGGAGTTGGGTTGCTCTGTGGAATGTGGTGGTTGGGTAGACTTCAGTTCACAGTGTCTTCTGGTTAAAAGTGTAGGTGATACCCAGAAAAGGGATGACTTGTTTCATCCTTTGGTCTTAAGCTGAGCATGACAGCTAGTACATCATTAGCTTGGATGCTTTGAGAACCTCTGGAACCAGATGGTTTGATATTTCTCTGGGGTGGGATTGGCTTCCCATTCAGTTCTCTGAGAGAAGGACCATGGCAAATGACCTAACAAGTGCAGAGTTTGCTTTTGACTTTTGAACCACACTTCACAAACCTGATCTTCTCTTCTCTCTTCATAAAACAGACATAGTGCCACATAAGGAGTTACAAGTGTGAGATTATTAATTTCTGTAATTGTTCAACATAGGTTATATCCTCCACTCTCTTTTTAATAGATGAGATGGATTGGTCAAAAAGAGTCATGGTCTAGAAATCTAGCACTCAGATGTTCTGGTCTTCAAAATGAAATAATAAGGCATTTTAGTGTTGCTCTAGATTCATGTCACAGGTCCTGAATGGGATATTGTAGTTCTGCCATCTTGTTGTGTTTCTCAGTTAGCTAGCTTCCTCAGTTTCCAGAATGGATCTTTCAAATGCTCTCTACGTTGAAACATCTGAGCCCTTTCCTCCCACTACTCTGATGCTTCTTGCTTCATCTATCTTAGATGAATATCTTGTCTCCTATGTCAGAAATAAAACAAAAGCTATCAGATGGGAACTCCTTCAATGTTCAGGTATTCCAGACATGGAAAATGTGGTGGCTTTTTTGGTTGTTGGCTTGTTTTGGCCTGTGTCCATGACTTCTTCCTTCGTTCTGTTTCTTGGAGCTAGCTTTTCAGTATCTGCCCTCATTTCACAACCAACTCCTTCCCATCCCTTTGGAAAAGTGACGTTCTCCATGGCTCCTTCTTTTATCTTGTTATATACCCAACATCTCCATATCTAAAAGGTTTTTCCTATTTTCCAGTATAGTTGCTTTTTTCAATATTTCAAAATCTTCTGCTTTTCTTTACTCTCTGTGGCATTTTCTTTAAAAGCTCATTTGTCTTTATTGCTACCGTTTATTTTTCTCTTACTCATCCAGAAAAATCCCATTGCCTCCTTGGCTCAGCTTTTTTTTTTCTTTTTCTTAAACTTCTCAGATCTCACTGTATGGTTAAAGACAATGGTTATTGTTTTTATTTTTTATTTTTATCACCCGTACATGAAAAGATCTACTGATGCTCTTTGCTCAGTCTTCTCTCTTTCCTGGCTTACTTGGTCTTTTATCTCTTCTTGACTCGTCTCATCTGGTCTGCACTGTCACACCCTTTTGATTAAATCTGTGTATCTCCTGATCTGTCCCTTGCTTTCCATGTCTGCATCCTCCTGTCTTCTCCGTCATAGATGACTGTGTTGACCTCCGATTGGTCATTAAGAATTCTGTCAGTTATTTTCCACAGTAGAACTAGAGTTATGTTTCCATAGACTAACTTTCACCCTGATCTCTAGTGCTTAAAACACAATAGCTTTTTACTGCTATTGGGCTACAAGAGTGAAGCCTTTATCTGAGATACTTTCCCCCCTTCAATCCTCTTTTAATTAATTCTTTTAAATCATTACTTCATGTATGGCGTAGCTGAGTCTTTCTGAATCCCCCAAAATGCAAATTAGCAATAACTTGTCTAGTCACTGAGACAACTTCACACGTACGTGGTTGATGGATTTATCTAGACAGACATTGTGTTTTGAGAGATAGTGCATGTGTCTTTGACTCATTGGTTAATCTTCCATGAAAGAATAAATAAATGAATGGATGGTGTATTTCAGAAAACTCTACATACTCTTAGGACAAAGACAGAAGTGAACAGAAACATATGCTTAGAAATGTTTGCATTAAAATGGAGTAGCTTCCCTTCTACACCAAAGACAACTGTGTACTCACTTTATATTTGTGTTATCCTGGTGTTACAGAAGGGTTACCAAGAGATCATTGCCTTGCTGGAAATGTCTCCATACCTCCCAGTACCGTCATACTGATGTGTTCACTTATGATTGGCTGTTGTTAGTGAGTTATAAGTTAGAAGCTACATATTTTATTTCCGGGCCAACACTATTGCCTATTTTCCATGATAAAATGGAGAAATAGAGAATGTTGAGGTTCTAGTAGAAGGTAGTGCAAAAATGGAAGTAGTCAGAACGTTGAATCCCTACAAGGAGGAAAGACCCACCCTAACCGTGAAGAGGGCGTTGAATCACTTGGAGCTTGGGGTCTAAGTGATTATGATGTGCCGTATGTATGTGCTGGAAACTGAACTCAGGTCTTCTGCAAGAGCAGTGTGTATTCTTAACCACTGAGCAATGTCTCTAGTACTGATCCCTAACCATGAATTCGGAGTTCATCAACAATTATGGGCAAGTGGGGAAAGCTACCCTTCTATCTACTTTTCTAAATAAAGTTTTGTTGGACCAAAGTTATCTCTGTTTTCTCATATATTCCATATGTAGTACAACAGCTGGGTTGAGTCGTTGGCAACAGACTGTGTGACCTACAGTTATTAAAATATCTATTATCTTGTCCTTACTGTGAATGTTGCCAATACTTGGTCTATTGTGGTGAACAACTGTAAATCAGGGGTTTGTTTAATTTTTATAAATTAAATGAGCAATTTAAATGCTGGTATAATAGTGATATATGCTAAGTGCTGGCAGGACATTATAGGTCATGAGAAAAGTAAAAAGACTGCCTGTTAAATGACTCATTGAGACTCTGAGATGTGGATGAGGGTATTGGAAACTTATCATGGAATGCCTTTGTGATAAACACCCACAGTGGACAAAAAGGAAACAGGAGGAGACAGAGGAAGAGACACAGTCCTCAGCAAACCTCTTCAGAAGTTCTGAACTTGAGATACAAGTAGCTGGGATGTCCCCATATCATCAGGACCTGGATATGGGCTGTCCCCCAGGAAGGAAGTTGTGAACTTGTGTGAGCCTGTTTTGTTTTGTTTTTCTCAGTGCAGTTCCTTGACAGAACTTGAGTCCTGTCAGTCACTGGGGTGGGGTTCCTCCATCTTACAGCACTGTCTGCATGTTGTACACGTCACCACAGGATGATTTAGCGAAAAATCCTTGGGGAAAACTAAATCTAGGGTCAAATCTCAACTTTAAGTGGAGCTTTCTTCCTTGTGAAGGGAGTGTGTAGTCAGGTGGGGTGCCTGAGGCAGGAGGAAGAAGATACTAAAATCCCAGAAAATGGGACAGAACACAGTAGGTTAGAGACAGAGATTCCACTCTGACCCAGAGGCCTGGCTTTCTATGAGGGTACTTCCTGCTTCTGCTAGACAGACAGGAGACAAGGAAGCTGTCCGTGACAGAACTGCTTGGTTAGCAAACACCTACATTCCAAACTCCAGGCCATCATTAAAATTATCTTACATTTTTAAATGGAATTTCCTCTGCCCAGGTACCCTGTGACTAAACCTCCAGTCTGCATAGCTTTCCAAGATCTGTATTAGAAAAGTGATGTCTTACTTCTACAGTTCGAGTTAATTATCTGGAGACAGTGACTCCCATCCCAGACAGGATTTCTCTGTTCCCTGGAACCTGGAATTTTCTATTTTGCTCAGAACACCCCTGGTTCCCTTTACTGAGAGACTTTGATGAACAGATACATCTGTGAGTGGCATTGTGAAATCCTCCACTGTGGTGGAGAATGGCCATTGTTTGGTTTATAAACACAAACAAGACAGGTTTCACCCATTAGGCAGGGTGAGCGGTAAAATGACTGGATTCCCAGTTCAAAATGGAATTCTGCTTAAAAACCTAAAACAGATGAATGAGCAAAACAATAAGGGAGGGATGCTTCACCAAACTGGGATCGGAATCTGTTCGAAATCCATCTTTCAGCTCTGTGCTAAGTGTATCGTTTAGTTGATTCCTTGACTTGATACATTGTAACTGTGTATCGTGAGTGGCCATTATTTGGTTTTTATTTAGTTATTGCATTGATTTCATCCGATTCTATTCCACTACATTGTAGTATAGTCTGGTTCATAATGGTGACTTTCTGTTTTATGAAGAAACTGTTGAATGTCATAATGGATGTGTGGTAGCGATATATTTGTGTAATGTGGATTATGGGCTCTGTATTTGCAGAGTAACCTAAATGTAACCTGAGCACAGAAAATGTGTTTTCCTTGGAGGAGAACGTCTGAAATTTCTCTGCACTTGTGCCCTTGTCTGGCCAAGCATAGGGATCGTATATAATTTATGTGATACAATTGTTTCACAGTAGCCCTTTTAAGGGCAGACGTTTTAGAGGTATGGAAACAGATATAATAAATGCTTAGCAGGGTCTTGAATTTTATACACGGTTAGAACCACAGCCAGAAGAGAGGCCCAGATTTCGGACTCTCCTTTTGTTTGTTAGAACAAAACAAGAGGTAGATCTCTGTGGTAGAGCCTTGGCCCAGCACGCATAAGACCCCAAATTCAACCCCCAGCACTGCCAGAAACAATGAGAAACAAAATAAGGAAACAAACAAACAAAGGAATAAACATCCATTACTCATGTTTTCCGGTTCTCTCAAGTCTATCTCCTCAGAACTTAAAATATGAGTTTTAAGGACAGAAGAACAGTTCCTTAATAAATCTGGGAATTACTGTTTCAAAGGACTTAGAAACAAGTGTCTCAGTAGTTTCTCTAGGGAGAACATGTAGGCTCTAATAATTCTTCTACATCCTAGTCTTCTACCATGCTTAGTTTCTTCCTTTTGAAGTCTGTGGTCATTCTCTTAAGCGTCACCTTTGCCCCAGTGAGGGGATTCATATTGTTATCCATTTGCATTTCCATTTAATTGTACTTAAACTAAATTTTTTTTTCCGGTAGGCTCTGCTCTTACTTTATAGCATAGTCTGGCTTTGAACTCATGAGTCTCACAATTTCAGCTTCCCAAGGCTGGGATGACATCCATATATATGACACTCAGCTCTTGATAATTGCTCCTAAGCTTAGTCAGTGACAAAATATGAATGGAAGAACGCTGAAGTCCCACTTAATCCTTAATTATCTCCTTAGACTAAAGGCACATTCAGCTTTGGCAACGCCACTGAGGACATTAACTCTCAAGGTCATGTGCTGTTTGTACTGTCTTTGTTATTCTTTCTGGAATGTTTTCTAGCATTTCTACATTTTTTACAAGTTAAGGAAAATAACTACATTTGCATTACTAAGAAATCCAGTCTATCTTGGCCATAGTTTTGTTGTTGTTGTTTAGATCCAAGAAGCACCTGGGACCACGCATCCCTGAGAAAGTCAGTCATCCTTCCCAGACTAAGTACACACATCATTAGACTCCAGTCAATAATTTCTTTCTCATATTTTTTTTTGAGTTAAGCTTTTGCATAACTTCATTTTCTTTCAAAAAATGGGAGATACTTAATCGGGGTTGATTTTCAAAAAATCAGTACAAAGTCCTTGAGTCCTGTGTCTATGCATTCGGCATGTCACCTTAAACAAATAGGCTAAAGACAATGTAGAACACTGGTTCTCAACCTGTGGGTTGAGATTCTCTTGGAGATCCCATATCAGATATTCACATTATGATTCATAGCAGTAGCAAAATTATAGTTATGAAGTAGCAATAAAAATTTTTTGAGGTTGGGGGGTCACCACATGAGGAACTGTATTAAAGGGTTGCAGCATTAGGAAGGTTGAGAACCACTGTTCTAGAAGTTTCTAGCCTATGTGGTAACCATGTGCTTTAACTTCTTTGCTAATTTTCATACTTGCTTTTGTTTGTTTTGTTTTATGAGGCCTTTGATTTATGAGCAACTTTGCTCAGTCTCAAAGATAACCTTGAACCTCTGATCTTTCCCCAACCAACCTTCTGTATGTGTAGCTTTACAAATAAGACCTATCAGAAAGATGTGTCAACAAACCCCACTGAAAGCAATGACTTTAACATGAAAAAAAAAGATTAGCTAGATTTTTGGGGGGAAATCAGAAGAATATTTTTTTTATCATTTTCTCATTTCTCTTCATAAGAATGTCTACTTCTGACACATTTACTAAATTTAACTATAAATTGATTTTTTTCTAACTAGTTTTGCAGAGAGATGTATTTGAGCTGATATGCTTATTGTTTTGTTTTGTTTTGTTTTGTTTTTTGCCACAAAAGTCACTTTTATGTGGCTTTGCTAGAGTCAACCAGATTGTCCTTATTTAAAAGACAACATAAAATACCCTTGGGAGCATTTTGAGCTTCGGTTACATTGATTCTATTGCTTCCTGAATTTCTAGACAGATTTTCAAATTTCTTCCACCCTGCTGACTGGCACCACAATAGATTTAATTGTCAAGCATGCTGGGGTGTCAGGCTACTAATGCCAAAGCTGGAGCCTCTGGGGATTGGTTTCTGGGGACATGGGTGTTCTGGAAGCCAGTCTCCCCGCTCACCGTCCTCCCCCACTCTTTAAAGCAAGCACTGTGCAAACCCAACCAAGCAGATCATTAGCCAAGCGTCACTCTCGGTGAGAAGGAGGTGAAGGTCATTGCATTTAGTAACTTGAAGTACCTTCATTGAATTGTATTGGCATTCCCAAAGAAAATAAATAAATAAGTGGGCAGTAAAGTTCAGTGACCTTTTGAAGGTGCAGTGGCAGCCATTTAGTGTCAAGTGATGTAGAAGTGTGTAAAGAGGAAATAGAACTGGACACATACAATAAAAATCTGGTCTATCAGAGACAACAACGGAAGATCCGTCACATTTGACGGCAAGTAAGTTATTAGATATGAGGTTAGCATTTAAGCATCCAAGATTCTAGGTTGTGTTCTTGAAATATGTCCTCTGTGTTTAGCTGTCAATACAGATCAAGAATGGGTTCATCTAAGACGGGATATCTGTGCAAGCCCTTGGAGGGCACAGAGACGGGAATATGTGTGTGTAGGGCTGTGAAGGGAGGAAGCAAGGAAAGCCTGAGCCATGTGTACCAGGACACGGACTCAGACTTCTTGGAACTCTGTGCAGCGTAGAGTCAGTGTTTAGGACGTGGCTAGAAGGGAGGATCCATGTGTGGTGGAGGCAGAAGCTTCAGTTTGTGGCTGACTTGGACTTGACAAAGTGAGCCTTAGGGAGATACAGCAAGGTTCTCAGCATCACTAAAACCATTGAGGTTTTTGGCGCACAAACTTAGCAAATTACAAAATCCAAACTTCCAAAAACTACTAGGAAGTTGGCACTGTCCCTTCTAGTCTTGAACACTAGATATGATGGTCAGGACTAGGCTGAGAAGACTTGAGTGCCATTGATGGATGCTAATTAAACCATGCAGGAGTAACCTTCTGGTCTTCACTTCTGTCCTCATCTCCTAAAGCAGACCTGATGCTGAGGTCAGGGCCAGTCCTATCCAGACTGAGAACATGACAACTCTGTTCCTCTTGAGCTCCCCTTGATTTTAGTACTTCTTTTCACGTTGGTTTTGAATTCTGATCCTAGTTTGACTGTGTTTGTAATCCATGACATTTAAGAGGTCATCTTCTGGGTCAGGCTCTACTGTAGAGACATTGAAACCTTTGTTTCCATTTGAATTAAGGATCAGTCCACATATTTCTGTTTTGTTTTTGGTAGATAGCTCTGATTTAAAAAAAATTTAAGTTTTTAGCAATATCCTTTAAAACAAGGACTGCATGTTTGCTTATACACTTTTCACAGAAATATTAATTATGTTAATTTAAAATTTATCCTATATTTAGGTACTGGAGTAGAGCTCCGTGGGTAAAGTGCTTTCCCTGCAAGCATGAATTTGGATCTCCAGTACCCATGTACAAGGTGGGCATAGCAGCCTTCACGGTAACCCAGCACTGAGGGCACAGAGATAGCAGATCCTGGGAGTTCACTGGCCTACCAGCCTTGCAGAAATGGTAAGCTCCTATTTCAGTGAGAAACCCTGTTATAAAATAAATAATAATAAAGTGGAGAGCAAGTGAAGAAGACACATTAGAGTGATTTTGGTCTCTGAAGGCACCCACAGTTGAGTGTGTGTGTGTGTGTGTGTGTGCGTGTGCATACATACACACATACATTCATATGCATGCTGATGCACACGGGCACACGCACACTCAAACACATACATATGAGCACACACACACACATGCACACAGGAATACATACGCCTATAACACGGGCACATGCACATATATACACAGACATGACACATTCATATATTACAAACTACACACAGCAAAATACTAAAAAGTTATTCTACATATATCATTATAAAGTATTACGTTGCCCATTAGCATATAACCAGTTGGCAACATATTATAGGAGGGGAATATAAGACATCAATAAAGTCTATTTATTAAGTTGCACTCAATGCCATGACTAATAGGAAGGAGTTATAGACCCACCCCCTTACCCTGCCGCATACTCACAAACTCACTTCCTACGTGAGAGAACTGACAAGTCACTTGAGAATTGACAAGTCACTTTACCCTGTTCTTGCTTTAGTCAAAATGAAAAGCACTTTGAAGAAAGGGTCCTGGGTACAGAGTCTAAGGGTGAGTCCTCAGGCTTTCTGTTATCTCCCCTGGAAACCCACAAGTTTGGCCTTTACCTTAGACAGAGTTGATTAAAAACCCGCCTTACATAGAGTCACTTTCTTCAATATTTGCGCAGTGATGATCTTGTGCTTTGGGGTTTTCCTCAGTGTTTCCCTTAAGTTACCCGTCTGTGCCTCCTCCCTTTGACCTCTCTGCACTGGAAAGAAGTAAAACATCCCACATCAGGCATAGCTTCCCACCCCAACAGGTAGTATTTAGCCACTGATCTATAGTCTCTAACATACATTAGCTTCCATCCCCTTCCACACATCGTGGAGACCCTGTGTGCTCTGTCAGTGCTCGTGTGTGTGTGTGTGTGTGTGTGTGTGTGTGTAATGGATGTGAACTTAACCATTAACTTAACATCTCTAGTTTACTGCAGACACTTTTGTTAAATGACAATATAATTACTAGTCAACGGCAAACCTCAAAAAGGTTGGGAGGTTCGGTTCAGTTAAACACCCAAGAGCTCAGATCCTTATCTGACGTTTACCCCTTAACTTTGGCAGGCCCGGGCTGGCAAACTCTCAAGGTATATTCGCTGTGTGAGATCTCTGTCAGCAATTCTGTTGCTTGCTTCCCAATATCAGTTCTTCTCTCCTCCAGGCTTGGTCAATGGAGTCCATTAAAACACAACCATTAAAACATAAAGAGAAAAGTTGTCTTCATCCAGTTGAGGTGAAGAAAGTTTTCAGGAAGACAGAGAAAGCAATGCCGAAAAATCATGGTAGAGGAAACCCCGCTACCGTTTTATTTTGTTTTGTTTTGTTTTGCTTTATTGCTTCATTTCGCTGTTTTGCTTCAAATGTTCAGGGCTGCAAAGTTTTCAGAGGTTTTGATATCAGGTAGGGTTGGTGGAGAGAAATTTCTGGAGATTACAGATAAATCTTACTTGAAAATGAGGTGTGTGTGTGTGTGTGTGTGTGTGTGTGTGTGTGTGTTAATGTTTAAATGTCTTCTGGTAATGCAAGCCAGTGGGTTATGTACTTTAAAAAAAAAAAGATTAAAATGCTTTCAGCCTTGGTGTTTTGTGTTTAGTTTAGAAGGTATGTGTTGCATCAGGGGTGGTTTTTCCAGTTTTGCCTTCTTCTAAATGACTGTTTTGTTTTGGGTCTTTTTTTTTTTGTGTTTCCTGAAATGAGAAAGGCCTTAACTCCTAGGGTCCATCTACCCTTGACTTAGAGAAGTTATATTGTCTGCTATGTAGTTTGGGACGGTTAGTGTCAGAAATAGACACAGCTCTAGAGTCTGTATTTGGTATGGAATTCTTGTGATCTGTGTGGCACCGTTTGATCCCTACTGGAGAAATCCAGCCTTGAAATGGAAATGTTGCATTTTTTAAGATGTTAGCATATTGTAGTGGGAGGTAAACTCTCTCTCTCTCTCTCTCTCTCTCTCTCACTTTCACTCTGAGTGTGTGTGTGTGTGTGTTTGTGTGTGTGTGCAGGCAGATATGGGTACACTTAGATCCACAGATCAACATTAGGTGTCTTCTTCAATTTCTTTCCGCTTTGTTTACATGCCAGCATCTCTCACTGAATGGGAAGCTCACTCATTCCACTCTCTTGCTGGCCAACTAGCCCCAGGCATTCTCCTGTTGTGCCTCCCAACTTTTTAGTTGGATGCTGGTCATGAAACTTGGTCCTTATACTTAAAAGCCAAAGATCGTACCAACCGAGCCATTTCTCGAGCTTGAATCAAAACTTAAAAAACACACTTATTTAATTAGACTGAACTTATTACTGTACCATATGTCCTGGTTTCTTCACTTTCCCCTGGAATGCCTTTTTTTAAAAAAAATATTGTTTTTTGAGTTTATAGTATAATTACCTCATTCTCCCCTACTCTTTATACTACTAAACTCTCCCAGGTAACATCCCTTTCTGCTCTCTTTCATGGCCCCTTTTCTTTAATTATTATATATATACACACATACCACACACACACACACACACACACACACACACACACACTCATAAACATAGAACTACAACCTGCTCTTCAATCCATTTAGAACGTTGCTTGTATATATGTAATTGGGGTTGAGCATTTGATATGGGATATCTTTTTCTGGCTTAGGAGCAAGTCCTGTTTCGGTGAGGATCATCTCAGTATGGCAGGGGGCTTGCATATGGGCTGAACTGATGCTGTGCTCTATGAATTCAATTGTGCATCTTGAGTGTCCTGTTTACCTGGCGATGGTCAATGACTAGAGCATGTACACCTAAGTCCTTAAGACTACTCTCTAAAACTCTGCACTCTTTTGGGGCCACCAACTCTGTGTCCAGCCCTACTAGTCGGCCTGGGGAACACTAACTACTCTACTGTACTGTCAGAAAGAAGGTTTTTGTTTTAAAGTGCCATCTTTCAGATATTTGATGGCTTTTTAGACACAAATGCTCTTGATGGCCAGAACAGTTTCCTGGGTGAATAGGAAGATTTGAACCTTTTGTTTTGCCTGAATTTTGTAGGGTTTTTCTGGGTCAGCAGAATAACTAATTATTCCCACAGGTCACCTCTGGTCACTTACAAGAAAAGGTATTTACTTAATTATTTACTTAGTTTTGAAATTAATTCATGCCATTTTTCTCCTCAGAGAAGTTTTAACCTTGAACTCTGGGATTGTGGGCCCTTGACACTTAGCTCTGGGACAATTCACATGGCCTTTGCTTTGAGCAAGGTTTTGAAGTTTTTCCTGAAAGGGGAATCAATAACATAAGAAGGTTTTTAAACAGTGGAGTATCATTGAACCGTAAATATTGGTTTAAACTTGGAGCTTAGTACGCTAATATTTATTTACCTGAATGGAAATTTTTGGAGGAAATCCTTAGGTCAGCACAGGTGTACGATCAAACAGTGTCCAGGACCTAGAGTTCTGGTTGCCCTGTGACTATTGTCTCCTGTCCCCTCATTATTTCTTATTACAGTCTAGTCAGAGCTCCCTCTTTCTCTTTCCTGTCCTTTCCTTTTTCTCTTTGTAGACAGGAACACGTGTAGTCTGACTGGCCTCGAACTTGCTATGTACTGGAAGATGATCTCGAACTTAGGATCTTCCTGTCTCTAATTCTGAGTGCTAGCTTTACTGGTCATGTCCAATTCTAGAGCTCAACCCACATCCCCCAGCACACCAGGCAAACATTCAACCAAGAGAGGCCTCTACAGGCCTCTAATTGATTCCTTTAGCTTCTGTTAGGCTGGGAGATGGTGACCTTGGACCTCCTTGGAAGCAGCTGATTCTTTCTTCCCTTGAAGGCATTTAAAGTAACATTGACTATGGCCAGCTGTGTGTCTTGCTACGTCACAAGTTCATAAAGAACTTGGAATGGTTTTATTGGTTATGTATGTTAGCATTTGCTCTTTCCAGCTGTCGATCCCTTCACGGGGATCTTTAAATTTTTATTAACCCAGAAGATAAACATCGGGCTTTTTCAGACCCTGAGTCCTCTCTATCAAACTTAGTGGGACTTCTCATCTCTAAAGGTGGTCAAGACTACTGTCTACAGGCTTGTAGGGCCCCAAAGGCACAATCATTTCCCAGTCTTTTTCTTTCAGGCTAGGCAATAAACCAGGGCAAGGTGAGCTTAGTTCCTTCTGGTAGAACATCTTTGCTCCCTCATGGCAGGTTTTAAAAGGATATTCAGTATTACAGCCGAACAGGGTTTTTCCATCATTTAAAAAGGGCTCATTAGACTCTGCAAATTGATGCAGTGCACAGAACACGGAGAGGGTCTGGGTTCCCACATAAATTAGCTCCATTTCTGCAAGATGAAAAATGCTTTGGCCCCAACTGCCAGCACTACAAACACAGCCCGGCTTGGAAAAAAACAAGGTGTGCCCACTGTGCCTCTTACATCACCAGCAGTCATAAAAGCACTGTAATTAAAACTGAGCTGACAATTTGCTTAATGATGTGTGAGGCAGGGGAGGAGAATCCAAGTAGGCCCCCGCGTGTGGTTGGCTGGAGTTTCTGCCATTCCAGCCTCTGCTGCTTCAGCAGTGGCAGCTACCAAGATTCTGTTACACTTGAGAAAATGGTGACTCATCTGAGAGACCTCAGGGAGGGCGAGGAAGCCAAGCCACAGCCTTGAAATCATCAAGACTCTTTTCACCGTAATGAGTTTGTGTGAGGGGGAAGGTACTTAAGGTGTTCTGGAACCATCCATTTATAATTAGCCAGGTAGAATTAAAAAAAAAATTTTAAACGATTCTTCACAATATAATGTAGGCCAATTAACAATGTAATTGGTTTGCTACAGTAATATGGGGGAGGATTTCTAATCCACTCTTGCCTCAGATTTACTGTTATTATATAAGGAGAGAATCTTTTAAAGTCTGAGAGGCATTAGGGTTCAATTGGAAGGAACACAATGCTGAGTGCCCAATGTGTGGATAAGCTCTCTAATCCAGAGATCAGCCAAAAGTCTTCTTTGACCCTTGACCTCATCATTTCATGACCTAAAAAATGAAGGGCCCACCTGCATGCACTCTACATCGGAAAACTTTGGTAGCATTCTAGAAAGAGTCAATTAGCTAGCTGCTCAGGTATCGGGATAAACCATTGTGATAGCCATTTCTTGAGTTATTCTTTAATAATTTAAAGGCGAATTTCTTAAGTACTCTTCAGCTAAAAACGTGATTGAACAGTGAACATCAGGAGACATTTTCCTGACACATGATGTTAAGCATTTAAGTTAAAAAGTTTATCCTTGTGCCATTTCTAAAGGCCAAGCTACCATTAATTCATAGAAAACTACTCTACGTTTGTAAACATCTAAATCAAATAAATACTTCCATGTACTCCTCTCTTCAGCTAAATTGACTAGAAAGTAAGGAGATAATTTGTGCCAACTTCTACCTTATGAGGGGAACTTAAAAGTTACAATCGATATCGGATAATGTCTTCGGCAGGCAGGAGGCAGCTCTTAAGATCTGACACTCACAATCCCCTCTGTCCTTGTTTTGAAATCTCTAAATAATTGTATAGTATCAATTTATCAGAATGGATTTCTTTCAGGCTAGAATTACAGGCAGGCATGTCTCATTCCAGCCGGTGTATTTCTTTGGGTCAGTAGCTGGTCTCTGAAACTCATGAACTTAGAAAACTCTGTCCTCTGGTAGTTTCTGAGACATTGCCCATCTCCCTAAATGAGGCTTTCACCAAGGATTGTCTGGTTAAATACAACACCAAGGCAGACAAACATCTTGAGTAACTGGGGACAGAAGACTAAGTTTTCGTTCACTCCTTGTGCAAATTGGGGTCATATCTGATGGGATCACCAAATAGCTTATGCTCAAACATCAAACAGCTCCCAAACTCTTCTCCGTCACCAAGGCTGGGATTGTCTTTTATTAATCTCGATGTTACACGTGTCCTTAAACTGTATCCAATGTGGAAATCCAGCTGTGGTCCACGTCTTGATAATCATCTCATATAGTACACCGCTTTAATTTCATCTCCTAAGCATTTAAACTGTTTCCTACGGGGATTTGCGATTCTCTTCTGTGATTACTGTTTACCTTGGATTCTTTTGTTTAATTTATAGCGTGATGGCAACTAAGTTAATAAATGTGCTCGGCAGAGCAAATCAATTAAGATGATGGTTTCAGATGATGGTGGCTGGTTGAAAATACAGGAAAGGAAAAGGATAAATTTAGAGACAAAGAAATTTTGATTAAAAAACCCAGTATGGTTCTTGATGAGTAGAGTGGCTTAGGTAAGTTATTTAATGCCTCTGAGCTTTAATTTTCTTATCCACAAAACAGGAGAAATAAAATAATAGTTATTAATCATTGTATGAGAATTATGTAACACATGGCGAGAGCAATGGTGGCTGATTGGGAACATGCTGCATTCTAGACACCCACTGTGTTGCTGTGGTAAACCATTTGATACTCTTAGTTTCTCTCTTTCTACCCCACCCCCTCTCTCTCTCTTTCTCTCTCTCTTTCTTTCTTTCATTCGTGTGTATATGTGTGTGTTTCATGTAGCTAGGCTTGCCTCAAACTCATTCAATATGACCTTTGAATTTCTGAGACCTATGCCTGTACACCCTGCCTGATGTCTTTTTTTTATTCAACTTTGTATGTATGATGCTTGGCTTCTTAGGTAGTACATAGTAGCTTAAAAATGTTCAATGAACACTTCAATAACCTATGCCCTATTGTTTTTAAAAAGTGACCTTAACTATTTAAAGAGGACTACAATGCATAATCTCATATAATAACATATACTAGAATAAACAGCCAACTCTTAACTCCAAATAAGTAAGTATGACAAAGATATCAGTGGGCTTTCCTAGGACAGACTCTTGGTTGTAGTTCTGAAAGTTAACTGAGCCCACTCTCTCATTAAGAGAGTTTAATGAAACTTAGGACTATCTAGCAGATTGACTGACTGCTACTTATTGGGTACCATGCGCCTGTCAAACAAATGATTTTTCATGAGACTATGATTTAATCTCTCCAAATTGTTCCCAAAGATGTCTTGTCAGAGGTTTGAAACTCTTTACCAATGAGAAAAAAATCCTCTTCTTGATAAAGTTCTGTTGATGTCAGGGTCCTTCTTTATCCCAGAAATCCAACAAAGTCTCCTGAGCTCTGGAATGAACAATGCATCCAAGCTGAGTGGCCAAGAAAAGAGAGAGCTGGGTATCAAATGTTTTCATAATGAGCATTTTCATAGCTTTCATCAAGAAACACCCAAACCCTACTTGTGGAGTAATATTAGCACACATTGACTCAAGCTTTACTGAACATGATAGAAAGAAATGAATAATTTACTTCTTCATATGATGGATGAACAAAATGGCGGTGGTGAGGGAAGTGGGAGTGGATGAGGAAGAGGTGACTTTGTGAAGGAAAGAGGGAGGCTACCAATGCCTGTCTAAAACTGTATGAGACCCACAAATCGTGTACACTTTTCACAGAAAGCTACAGTTTGTGACACTAAAATCCTCTTCTTTTTAAATTGTTATATTTATTTAATATATTACTATTAATCTTATCATTTTTTTCTCTGGCACATGCATGTGTATTTGTGTATGTGTATATGTGTGTGTGTATGTGTGTGTACCTCAGTGCACATATGTTATATACCACATATGTGGAAGTCAAAGGACATCTTTTGGGAGTTGATTTTTTGCTTCCACCAGGATGGAACACTGGTTCTCAGGCCTGGGCGTCAGCACATTCACTCTCTGAGCTATTTTATGGTTTCTAAAATTCTTAGCCATTTTAATACATTTTGGTGTCTCCTAGAATATCTTCATGACAGTTGGGATGGAGCTCAGTGGCAGAGGACTTGTTGAACATCCTCACTGGCTGGTCCTTGGCCCTCACAACTCAACATAGAGAGAGGACTGATGGACCGTGTCTCTATTTTATCTGGATGGAGCTTAGAACACATTTGAGATTACTTCTCTTAGTTATAAAAACAGTGTATGGAAAGAGAAAGCTCTTGGTCCTTAATGAAGGCATGCCATCCTCTCCACATTAGACATACTTCTAGAATTTTCCTTTGTGGACTGTGGGGAGCAGGGTCTCCATCCAATGGCTGCTCAGGAGCTTTGATTTTTTACTTACTTCAGAGTCCAGCAGTCCACTTAGTTATCTGATTTCCCAGCTGCATTTCTCAAAATAGATGGATGAGAAGGAAACTTCTGGCAAAGGATGTGATGAGTTGTCTCCTTGAAGGTCTTTTCTGACTGGCTTACTGAGAAATGGCATTAGTGGAGCCTGCCTCAGGTGAGCCTCTCCCCCTGAGCAAGCCACTCCTGAAGTATCTAATATTTAATTTAAGTAGATGGCCGTGGAGGAAGCAGGGGCTGTGCCTTAGGAGGCAGCAGGCACATTTGTTCCTGGTATGCCTGTTGAAAGGGGGGTATTTTGAGAGGTTAATAGAAACCGATTGATTTTCTTTCTTTTCTTATTAGGTATCTTACAAATGTTAAGTCACATATAGATCTGAATTTTGTTATTTGTAGAGGATTTGTTGATGAAATTAAAGGACTCTTGAAGTCAATTTTTTTTTCTCACTTGTTATTCCTTTAAAGAAAGAAAATAAGATTTTAAAATCCAGAGCCAATTTCTACTAAATTATTTACAAGCCACAAGCAGACTCTTCCCTCTGTCTCTCTGCCTTATAACTTTTTCCTGTGTTTTCCCGTTGCTGTTCTCAATACCATATATACCTATGCTGTTATCTTCCGTCTCCTTTCTTCCTGAATTCTTTCTCCCAGCTTCCTTGTTAACTTCTCAATTCAACATTTCTGTTAAAAAGTCGCTCATTGATTGTGAATCTACCTTGGGTTGGGAATGTTTGTAGATCGTGTTTATGTGTGTGAGCACACATGACCGTGGAAGGCAGAAGTCATAGAGTATCTTTCTCAACTGTTCTTCACCATATTTTTGAGACAGGGTCTCTTTGCTGAACCTGGGGCTTGCCAGTTTTGGTAGACTGGCTGGTCAGCCCTCCCCAGTCCTGGGACTGTACCTGGCTTTTTTTTTTTGGTGGATACTGGGGTTGGAACTCAGGTTCTCATGCTTACAGAGCAAGCCCTTCACTGGAGAGCCATTTTCTCACTTAGAATCTGCTCTTTTACTGAATCAGTTCTGAAATATTTCCATCTTGTCCTTATCCCAGCAGACTCTCAGAGTTCGCCAGACTCTATCTTTAGTGTCTTTTGTGTTTTCTGCTATGTCCCTCTCAGGCCTATAGGGAAGGCAGATTTGCTCCTCTAGCAGAGCAAACGATAAACTTTCAGAGGTGGGTGAGGATCTTTATTGGCTGGCATCTGCCCAGATATGAAGGGCGCAATATTTTATGTGTGGGGGATTAATAGGAAATTGTATTTGACACCCAGGGGAGCCTTTATTTTGAGACCTATGTGTATGTTGTTTTGTACTGAGTTTCTTAAAGGGGAAAATCCATTTTTTTTGTGTTGGATTTTGCATAATTTTCCATCACTCATTGGTTCTTTTGGAGGACACCCACAGAATTATTGGTGGGACGCGCTTCTGCTTTTTATTGGAGAGCCAACATATTCATGGCTTAGAGAAGGTTTGCATCTGAAGGGTGACTTGTGGCTGCCTTTCCTTGGGGATGTTAAACCGCTTATACGGAGGACATTGTGATATGAGTCAGTGTAGAAAAATGTTTCTGGAGACCAGATGCAAGATGGGGTTAAAGCCCTTGGGTTCTCTCCGGGTAAAAGGAATACAGGTAAAATGTCACGCAAGCATTTCCTCAAGCCCAGTGTAGAAGCATATAGGTACTTGGGCTCCTCCGTTGTGGAGCCTACTGCTTCAGCAGTGAAGAGGATGGTTCAGTCCAGAAAGCACAAGACCCAACCCGAGAACACACATTAAATGTTGGCACGGCAACATTTTGTAATTCCAGTATTAGGGTGGGGGAGACGGGATCTTTGGGGCTCAGTGACTAGCCAGCTTAGCCTAATTGGTGAGCTCTGGACCAGTCAGTGACTACCTCCAAAGGGGTGATAATAGCTGAGATTGCCCTCTGGCCCCTCACATATGTGACACACTGACCCACAAACATGTGCATATTCACTTATTTAGGTGTCCCAGATCAAGGACCAGTTTCTTGGGGATTATTTTTATTTGGATATCTGTAAGTTTAAATGTAAGTTGTCAGTTGGGAAGATGTCTCCATCAGGGAGAACATCTTGACCTAGGTGGTAGCCTAGGGAAGCTCTCCAAGGTGCGTGGAAAGGATTATTGTCAAATTAGTGACGCTTTTCTTCTTCATGTTATCTACAGCTCTTGGTTAAACATTGCTGAGACATGTGAGTAAATGAACGTGTCTGTCTGTCTGTCTGTCTGTCTGTCTGTCTGTCTGTGTGCACAATTGTATGTTTGTGTGTCTGTATGTTTGTATATGTATGTGTGTGTGAGTTCATGTGTTTGTGTAGGTATGTATGTGTATCTGTGTGTGTGTTCGTGTATGTATGTGTGTGTGATTGCATATTTGTGTTTGTGCCTGTCTGTGTATGTATGTATTTTTGTGTGTCTGTGTGTGTTTGTGTGTTTGTGTATTTATGTGTATGTGTTTGTGTGTGAATTTGTGTATGTATGTGTATATGCCTGAGTGTTTGTGCATGTACGTGTTTGTGTATGTGTATAGTCACTTATTATTTAAGGTAAGTGATGAACTTTACCTGTACTTTACCTGGATGCTGGGTGTAGAGCCTTAGATCAAAGGGTGAAAGAAGTACTTATTGCCAGTACTTTCTATAGGCTCTTTCTTGTCATGCGAGGACAGAAAGTGTTGCTTAGTGACTGCACATGCATGAGGCCTTAGGTTCAGTCCTCAGAGTTCTATATCCCCCACTCTGTTTACAGTAAGGCCCCAAATGTGAACCGCTGACTATGGTAGAGAGGAAAATTCCCATGCAAAGAAGCATTGGCTGAAGGTTTAAATAAGATTTTAATTACCACAATTCATTCTCAGTAAGTGAAATTAAATGATAGACAATAATCTGTAGGACTCTTTAGAACCAGCACTGTAGTCAAATAATTTAAATGCTAACATATAGTATTCTAGGCACAAACTGACTGAGAGTACAGTGTGATCGAAATGGATAAATGATATATAATATGAAAAGCAGAAACAGCCCAGAGCTATGAGGCAATGGAAGCCAGAGTAAGAAAGAGAGCTTCTGGGGAGAGAGAGAGAGAGAGAGAGAGAGAGAGAGAGAGAGAGAGAGAGCCCTTATTAATTACCCTATTCATAGTGAGTCTGTTGACTGTATAGGATAAACATGCCCCCCCTTTTTTTGTAGTAGGGGATATTTGAGGCAAGTATCTGGGTCCAGAGAGATTTCTAAGGTAAAATATATTCTTTTCTCTTTTAGACTAAAAACCTCAAAGTTAGAGATACAGCTCAGTTCGTAAAGTGCTTGTCTGTCATATTAAAGGCCTGGGTTTGAGTCTAGACACAACACAAACCAGGAATTGGGGGCCAGGGCACGCCCCTTGACTCCCAGCACGCTGGAGGTGAAGGTAAGTGAGAGCATTAGGAGTTCGAGGTCATCCTTGGATTCATAGAGAGTTCAGGGCATCTTGGGCTCCTTGAGACCTTAACAAACAAACAAACAAACAAACAAACAGGATAAGTATATTTGGGTTAAGCAGATTAATTTCTCTCTCTCTCTACCCCAACCCCATCTGTTTATGCATTAAAAACAATAGCTCTGTTCAACCTATCATCTCCTGCTGAGTTATATACCCCAAGCCTGGATGTATTTTAAAGTCTAGTTATCTTTCCTAAAACAAGTAGCAAAGTTGCATTCCACCTTTAAAAAAAAAATCATTACTTGCTTTTCTTTTTTTCTTTCTGAGTCTCAAGGAGACATCGCTGAGTTATTCTCGTGTCTTGTTGGTTTTCATCTTGTGCCCAAACAGTAGCTTCTGTTCCTGATCATTTGATACAGGCAGATTGATGTTGTGTGTGGAACTGTGGTTCGTATTCCTTAAAAGTAAGCCTTCATTAGCCACTCTGTTCAGTAGCTGCACGTGTCTTTAGGGTGGGTCATACTCAGAGTTGGGAGAACAACTCAACCCTTAAATTTCTTCGTGATCCCAATGCTCTCCCTTACCTGTCAGGTTTCAGTGTTCTTATTAGATATATGCATATGTAGTATAAAAGGATGTTATTAAAAACACATTAAAATGAAGCAACTATACTGAGTTCCAAAAAAGAACAAAGTGTTCTAAAAGGGTTTAATAATAAATGCCTAAAGGGATAAACAGCTTCGCTCTAGGGCTATTAATCTAGCACCTTTCATGAGCCCTAAACTTCTGTAAACTAAATAAAAATAGCACATGACAGCTTATATTTGTATAGAAAATAACAGAGTGAACAGCAAAGACATTGGGAAATTGCATTTTTTTAGAAGATAATTAAAGGTCATACTATTTAGCCAAACCATAATCCATCACAGCGCGGCATTGATTACCACTCCAGCCATGTGCATTCTTAATTCCATTAGCGAAATAAAAGACAGCCTTTGAATTTGCCACTTTCTCGATACATAGCGAGCACAAATGGCAAATTACTCCAGAATCCAGAATAGCTCAACAGATAAGCTCGTCCTCTTCGGCATCTCCA
Organism: Rhabdomys pumilio; assembly: GCA_030674055.1. Taxonomy (NCBI): domain Eukaryota; kingdom Metazoa; phylum Chordata; class Mammalia; order Rodentia; family Muridae; genus Rhabdomys; species Rhabdomys pumilio. The sequence goes on from JANHMN010000006.1 coordinate 45,418,284, forward strand.
ATCTACAAAGTTTTAAGTAGCAATAAATTTAACAGCCGCCTTCTTCACAATGTGCGGTAATAGCTGCTCTCTGGAGATCTGAGAATGTTCAAAGCAAAGCTATGCTCACCGTTCACCCCCACAGTGAGCTTGCAGAGACCCACCACTCCACACACACCTCCCATCCACAGCTGTCCTGGGCAAAAGCTGGTTTCCTCCAGGGCCCTGAAGCTAACGGTTATCATTCAAATGACTGCAGCTCAAGTGTGTTGAGTTATATTTCTAGGCAATGGTGTTGTAATGGCTGTCAAAGAGAAACACTGGAGTAGGTTATCTGGCTTCCCCATCTTCTTCAGGTGTAATGTTGTCATTCATTTTGTTAACTCTCTCTTTGTGTTTCAACCCAGAGGAGACCACAAACTGAAAAGTATGCACCAGTCTATTTTTGCTTTCTGCTGGTCTGTTTGTGGGTGTAATTGTTTCGCACTTAGCGAGCCACAAATGAGCTTATATTTGTAGAAGAACTTTTTAAAGAGAACAGAAGGGCATTATTCTTTAGAGATTAGGGCATGGCACAGTGGTTCTTTTACCTGCAGGGAGATGGATGTAGGAACCTATTAGCCAAATTCCTCACAGATAATTCCACTGTAAATTTTGTAAGATAGTGTAGATGGGGTGCGGGTGGGGGGTACCAGAATTTTAACTTAAGCTGGATCATTGCTAGTAAGCCTACTTGGAAGTTGTTCTAGATGGTCTTTCAAGTGCTCACAATAGTAATTTGTACGAGTAGTTCTTTCTTCCCAACACACACACACACACACACACACACACACACACACACACACCTCACACTCCTCACACCATACACTAAAAATGTCCAGTGTATTACCAGATAAGGTTCCTGATCTGGGTTAGGCCAACTTTTATTTATCAGAAAGACCGAAATTCTTTCTGTTTTTAAAACTATTCATTTATATAGCTTAACATATGCTTTCTATAGTGATTGTGAATACTTTCACGGGAAGTACATAGTTTCTTTTTTTTTTTCCTCATGAGCTTGAGTTAGGGCTCAGAGCATCCAACTGTCACCAAAAGCCCAAGAAAAAATATTCTATAACTGAATTAAGCCTGTATTTTGCACAAGGCCTTTCAGTGTGGTTAACCAGGGCTGTGGTATTTTGACAGCATCCCCTATGAAACACTAAGGAGTGGCAGATTAGGAGCACAGCTCGGTAAACTGAGATAATGATGAGGGGTAATCACGCATGCTTCAGGGCAGAGGTGATTTCAGGCAGGAGCCAGAGAGGAATTTCTTCCTCTTGCAGAACCCTCTAGCAAAAATCATGATGCAAGACAGTAGCTCTTGGAGTCTGGAAGTCTCTGACTTGGTGCCTGGAGCAAGAAGCCTTGCATGGGACATTCAAATTCTAGCCAGAGGCTCCTCTTGTCCCTTTGTACTTTTTGAGCATGCAGGCAGAGGCCTATCTGGGTCTGAGGAAGGCTGTGTCATGGTTTCCCTGGCTTGGTTACTCATTAGATTAACTCAAAAGTTGATGTTAAGTGATAATAAAACACACTGGATTATTCAGTCTTGGATTTCTTGGCTGGCTTTCTTT
>JANHMN010000006.1:45455018-45487790 GCA_030674055.1 Rhabdomys pumilio
TCTCTCTCTCTCTCTCTCTCTCTCTCTCTCTCTCTCTCTCTCTCTCTTTCTCTGTGTGTGTGTCTGTCTGTCTCTCTCTGTCTCTGTCTCTCTCTCCTTATAGGATCTCTTTTCCCTAGCTCTGAGACTGCAAGCATGGACTGCCATGCCTGAGATTTTACTTGGGTGCAGTTTTCAAGCACTAAAGAGTTGGAAGCTTAGCCTTCTTTCAAAACCAGTTTAATTTAGTTGATTTGAACAAAGACATGTTGGGTCCAGCCAGTTGTTCCTTTAATAGCTACAAACTCAGAAGGAACAGGCTAGGCATCTATGGAGCCTTCTTCTACTACTGAACCCACAACTACTTGTCTAATCCAGCCCCCACAAGCTACTATTCATCAGGTAGCCAAGGGGACAGCCTTTCTCTGGATGACAGTCATTGTGAATTTAGCCTTCTTGGTTTTCTTAACCAATGCATGACAGCATCAGGTTTTCTCCTGTTAGTCTACCGTGCTAACCCCAGAGGATTGGTAGGAAATAAGATGTATTTTTTTTTTTAAAACCATGAAATCAACAGGCAGAAAGTTACTCGTTTTTGAAATTTCTGTTCAAATCACAGGTGACCCTTGTCTAGGTTAGAGTTTCAGGAGCCTGGTGACTGCCTTGCAAAAGGACAGCTGTGTTTGTCAAAGGACTGGGATGAGCTGCTGCCTTCTGGGCATCCTGGAGACTAGCCTGAAGTGCTTGCCCCTGTCCTCTTTCTTGCCTGTCCTTTAATGGACATGTCCACTCAACTGGTGTCCTAGGCCAGGGTTCTGAAACTTTTGCTTTGCAGTAAAATTAATTTAAATAGGTATGTGACGGTAGAGGAAGAGTCTACAGGGGGAAAGACCCCATCATTTTTAATTTTTGAATGCTTCTGGCATCCTGAAGAAACATATAACTTTGTAGAAACCCCAGTGGCATTAAAAGGTAGAGAATGACTTCATCCATGTCTTTTCTACTGGGCATGTGAGATTTCTTTCTTCCCGCAGTACAGAAGAGTCAGTTGCTTTCAGCTTGGCCCTCAAGGAAACTCAATTAAATTGTGCTAGGCAGTATTCTTTTTTATTTTGCAAGAAATTTCATTTGTGAATTTGTAGTTAAGGTACTGGTCCCATAGGTGCTCTGGATACTCGTATAAGGTTTACTTAATTTAAAGTTAAAAACTATTTCGATTTTTTTATAAGTTGGTGGTATAAGCCTTGACTCTTTCTAGTGTATTTTTCGAAACTTTTAGTTTCAGTTTGGAGTCTACCTTTGAAGCCACCCTCATTTCCCTGTGGTTCACACTACCTCTGCGGCGGCTGGGATGTTACTCTAGTTGCCTTGGTAATATGAATTATTTGCAGGAAATAAAACAAACCTCTTAGGTCTTGTTTTCTTTGTTTCTTCACTTTGCAACAACAACAAAAATAATGAATTCAATGCATACCTTTCAGAAGTAGAGATGCATTCTTTTTTTTTTTTCCATCTTGCCAAATTAGAATTGATGGCCCTATGCTTTTACTTGCTTAATAACAAGAAAGGCCTCGCAAGATGGCTCAGTGGGTAGAGTGCTTTCTGCACAAGCAGGAAACACTTTCTGTCTCCAACACCCACATGAAAAGTCAAGTCAGTGATATGTACCTGTTACTCCACTGCCAGGAGGCAGAGACGGGAGGATCCCTGCAGTTTGCTGGCAGCCTAGACAAATAGGGAAGTCCCAGAACTCTGTCTTAAAAAATAAGGTAGGCTTTGGGTCTACACATCTGTTTCCATCAGAGGAGAAGGGGGAGGAAGGAATGGAGGGAGAAACTCTGTGAGGAGGGGTAGGGCTGATATTGGAATATAAAGTGAATAAATAAATTAATTAGTGAAAAAAACTAAGGTAGGGGTTACTGTGAGATGGGGCCTGCCTGATGTCAAGCCTGAGGAGCTGACTTCTATTCCTAGGGGTCCTATGTTGGAATGAGAGAACTGAGTCAGCCAGTTGTCCTCTAACCGCCATGTGTCACGCCCACAGCCACACCCGCCTACTCGCACCCACACGCAATAACAGTGGTTTACCTCATCTCCCAGTTTAGCTAAGGAAGGCCTCTTTGCCTCTTCCTCCTTCTCTCCATTTCCCTCTGTCCTCCTCTCTATAGTTCAAAGAAGTTGAGGAATTCCAGCTAAGCAAGAGTGGGCAGAAGTGAGGTCCAATTTTCCTGATTTGACCAGCAAAGACAGGTAGATGGATTTGCAGAATGATCAGCAGTATGAATGATTTGAAGCTCTCTGATCCTGCAATCTGACCCGCCTACTTAACCTCCTTGAGTTTTCTGTCTCCTTCTAAAATGTGAATATAGCCATTGATGTGTTAAATGACAGTCAGCCTGCCAGTACAGTTATGGGCCTGTATCCCAGTTATTACGATTTGGGAGACTGAGTCAGAAGGGTGGCAAGTTCAAGAATAACTAGGATAAACCATGAGCCCAAGGCTAGCTTGGCCAATTTAGTGAGAAATGTGTCAAACTAAAAAGTAAACAGAGGGGGCTGTGGTGTTCATGAGGTTCAAGATTCAATCTCTTATGAATTTAATTTAAAAACCATTAATGTTTAGTAGTCATTTGTGTGGGTGCTGCCACTAACAACAGCAACAGCAACAGCAACAACAAGAGTCATATTAATGGTTAGGAAGTCCATTAATTTTCTTTAATCTATTATTCACCACAATTGGTTGATTAAAGGTTTTTTTGTTTGCTTGTTTGCTTTTGCTAGTAGCAAAATTATTGAACTCAGGAAACTCAGTTTTTCTTTGCTGGTTGTGTTCTTTGACACCAACTCAAGGGGATGTTGAATCATATCTTATTCAACCCTCCTCTCCAGTTATGACAGGAGTCTCTGTCAGTCCTTATAGAGTTGATTAGATGAGTATGCAAGAGACAAATGCTGTAGTTTGAAAAACAAAGCAAAACAGAGCCCTCAAAGCACATGTTCGCCTGAGAAACCTGGCAGCATGAACTGAAGGCCTTGTGGTAGCATGGTGTTGGGTGTTCCCGAATCTGACTCTCTTCCTTTCTATAATGGTAATCTGCATATTTTAAGAAAGCTGTGCTCAAAACACACATCTTATCCCCGATTTCTATGTTCTGATGTGACTATGAAATAAATCCTCATTATGGAGGTAAAATGTGTATTCTAGGGGCTGGTGGGATGGCTCAGTGGTTAAGAGTACTGACTGCCCTTGGGGGACCTGGATTTGATGCCCAGCACTCTCATGGTGGCTTACAACTGACTTTAATTCCAGTTTCAGGGTAGCCAGTGCCCTCTTCTGGACTCTGTGGCACTAGGCATGTATATGCAGGCAAAACACTTATACATATAAACTACCAATAAATAAATCAGTAAGAAAATAAGAGCTGTAGACAGAAGGTGTCCCTCCTTGAGGACAGGGAGGTATTAAGGACCACAGAAGGGAAGAAGGCATCTGGAGGTCTGCATCAGTCTTGCATAGGACCAAGTGACATGCTGAGTCATGAGGATGACTACATGGTCCTTCTCTTTGACTCAGGCATTCCCAGTGTGACCCATATATGCAGATATACAAAAACATAGCAATGGGCAGTTAGTGCTTCCTGATATGTGAATACTTGCTTCACAGGTCTGATGAGTTTAATCCCAGAAGCCCATGGTGGAAGGAGAGAACCAATTTCTGAAAGTTGCTCTCTAACCTCCATAAGTATTGCATGGCATGTATATGCCCGCACTCACATATGCACATCACACACAGACACACACACATACACACACACAGACACACACACACACACACACACACAAACACACACACACACACACACACACACACACACACACACACACACCCCTAATTAAGCAAACATATACAATGGGACCTTCTTGTTGTTTATTAGTTTGAACTGGAAATTCCCCTGACTTGGGCCTGCTGGACGCAGGAATAAGTCAGCATCCACGCTGAAAGTGCTTTGTCAATCTCATATCTAGAGAGAGGGTAACTTCTGCCGTGAGATAGATCTACAAGTAAAGCCGGGAGGTAAAAACAAGTGGGAGGGCTAATCGGATCTGAACTGAGATTAGATCCTAGAGAGATGTGTCTAAGGAGCCAGGATAAGGGCTGAGGGCGTTTGTGGTGGCCTCTGCCTATAATCCATGTACTCACAAGGTAAGAAGGTTGTGAGTTTGGAGCCAGTCCCAGCCACATGGGGAAACTTGTCACCAACATACAGAGGAACAAATCAATGAATACATAAACAGTTTAAGCCAGTGGAAAGGTGCCTTTTCTCCAAGTGATTCCCGTTCAGGCTAATCTCTCCGAGTCTGCACCAAGGAGCAGAGAGGACAGCCATTTTATTTCTGGGCAGTTCCTATTTAACATGTGGCACCTCCTTGTCTCGACACCTTTGACTATATTACAATTACACTCTCATCTTAAGTGAAAACAGGAGGAGATGTGAGCAGGAGTCTGGAAATTCAGTCTCGTCCCTCACAGGCTGAGTGGCACCTGCTGATCGTTCCTTGGAGCCTTTGTTTGTTTATCTAGAAAACCAGGGCTTTGTCTAGGTCATTTCTATCCTCTCTAACAGGACAGAGATCTACTACCACCTGGTTTAGCAGATGACACGAACGAGATCAGTTCTCTTTCAAATCACTCACACAGGCAGAGGAATTGTCATTACTGGTTAACTATTCCCTATGTCCTCTAAGGTGATTTTGTATGTTCAGAGTGGCATGCATTCATTTCAGGCTGGAGGCCCTGCCATAGAGTTGAAACTAGCAGACTGGGTGATTTTAGCTTATGCCAGAAGTTGCTGTAGTAATTCCCCCTTCTTTAGTCAATAGCAGTGTTTAGTAGTAAAACTGTCAAAAATTTAACAACCCACTAGGTCCTTTGTCTAAGCTGCCCCAAAGGCAGACAGAGCTAACTGCTATCAGTTTAGATCTACTAGCTAAACCCAAGAACTCCATAAGAGCAAGGCATGTGTTTGCCTCTGACTGTGGGAGACAGGTAGAGAATGCCTTCTTTTGTCAAAGGAGGTAGACTCAGAGACAATATAAGGGAGGCTTGATTCTCTACCTCTTTGTTTTTCCTCGTGAAGTTTTGTTTGTTCTGAAGTTCTGCAAACAAATGCTGGGCAAGAGGCTCATGTAAATGAGGACTGGGGATTTCTTCAAGGGAGTTTGGAAACAGAATCCCCAAGACAGAAGCAGGATTTTGAGGGCCATTATGGTGAATGTAAATTCTACCTGAAGAGCACATTTAGGCCCTAAGAGTTAAACATCTGCAAGCTTTGCCTTTTAATGCAAGAAAGGATTCTTATCTTTGGACAAATAGTAATAATTGACTTAAATGCTGCACTTTTTGGTGGACTAAAATCTAGACGTATCTTGTTGTCTTTGAGTTATCAAAATCAGGTGAGATTCAAAGCTGAGCTAGCATGAACAGGACAGATGGAACTGAAGGGTAGGAAGCTAAGTCCAAACCTTCTAAAATCAATCAATCAATCAATCAATCAGTCAATCAATCAATCAATCAAAACAACAACATCCTTTCCAACATTTTGGGGTGATTCTCAGGGCCTGAAGCTGTAGCTCAGTTGATAGATTGCCTAGCATTAATAAAACCCCTGGGTTTGCTCTCCAACACTGCACAAAGCTACATATGATGGTGCTGCATGTCTATAGTCCCAGAACTCAGAAAGTAGACATGGTAAGATGAAGAATTTAAGGGCATTCTTAGCTTCATAAGTTCTAAACCATGGTCTTCCTGAGATGTTGCCTCAACACCTCTCCTCTAGGTAGTTACTATTACTGAAAATGCCAAGGACATTATTTTCCCATACCCCTCAGAAAAGCCTGAGTGTAGTGAGACACAGAACAGTTGTTGAGTGAATGAACAGTGGGTACGTGAAGGAATGGGTGGGTGGGGATTCACGGGGTGAGGTCAGTCTGGAGAGCTTTGCTTCAACCCCAGTTTTCAAGTGTTAAGAAAAACATTTACTTTTAATTGAATGGCTGATGGATTGTGTGGTGGGAGCAGAGGACAAACTGCAGGAAATAGTTCTTTCCTTCCATCAAGGGGGTTTCTGGGGTTGAATTCAAATCATCATGCTTGGCAGCAAGCACCTTTGCTCACTGAACTAGCTTGTCAGTCCCAGAGTGCTGATTTTTTTCTTGCATATCTTTTGTAGCATTTGGTGCATTTCAACCTCATTTGCAATTATGTCTTGAGTTTCCTGACCACTAAGACTGACCACTAAGTTTGAACTCGGCTATTTACACTTGCTTGGCAACAGTTTTACTTAATAAGCTGTCTCCTTGTCCCCAAAGGAGTTTCTTCGAGGCTCTAAGACTCTAAGACCACAAATCCAGTTCTAGAGGGTAAAGAGGTGACCCCTGGTAGGTTGCCCATATTCCAGGGCAGACCCCATTCCCAAGATGCAATCAGAAGAAAAGACCTTAACTCAATGTGGAAAAAATTAATAAAATAAAAAAGAAGACTTATCAAACTTGGGGGAGAAGGCAGAGGAAGAAGGCGAGGCTGGTCATGGGAGGACCTGGCGGCACGTGAATATGTTGAAAACACATTGCATGGCTTTTTCAAAGATTTAATAGAAATATTGTTTTTTAAGTGTTCAAATAATAACCAGGAATTTGATTTCAAATCTTTCTTGAAATCGTCACTTAACTTAGGGAATTGTACGCGTGAATCCTGCACCCTGGAGAAGTGTTATAAATGAGACAGCATGCACACGTGGGCTTTGAAAGAATATCATGCAGATGGAAGACTGGGGATGTTAGAGGGAAGAAATCACCCCTGCAACAGGTATTTGTGCAAACAGGTAGTGGCGAGCTTTCAGATAATATCCTTCTAAAGGTTCATCCTTCTCCAGCCAGATTTAAATACTTAAACACTCACTTAAGTATTGAATGTTTAATAGGACAAAACCTCACAGTATAGCTTACAGCATACATCAAAGAAAAAACTCTAGAATTCAAGTTTATAATTATGATTCTCTTAATTTACTACTCTTAACTTAGCCACCCCTTAATGTATGCCCTAAGTACTGTATTTTTAAGCAGGTCATGTAAGACTAATACTTAACTAAAACTTGTGGAACCATAGAATTGTATCTAAAGTTGTGACAGTCTAATATGGAAGTCTTTGTCCCAGGAACTACAGAAGGTAGGTTTGGGTCAAGTGATAAAAGCTCTGGCCAGGGAGATGTAGTTAGATACAGTGTGTGTCATGCTTAATTCAAGGCCTTGAAAAGTTGAGTATGTATTCTTCATGTTTATTTTCTGTGAACTTGATTGGCAGTGAGCTGTTGACCATGTAGCGGTCAAATCCACCCTGTAGAGCTGGGTAGAAATACTATAGGAAGATGCTGGGCTGTGAATGACCATGCGCAGTAGAACAAGGCTGTCTGCTTGCCCTGGACTATGAGGTGAGAGAGACACAAGACTCTGTTACTTAAATTGCTGTCTTATTCCTCTAAAGAAGCTAAATCTTTGCCTCTGTTCATATAGAATATTGGCACTGGAAGAGGAGTATTATTATCACAAACCTGAAATATGAGTCATTGTCTCTGAGGGTGGTTTATTGCAATAAAAGCAATATGTGCATGTAATGGGCTGTTAGGAGATACTGAGTACTGCTGCAACAGCCTGGCCAATTACATGAGAGCTAGAAAGAGTCAAGTTAATAATACTGGAGAGGTTTGGAAGAGACAAAGTTGATGGAAATTGAGACCAGGACATGTACTAGTTCACGTAACAGGGATGATAGATGGGTAAGCCAAAGAGAATAGAATGTCAGGGCTTGAAGACAGGGAAGAACGTATGAAAATAGGATGTAGGGAGGCTGGATATGTTCCTTGGTTATGAGGTTGCATAGCACACATAGAACCCTGGGTTTAATCCCCCACACCACCTAAACCAGGTGTGGTGGTGTATTCTTGATCTTTTCTGACTAGAGAACTGGAGAAGGGATATCAGGAGTTCCAGGTAATGATGCCAGCCTGCTACATGTGATATCATTTCAAAATATATAAATAATGAATAAGTACAGGCCATCTTGATACTTAAACAAAGAAGATGGACTCGGGGCTTGATGGAAAAAATGGAAGGGAAGGGGTAAAATGAACAAACTAAGCAGATTGAGTGTAATTAAAATAAAATGGCGTGAAAATAAAAAAAGGAGATTAGAGTTAGCATTTCTGTGGAGCTTGTGTTCATTGCCAACTTCGATCAGAAATACATGAAGACACTGATATACTGAGTCTGTTAATGTATTGAATTATTTTTGCAGTTGTGGGGATCAAACTCCAGGCCTTGCACATGCTAAGCACGTTTGGTGGTACTAAGTGAGTTATATACCTGCCCCATTCCCCCACACAGTATTGAGATTTAAGAGGCAGAGTATCAGGCCAGTGAGATGGCTTAGTAGGTAAAGGTCCTTGTAGCAGAACAGACTCCTGAAAGTTGCCCCCTGACCTCTATGCATGCATTGTGATGTTGCCTGCACACACAGAAATGAAGGAATATATAAATGTGAAAAAATGTAAGGGGAGAGAGGTCACTGATGAGGCACTGACTTGTTCCTGTGTATGAAAATTTGCAGTTGATGAGGAGATGGAGTTAAGGCTGCTTGGACTTTGCAGCCCATAACCGGGGTACAAACATGGCATGTACAATCTTCCAGCGTCTTCCTGCGCTCCTGTCTTAGTGAACTGTTTCCAGTCTTTCCTCCTCTTCACCTTGGCTTGGAGTTATTAATAGAATCAGTCTTGTAAGTAAAAGAATCATCACAAGATTTCTCATATTTAGCAATCATAGCCACTCAAATTTAATTGCCTGCTGAAGAAGGTAAACGAAACTGGTACCTACAGTTGGATTTGAGACTAAGGAAATGGAGTAGCTGCTTGAATAAGTGTCAGCCTGTGACAGATTGGTACCTAAGAGCTGTTAGACAGGAAGAAATGGGCTTGCTCCTCTCTGGAGAGTGGTCCCCCTTCGTCACCTTGGTTTCCATTGGTCTTGAAGTGTGCTGAAAGAGTTCTTTTGTTTTTCTTCTGAGTGAGTTGGTTTAGACTGTAAGGCTATCTGCTTTTCTACATGTCTGTTTGACACTAAGTTGACCTCTGCTTACCTTATACCTACTAAAAAGAAGCATAACTAAGACCAACCACCTTGGTGATAAGGGTAAAGAGAGAACAAACAGCGAACGGCCCTTTAGAGATAGATGGCTTTTTGTTACTTACTAGAGCCATATGACCAGGCAGGAGGCTGGGTGCATCCACCTTGGGCTTTTCACCAGTGTAGAAGCCAGTGTCTTTGGAAATAGAAGTTTAGTACTTTGGAGTAAAAGATATAAGCTTCACTCTGTCAGTAATTTGTCCTGTGTGATACATTGAATGGGCAAGGAGAGTGGAATTTAGTTTCATTGCTGGTGAGTCTGTTTCAAGTCATAGCTTTCACGTTTTGTCTTTACCCTAATGACTTGAACTCCACAGGTTGCCCAAGTCATTAGAAAGTATAGTCTCCAGGACTATCTACCCCCAGTGAACCAATTCAAGTTATTATTTACCTTCATCAGCCCTGCTATCACTTGGTTTAAAACAAAGTATCCAGCCAAGGAGGATGGCATACATTTCTAATCCTAGGACTCTGGAGATTGTAGCAGGAGTGCTCTGAATATGAAGCTAGTCCAACTTGGGGTATCTAGTGTGATATTGCCTCAAAAACAAACAAAACGCAAGCAAGCAAGCAAGCAACGAAACAAACAAACATACACAAACCCAAACAAAATTAGCCGAAGTTTATTTGAGTATTGCTTGGCTGTTCTAGAGATAGGAATTCTGGTAATTTCCATTATCTGGGATTAAGATTGAGTGACATATTCAAATCAGAATGGCTATCAGCAAGAAAATATACAATGACGAATGTTGGTGAAGGTGTAGGGGATAAAGAAACCCTCATGTAATACACTGCTAGTAAGAGTTCAAATTGGTCCAGGCACTATGGAGATCAGTATGGGGTCCTAAGAAAGGAGGGAAGGAGGAAAGGAAGGAAGGAAGGAAGGAAGGAAGGAAGGAAGGAAGGAAGAGAGAGAGAAAGAAAGAGGGAGAGAGGGAGAGAGAAAAAGAGGGAGAGAGAGGAAAGAAGGAGGGAAGGAAAGAAGGAAGAAAGAGAGAGAGAAAGAAAGAGGGAGAGAGGGAGAGAGAGAGAGAGGGAGAGAGAGGAAAGAAGGAGGGAAGGAAGGAAGGAAGGAAGGAAGGAAGGAAGGAAGGAAGGAAGACCCTGTGATCCTGCTATACTATGTCTGGGTATACACTTGAGAACCAAAGTCAGCAAGTTGTAGACATACCTGTGCACCATGCTTACTGCTGTGCCACTTGCCACGGCCATGTTACTGAATAAGTCTATGTGCTCATTAATGGCTGGATGAATGAAGAAAGTGAAACACATATTTATAGAGCAGAGTCTTATTTGGTCATAGAGATAAATAGAATTATGTCATTCTAAAGACAAATAGGTAAAACTGAACTCATCATGCTAAATGAATCTTGACAATCGTAAAGGCAAGCATGACATGGTTTTCCTCCAACGTGACATCTGGGAAAGAAGCGGATATAGAGGTGAGGGGGAGGTGTATTAGAATTATGGAGAGAGATAGAGAGAAGGGGTGACAGGAAAAGAGAGGGCATGGATATGATATTGGTGTAAGGAAACATCTAATGAAATTCCTTACTTTGTACTATTAAAAAGAAAACAGAGTAACAGAGGAGTATTCAGGAATCAGAATATATATATATCTATATGTATACATCAGAATGTATATTTAAATATCAGAATATATAAATTCAGCAAACATGGAGCTACCCTCATTTGGGATGGGAAGGGCTTCAAGGGCTAGATTTTGGGTAGAGGATGCATTGGTCTTCTGAAGTATGAAAACTGAATTATCTTAGACACAGGGTGGGGTAGTACACCCTTTTCATCCCAGTCCTCTGGAGGTTGAGTTAGGGATAAACTTCATTAGGAGAAAGCGTCTCAAAGGACACAAGATTCAGTGGTAGCCCCTTTGCCTTACTTGTGGAAGGAGAGAGAGAGAGAGAGAAGAGATACAGACAGATATAGACACAGACAGAGACATAGAGAGATAGAGAAAGAGACACAAAGAGAGACAGAAAGAGAGATAAACAGAAACATAAACAGATAGAGATAAACAAGGAAACAGAGAAAGAGATAGAGAGATGGGTTTGGACTTAAGATGCCCAGTGGGATTCACATCAGCAGGATGTTGGAGACTGAAGTAGTAGACAAATGGCGGGCTCATTCACTTTGGAACGTGTGTATTGTACTGCTACCTCAGGATACTCAGCTTTATGAAAAAAATTTTGAGTTGATCCGTCTGCTTTTATCTACAGGCATAAGAATGCCCAAATAAATGGACTGAAAGGAGGAAGAGAAGTGATTGTGTCTCACAGACATTGCCTGGTAGGATGGTTAGAACTTGGGCTCAACACAACCCTCAGATACCGTATTACCCTCTGTGTTTGCACTGTGTCTAACCAGTTGTGTTAGCTTGCTACTTTGGTTCTGAATCGCATTACTTTCCTTCTTGAGAGGACACAGTAACTAACAAAAGCAACATAAGGAGGGAAAGGTTTCTTTTGCCCCACAGTTTGAGGCTATCCCAATTTGTCATGGTGGGGGTATGACAGCAGGACCTTGAGAGAGTTGGTCACTTTGCACCCAGGCAGGAAGCAGAGAGATGATTGTGACTCAGCTTTCTTTCTCTTCTTTACTTTGTCCGGGACCCCAGACATTGGGTTGGGTCTCCGCAGTGATAAATGTAACTCAATCTCTAGGTGAGGATACGAAAGTATTAGAGAATGTGGCAGGGGGATTTAAGTTAGTGTTTTTAATAAGCAGAGCTGAAAACAGAATATTCAAGAAATATCTTCTGTGATGTTTCCTAGCATCTGAACTGGATTATTTTTTGCTCCTTCAAATATTAGTGGCTGGTACTTTTATCAGCACTTCATTTTATATCTGAGGAAGACTTGTGTTTTCTTCCTCTGATGTTTTTATAATAGCATTTTAATCATGGCATAGGATCGTGTAATGCCTCAAGCACATTGGCTGGAAAATGGTTTATAAATAAAATTATTGTTATTATTGCCATCTTTATCTCTTGTAACAATACTCATTATATTAAGATTATATCTAGGCTGGACATAGTTCAACACATGTGATTATATGTAATCAGTCTATTTTTCTGTTTTTTAAAAAATCATCTTGCTCTCACTAACCTTTGTTCTTATCTCTGAACAAACTATTGTTTGCAAGTGGTGAGAGACTCCAGCTTGCTTTGAAGAGTAATTCTTCACAGGTTTCAACAGGAGCTTGCTACTGGTAGGACTGGGATACAGGTAGACACCTTGTTCCCAGTGGTCATGAGTTGATGGCTGTTTCTGTGGTCCGTAGAAATCAGATTGCCAGAGCTTTCTACTGAAGCTGAGAGCCCTGGATGCCAGAACTCTGATTAATGAGAACAACGGATAGAGAACTGATTATTTGGGCTTGATAATAACATTGCTTTAAAAATACTGAAAGTGGCTGAGTGTAGACCGGACTAGTCTGTGGGGTAATGAAGTTCCTACCATTGCAGGTGTTTTAGAAGACTTAAGCCCTCTTAATTGGGATCTGTGAAGATCATTCTGATAGGACTGAAGCCACTAAATTTCAGGGTGGTTGCTATTCTACTCTCACGCATTTTGCCTTTCAAAGACTTGCTTTTATGTAGTTTAAAGGGTCTTAACCCATATCTAGTGCATAAGGAGATTAGATAATTTGAGTATCATTCCTCTAGTGTCCTTCATGGGAAAAACATGTATCAGTCTTCTGTTTTATTTTTGAGTCAGGATATAGCTGTATAGCCCAGGCTGGCCTCAAACTAGAGATGCCTCTGCTTCAGCCTTTTCAATGTTGGTATTACAAGCCTGTACCACCATGACCAGATACAGTTACCATTCTTTCGAAAGAATTAGCAATTAATTCTCATTATCCTTTATAATTAGCATATTTTGATATATTACAAGGGACATCACATAGCCCCCTAGTTGTCTGGGTGCTGTGGGTGGCTGGTTTTGAAGGTGAGATGCCTTGAAATTAAAACATCTCCCTCTTCTCTTTGCACACCAACTTTTTAAAAAAATGATTAAAAAACCCTTCTAAGTGAAACCCTACACAGCTAAAAGCAGTGCTATTATGATTATAGCATGTGGCCCTTCCAGGGGATGGTTTTGTGGAAAGGTCATGTTGATTTTTAAACTGACCAGAAAGGAACGCCAGTAAGATAAATGAATTACCAGAGCCCAAATAACAACCCGTGAGGCCAGACTGCTAAGAGTGGTCCACCTAGAGGATGAATTTGAAGAATGATTGGGTCACTGGGTGAAGTCGAGAGTCAAACACTTGGCAACATGTATGTTTTCAGGCAGGAATGACAGTGTTTCCAGAGATTCCTACAATCCCTACAAAACCATACAATGGAGACATTTTCTGTTGAAGTTTCATACCTTTACTGCATGTGGCTCATATTTGCAGACAGGATGTATACCTGGTAATGAAGTAGGTATTTATTTAGTTGCTATGAAACTCTAGCAGTCTCATAATCCTGATAGTTTTAATTATTTGTCTTGTGGGCATATCTATCTATCTATCTATCTATCTATCTATCTATCTATCTCTATACACATACATGTTCAGATAGGCATGTGTGTGGATGTGTGTATGAAGTGTGCTCTCATGTGTGTGCACATTTAAGTGGAATGTAGATGACAATTACCCATTGTCCCTCAAGTAGTATCCACATTGGGTCTTTGTTTGTTGTGAGACAGGGTCTCTCACTGGCCTCTCTGGTTGACTGGCCAGCATGCCTCAGGGTTCTGTCCACTCGTCCTTTGTCCCACCCCAGCATTGGGGTTACAAGCACCTGCCACCATGCCTTGGCTTTTAAACATGTGTCCTGGGAATGAAACTCAGATCGCTTTTCTAACCAAGCTATCCCCACCTTTATATTTTTTTAAAAGTAAAATCTTTTAATTTTGTGGTTCTTTTTGGCAGTTTTCAAATGACAAAAAAGGATTTTGTTTAAAAATGCAACTAAATCCTACTACTCTCATTAATGTTTGTTTATCTTGAAATACTGTCAATTAAAAGCTATAGGTTTCTGGGGTCCTAATCTTGTGATATTCATCTACCTTCAGTACTGGCATTCTCTGGGGGAGACTTCCAGAGAGGCCCCTGCATACTGCTTGTCTGTCTTGTTTCTTGCCATTTTCTTCTTCAAGTATAGCTGAGAGATAGCAGCTGTTGACCGCTGACACTTATGGTGTTTGCTCTTGAGTCAAGCGATTGTTTCCGTCTTCCAGTTGAGTTTAAGTGTGCAAACAAGAAATAACCCTGCGCTAGGCAGTCAATAGCCAATGCACATCTGAGAAGCAGCTTTGGCAGGTATCTGATCTGTGGTGTGTTCCCATCATGGGCCAGCTGCAGACAATGAAAAAGGCCAAGGACTTCCTCTGCACAGATCTGCCGTATTGGGTTTTTATTCCTTTCCTTGCTGATGGATGAGGAAACATGAGTGACATCCCCAAGGACCTGCACCAGTGCAATGCCATTGCATGGATCCCAAGCTTCCTGAATTTGCTTCTTAATCTTTTGCTTAAGTGCAGTGTCAGTCAGGTAAGACACAGAGAAACAGACCTGGCCCATCACATTCCTTACATCTGAGCAGCTATGGCACACCCCACCAGTCCAGATCAGCTTTGCCTGGTAAAGACATTTCCAAAGGAAACCAGCAGCTTCATTTCGCCTGAGTGAAAGTCCTATTTGCTCTAATTCTTTCTCAGGTACTGGGCATTGAACCTAGGATTACACATAAGTTAGACGAGCGCTCTACTACTGAGCTGCATCCCCAGCCCTGCTATAAAGTTCGGATACCTACCCATGTGGAGCAATTACAGTCACTAAATGCATCAGGCAGGGAGGAAAGGATCAGTTGCAAATGTGCAAATGCTGTTTAAGCTCCGTGTTCAGTAAGTATGTTCAATAGGTTTGCTGAGCCATGGGAGATCCTTTCCCTTCTCTTCTTCATGGGAGATCAGCCTTCTCTTCTGTGTCTAATTTTTAGCTTTGGTTCCTTTCACTATTTGGAATTCAAGAGACTATTTCATTTTCCCCTTTTTGACATTTAATTAAAATATAGTTCTATCATATCTTCTTCCCCTGCCTCCACAATCCCCCCTGTGTTGTCCCTCTCAAATTAAGTCTCTTTTTCTCTAATTGTTATTGTTGTATGTATATATGAATACGCATATAACAGCAAGTTGAGTCCATTTAGTATTGCTTGTATGATATGTTTTTCAGGCTGAGCATTAGGTGTGGGGCACATTGCTAGGGGAGACTAATTCTTCCTCGCTCTGTGGTTGTTAATTGCCTGTAGCTCTTTATCTAAGAGTGGAATCCCATGAGATTTCCCCCATTCATGTTAACATGTCAACTGGTGTTCAGGTCTGGCTTAAAAAACCATATTGTTGAGATTTCATGGATGTGACTGCCTTTGAACCAAATGCAGCTAAAAAAAACAAAAAAAAGTTTTCAATATCTAATTTGAAAGCACATCCCATTAGTCACCAAATTTGTCACTTCTTTCTAGTACCATTAAAAATCTGTGATTAAGCCCAGAGATCATCATTTCTATTTCCACACATTGTCCTGGGACTTTCACTCTATTTTATTTTATTCTTTTGTTTTTACACAGGGTTTTTCTGTGTCTTTCTGGCTGTCCTGGAACTCACTATGTAGGTCAGGCTGGCCTTAAACTCATGGAGATTTGCCTGCCTCTGCCTCCTGCCCCAGAGTGATTGAAGTCCTGTGCCTCCACCATTGCCTGATTTGACATCTAAGGAGTTGTCAGGTGGCTCTGCAGAAAGAAATCCTGTATATTGAATGTGTAGGTTAAAAGTAATACTAAAATTTTTTTTAACCAGTGTTATGTTCTTTTCAAAAAACAGAGTGAATAATTATTAAACCTACTTGCTATTACTTTTTCTTTGATGTAGGGTCTCATGTGGTCCAGGCTGGCCTCAAACACTGTGAGTTCTATGTAACTGAGAATGAACGTGACATCTTGATTCTCCTGCCTCCACACTTCAAGTGCTGGATTGACAGGTGTAAACCACCATCCCTAGACTCATCATAAAGCTTTTGACTGTCCTAAATACGCGTGCCTAACATAAGCATTAACTTCCTAAGTTTTATATTTAACTAAATGCATGCATTGTTAATTTGGTTATTAGTTTTCTGTATTGCAGTTTAATTTTATAAGTGTATATGTGTTCTATCCATTTTTAATTTTTCTTTCTTCTCTCTTTTTTCTTTTGTTTTTTAGTTCTTTTGTTTGTATGTGTGAATATTGTGTATGCATGTGTAATATATAGATGTTCTTGTGTGTATATGCATGTAGAGGCCATGGTGGGCAGTTAACTGTCTTCTTCAATTACTTTCTACCTTATTTCTTTGAGGCAGGGTCTCTCCTCAACCTTGAAGCTCATGTTTTAGGATGGCACCCTACAAACTTGTGATCCTCCAATTTCCCCTCTAGTGCTGATGTTGAGGTGTCTGGGAGACCATGGTTAGCTTATTACATGGGTGCTGGGACTTGAACTCATGTTCTTATTGTACAGCAAACACTCTTAACCCCAAAGTCACTGCTTTGATGCTGGTGCCTCTTATTATAGTTTTTAAATTCTTTCCTGTGACCAGCACAAAGCTGAGGATGTAGTAGGCATCCAACTTATTTGTTAGTGGAATCCCAGATGAAAATATCTCATATCAACACTTTATGGTAAAGGTTTTAGGTCTCCAGTTTTTGGCCGTAGTAATTATTTCTGTGTCTTTTCATTTGAACAACCAATATTGAATTCTCATTCCTTTTCATAGGGCAGAATTTTAAAATAGTGACAATTTTGTCACTTGAGCCATGTTCATTTCTCACATGGAGAGCTGTCTGCACATAGTGGTTTAACAGTGTGCCTGGGTGCCAATAGTAGGAACAACTAAAACTTCTACCATAAATAGCCAAATGCCTCCCCGAGAAAGAGCACCGAAATCTCTACTTCAGCGGCCTTATCAATCACAGTGGGAATCATGTTTGCTCTTGTTGGGATTCAGAATATGATACTTGAAAGTGTGTCACTTTGGTCAACTGCCTGTCACGTACTCACTAGAGACTGGAAGGCCTGAGAAGCAGCGTCAGAAGCACCCTGACTCCTCCTCTCCTATTTCCTGTCCTTCCCCCCTGAAGCAAGCCATAGAAGCCAGAAATCTGGCTTAAAGTGAGTCATAGGAACTGGAATCCCTTTCCCCCAAAGCAAATCACAACCACCAGAAGTGTTACTCCACCTTCCACAACCTCTCTGGGTAGAGGCCAGCCATAAGGAAATTCTCTGACCTACCTTTGTCCTGCAGTAGGTCACAGGACGCTCACTGCAGAGGGATTCTGCTTTATATCCAGGAGGAAAGAATGATCAACAGGAAGGCTAAGAAGAATCTGAACAGACAGGCCCTGCTGGCTTCTCCTCCTCAGCCATACATCAGATCTTTCTCTTTGTGTCTAGCTGCATGTCTCTTGGGTTACCTATTCTTCACAGCTCCTTGGTGGAACAGTACCTTCTTTTTATGGACTCCTTGAGGCTTTCTTTCTGAAGAAGTCTCTTGGTCATGAACACCTGGATTAAATAGTTAGCTTTTCTTCCTTCCTTCCTTCCTTCCTTCCTTCCTTCCTTCCTTCCTTCCTTTCTTTCTTCCTTCTTCCTTCCTTTTCTCCCCTCCTTCCCTCCCCCATCCCTCCCTCTCTTCTTCTCTCTCTCTTTTCTTTCTTTGTACTAGAGATTGACCATAAGGTCTCATGTGAGTTAGGCAACCGATCCACCATTGGTTATAGCCTCAGACCTCTTTTTACTTAGAGACAGGATTTTATTGAGTTGCTGTCTTTAACTCACTCTATAGTCAAGGGTACCCATGAACTAGTGATCCTCCTAACTCAGGGTCTCAACTACTTGGACTACTGATTGCTCTATCAGACCTGGCTGTGATTAATATCCTTATCCTTCGCGATGTTATTTTCCTTTACCCTTTCCACTCTTTTGCTACTTTCCCCCTCACCCTTTCCTTCTACTTAAAACATTATTTTACTTTTTTTAAAAAGTCAAAACCACATTTTATTTTAGGTATAGAATACAGTTTACATACTAAAACAACACTTTAATAGAACAACTTGATATAGCTTTAAACGCAAGGAAAACGGTATAAATCTCAGGTTTTAAATTCCCTCCAACCATAACAAAATCACACCACCAAAACCAAAACCACCCTCCCTTCCCCTGACTTTTTCTAAATGGGCCAATGTAATAAATGTGTTCAGTGAGTCATCATGTCTGGTTCCTATTGCACTAATGATCAACGGAATTAAAAAGAAATCCTGGCTTTCACAATCACAAGATTAACAGGTCAGATTCCCTTGGAATGCAAAAATGCTACTTTAATATGCAGACAGTTAAATTCACGTATCTACTGCCTTGGGTGGGAGAGGGTGGGCATCCACTGTGGGCAAAGAAACTAGAAGAAAAGCTTTGTATTCTCTTTTATATCTTTTGCCTGCAATCCTCCTTCCTTGTTACCCAATATTACTCTCTATCAGTCTCTTTCCTAAATGCTATACTTTACCCAAATTTACATATATGCAAGAATACTACAGGCTGGGATCCACAGAGCAGGGAGAGCATGCAGCTCTTTATTTTTCCCCCTGAGCTTGAGACATTTCGCTTAGTATTAGACATTTCAGGTCCAAGTAAATTTCATAATTTTACTTTATAGCTGAATAATATTCCACTGGATGTCTGGAAAGAGAAATTATTATTCACTGCTGGTGGGACTGCAAGTTAACACTAGTTGTTATGGGAATCAGTTTGGGGGTCCCTCAAAACACTAAAAATGCCCTATGAGCCTATTATGCCCTACCTGGATCTTTACTCAACTCTACATCCTACCACAGAGATACCTATGCATTCTTATTGTTGCTGCTCTAGTCACAATAACAAGGAAAAGGAAGAAGCTCAGATGTCCATCAACAGAGAATGAGCAACAGAAACACGGTACAAAGTCACAGTGGAGTATTATTCAGCTGTAAAGAAAAATGAAATCTTTTATAAGAAAACTCTTGCTGCTACGTATGCAAGACTAGTTCAAAACTCATGGTCCTGGCTCAGCCTCCCGAGTGCAGGGATTCTAGGCATCTACCAACATCCCCACGGAGTCAATTATTATTGTCTCTTTTGCTTATCTCTGATTGTAGAAAGGAACCACAGCTTTCTATCCTTCCAATACTAAGATCCAGTTGCTCAACAGTTTTTGGCAGGTATGTGTGGTCATGGAGTACTCCTCAAGGATTTGGGGTTTCAATATAGGGAAGAGACTCAGGGCTAGACTCATCCAGTGTACACCATTTCCCCTTCCCCAACTACATTCCAGAAAGGACTTTCAGAGACTTTGTAGAGATTAGAGAATGATACTTTCAGGCACTGTAGCACACAGTCATAGGGTAGAAGATGCACCATCTCCAGGACTATAGTTGAGTACCCTCTTCCCTCTGTGGCTCATGATTAGCGACTGAGGCCTCAGTGCTCAGACGGAGACAAGCCTCTCCCTGGAGCTCTGGCTCCTTCCCCAAAGCTGAAATTCTGGTTTTGCTCTTGTGCTTTTCTGCAGGAGAGAGGCATAGATTTGGCTCCCCATGTTGTAAACATATGAAAGATGACCCAACAAATCCAACACCAAAGAATCACAGCCATTCGGATTTTCTGGAGTTCATTTTTCTCTGTGTGACATATTTTACTTTTGTCTTTTATTCTTTCTGTTCATTAAATTCAATACTGTTGAGAAAACTGTTTGACTCTTGAAGGGATGATGTCACCCATCCACAGGACCCTGGAATAAACCACTTCCCTGTGAGGTGTGTCTAAGCTAACCACTGGGTTGGTGCTGGGTATGTAATTTGCACTTGAAATCGGAAGAGAGTTGTCAATCAATTCTTGAAGCTCCGCATTGACCCAGAGATGCTGTTATCTTAAAGCTTTATCTGCTAAGACAATGTTGACTAACGGCTTCTCTTTTATTCCTGTCTGTGCTGAAAGTATAACAAATAAGCTTAATTCTCCACAAAATCTTCAAAAGTACCTTGTAGCTCAACACAATGAGCTGAAAGTTATTTCAAGAGGCTGACAAAAGAATTGTAGAAGTATTTATACTTTTCATTCTGTATGTATGTATGTATGTGGGTTGTTTTTTCATATATAAAAGCACCCAGTCACATTTAATCTTGGCTTGCACCAAGCCACATTAACTTTGTTTGCATAGAACTGATAGATCTGCCTTTAGCTCTTGTGGTCCCCTTTTCATCTCTCCAGTAAGCCTTCCAATTTTAATAAGAGATTAAGTACATCCTCACCAGAGAAATTCATAGATATCATGCACCTTTGCAGGATGTAACTTCTGGGGCTTGACTCCATGCCTAAGCTGTGTTTGTTGATGGAAAAGGATGGCTTACCAAAACTAACCATGTCTAAATGGAAAGAACTCAATAACCATTGAATGAGGGAATGAAAGGGCTCCAGGAGAAGATAATTTGCAGAGATAGAACGTGCCACGGTGCACAAATCATTTAGGTTGGCCTTGCTCAGTAGAGATGTTGGGGAACCTCTGTTCTCCAGAGATAAGAGAAATATAGTGATTTTTCTTTATGTTACCCACAGAATGGATACCTGTGGATTGTAGGCAGGGTTTCCTCTGGTTAACATCTGGCCTGTAGGACCACAGGTTGGAAGCCAGCTTTTCAATGACCCCAAGTTCCTTCTCCTCACCTCCCAACCCTACCTCATTTCTTGAGTAAACTTTTAGAGACATTTTAGATTTAGAGCAAAGATAAAAAGATAATACATGATTCTGGTGAGGCTTAGCTTAGATTTCTTAACATTAATGTCTCACATTACAGTGGAACTCTGACCTTATTTTATTTTATTTGGATTTTTTTTTTTTTTGAGACAAAGTTTTACTCCATCACCTAGGCTAATCTGGAACTGACTCACTGTACAATCCAGGCTAGCCTAGAACTCACAGTCCTCTTCTCTTTGGATCCAAAATGCAGGGATTAAAGACACGAGTCAGTAAATCTAGGGCAGATTACATTTTAAAAGTTTATTGTCTTGTTTATGCCTAAGAGGCTATTTTTCTCATGAGTCCAGCAATGCTCAGGAGAAATAAGCAGCTTAGTATTTTGACAATTGTTTAGTTGTTGGTGGGTCTTGCTCCATTTTTTTGTCAAAGAAAGTAAACATGCTATTTGAACTTATTCTCGAGTTAAGATGTACAGGGGGATGTCCTACATCTCTTCCTGATGTGTGTGAGTAGGGATAAGGCCACATCAATCACCAGTCACATCTCCCACTTTACATGTAGGGAAACACCTATGAATTAAATCATTTATACTGTTTGTCTTCTATCAAAGGTCATGTTTGATTGTCTGTATAGAGAAGACTATTGGTGAAATAAGACAGGACGATAAGAAAGAAAAACAGAGCAGCCAACGACTAGTAATGTTGATCGGAGTTAACGAACCTCTTAGGAATGCCTTGGAGAAAAATAGGCTACACATGGGTAACGCTTGAGGTAATGTTTCCAGCACGGTTGTTAAAGATAATTTTGGTTGGGCTAAAAAGAGAGTTAATAGTTAAGATCACTCACTGCTCTTGAAGGGAATGTGGGTTCAGATCTCAGCATCTATATGGTAGGTCACTCCAGTCTAGAAGCCTATAACTCCATTTATAGGTGATCCAATGCCCTCTTTTGACCTCCAAAGATACCAGGCATATATGTGGCACACTTATGAAAATGCAGGTAAAACCCTTAAAGCACAAAAGTTAAAAAAAAAAAAAAAAGATTATTTTGTCTTCAGTTAAGATCTCTTTTAGGGTTCCTAAGTATCGATAACAAAATGTGAAAAGAACGTTGTGACAATTTTATTTGGCTGACAAAGCAATGCTAGGAATTAAGTAGGAGTGAGCTGAGAAAGTCTTTCTTGCTACCCATAGATTCTTCGATGACTATTCATATATGTTTCTCTTCTTGAAGTGGTGGAACTAGAGCTCGATCACAGGGGAAAATGGGGGAACTATCCTTTGATTTCAAATCAGAGAGACCTTTGAGACAAAGGCAGAAAGTTCTGGGTCCAATTTGTGCCCTGATGAATGTCCAACTTTGAGTTTGTTGTGGCTCAGGTAGAAACCTAGTGGCAGAGTCAGTTGCTTTCCATGCACCTTATGGAGGAGCACGGTCCCGCCCCTTTCTCCCTTTCCTTCTTTCTACTCCTCTGCCCGCCCTCAGATGACCTTATTTATTTGTCCAGGGAAATCTATAGATTAAAGGAGATAACTGCTAAGAAGGAAAAATGGAATTATGGATATCCAGTAGACTCAGGTTTTCTTCGTAAACCTTTGACTGAAGTTAATAATAAGATTGTTTCTTCTAATCTCAGGTAGGAGGATTAAGCCACTAGAAATAGCATATGAACGCTAGTCACTCGGCCTCTGTATAAACCTTGACTTACTTAGAGAAGAGAGGAGCCAGTGTACTGATGCTTTCCAGAGTAGAACAAAACAGAGGGCTTGTTTCATAATTCCCTTCAAGGAGCTTGCATCAGGGAAGAGAGTTTGGTGGATCGTTTTCTTTTCTTATAACGAACTCTTATTTTCTTATAATGAACTTACCACACGGACTTTATAAAGTGATGCACGAGAAAACAGAAGCTGATAGGTTACTCAGCCTTCCACACAAACACAAAATGAGATCTAGTTAGACATCAACGTACGAATTGGAGTCATCTCAAGTGGGGGGATATAATATCTATGGTACATCTGAATCCTAAAGGATCCGATTGGTCTTTCCTGGTTTGAAATGAACTATACTTTTCATTTCAGTTTCAGAGGAGTCAGTGCGACTGCCTAAGTCTGATTCTCTCCAGTAATTCTTGTTCAAACTCCCATGATCCCTTGCGGTCACCATCCATCCATCCTCCGCTGCCACTGTGCAGTTGGTACTGGCTACTCCATCTGGGTTGCTGCGATCATCCCACTGTGCTTTGAATACTGGTGCTACTGGTTAGCCTGGGATAAAACTCATGTGTCGTAATATAGTGAAGACTCACGTCTCAGCTTGTTAGGTGGTAGGTAGTGGGGTTGCCTAATACGGTAGCTCAGTTCAAAGTAAAGGCGAGAGGGAGTGGAGATCATAGATCATAGATCACAGAAGCAGAAATGCCAGAGTTCCTTCAGTGGTGGAGGGAACTTGCAGGTACATGAATTATCCATGGAACTCACCAACATATGTGCAGCAAAAAAAAAAAAAAAAAAAAAAAAAAAAAAAAAAAAAAAAAAAAAAAAGCCGGCGGAGCAATCAGAGGAATCCATCCAACTAATAAGAAGCTTATAACTCTTTGGCAATTTGTTTAACTTGGGAGTTATTGCAAAGACAGAATGGTATTGAGCCCTGGGGATATTGGCATCAACACCAGGAGCCTTCCACTGTTAGGACCAAGCTTTGCCAGTGGGACTTTTTTTTTTTTTTTTAAAATTCAGGTGTTCATGCTGAGTTTTATAGGCAAGGCCAAGAGTTCTGGAAAATGTAACATTAATCACATTGGTATATGAGGTTAATGAGGCTGGTGGCTGTACAAATTCCCCCATGCGAATATGAATCACTAAAGTCATTCCAATCTGGAGGACAGAACTCTTTCATTCCCTCACTATGATTTTGAGATTCCACCAGGTACTCGGAGCCACATCAAATGTCAGCAGGCAGGAGTAGCTGCCATTCTGTGAACCCGTGTCTTTCAATTTTCACATTAGTTAGCATTTTTTTTTTTAATTTTGTGCAGGGTCTCACCATATAGCCTAGGCTACGTTGTACTTGCTGGACTCCTGCCTCAGCCTCCTGAGTGCTATCGTTTTCATTAGTCACAATACCTGCCTTTTGATTTAGTTCTGAGAATTATCCTATTATGCACTTAACTTGTGGCTCTGGAATTAGGGGCAGATATCTCCTGCCATGGCTGATTGAAAGTTCGGTGAGTTTGCTTTGCTTTTTAGGACATTTTACTGACCTCCATTTATATACAGGGTTTCCTAGGAACACGAGACGAGGACAGAGATTCTGTAGAAGAAAATGTTGCCTGGTCATGTCTCCTGTAATAAATCTTGCACTACATTTCTTGGACATTGACAAGAGTTACAGTTGATTATTATTCGATGCCCGAGACCAGGAAACATACAATGATAAGACTCATACTTTAGAGGGAAAAAAAGTCAGAATACTTTGTCTTTGTTTATAAATCCGAAGGGCTGAATGGAAGCAAATGACAGAGGCCTAGTAAAGGCTCCTCTCCAGCTACTGAACACAAGCTCTTGAAACTACTTACTCTCCCCTCTGCCACCATGAGGCATGGCTAGCCAGCTCCTAGTGATTCTGCCCCCATGCTTTGAATTATCTCTCCCCTTCTGCTTCCCTCTCTCCCTCTTCCTCTTTTCCACCCCCTCCCCTCTCTCCTCTCTCTCTCTCTCTCTCTCTCTCTCTCTCTCTCTCTCTCTCCCCTGTCTCTCTCTCATATGTGTGGTGAATTTGAGTGTCTCACTATGTACACCCTTATATGCACATGTGATCAAAAGCAGATTCTGTGTGTTTTCATCTACTGCTCTCCACTTGAACTTTTAAGACATGGTTTTCTCTCAAACTCAGCTCTCACCTGTTGGCTAGATAGGTTGGCCGTGAGCTGTGAGAATCCTCCCATCTCCACCTCCCACTGCTGGGTTATAGGGCATGGCATTATGTTGTGATTTTTATGTAAGTGTTGGAAATCTCCCCAGTGATTTTTCTCACCTCTCATGTTGGCTCTTACATCAGAAGATGTTTTTTTTCTTTCCTTTCTATTTCTTCTTCCTCTTCCTTTTCTTCTTCTTTCTTCTTCCTCTTCTCCCTGCTTCTTCTCTTCCTTCTCCTCCTCCTTTGAGACATTGTCTCCTTATGTAACTGTGGCTGTCCTGAAACTCAATATGTAGATCCTACTCTTCTTGAAATCACAGATATTCTGTTTCTGTCTCTTCAATGCTGGAATTAAAAGTATGCACCACGCAGCAGACAAAACCATGTATTATTCTGGCATCTGTGTTATTACCAAAGCATTCAGGTCAAAGATTCCCCTCTCTCCTACCTTTCCCTACTCAAAGTCACTTTCTGTACTTCTGTGTGAGAGTCAAACTTTTCTTCCAACAAAGCTTCTCGTGCTATATCTTGAGTTAGGCACACATTTCCCTACAGAATATCAAGTAAATCTGCACAGCGGTGAGGAAAGTAGACTCTGGAAGTAGAAATACCTGACTAAAGTAACAGCCGAGTGTGTTAAACCTTAGCTTTGTAAGCTGAAATACAGGAATAGTACTCATATATCAGTAGCCATGTAAGTTTAGACCAGGCATGTAGGAGGCCATGTGGTGACTAATGCTTAAGGTATTACTGCCAATAATTATTATTACTTATGGAAGCTGTTGTCTGATTTGTTTACGATCTCCTAAAATGCCTTTGCTTTCCCGTCCTTGTTCACATGGTTGCTTTATGTAGAATGTTCTTTCTTCTTATCCATCTGCCCCCTGATAATCTGCAACTAGATATATTTTCAAGCTTGTTTCATTGGCTCCAGAAGACAGATTTTTTTCTTTAGTTAACTCCTTGCTTCCCTTTACCCTCATCCCTCTTCTTTATCCTCCTGAATTTCCTGTAGCCTAGGCTGGTGTCACACCCACTATGTAGCTAGGGATGGCTTTAAACACCTGCCCCTCCCGCCTCACATCCCTGGGCTTATAGATGCGCACCAGCAAGCTCAGCTCTGTATCCCCTTTTGCATTTACTGTGCCCTAACTCTGTCTTTGCTGTATCCCACTCTCCTTTTCCATACTGGAGACTCTTTGATTGTAAATCGAGTGTTCTCACTTTCCTGTTAGCATCCAGTCTGGTAGAGGACTACCTCGTTTGAGACAGTGTCTTGCTTTCTTGTGATAGGTGACTTGGACTCTCAGATCCTTCTGCCTCAGTCTTCCTAGTGCTGGGATTACAGGTAAACACCACCATGCGCCATTGTCACATAGCTTTTAAAGTTGATTCATTGTTCACTTATTCAAAGATCGACATGAGTTCCTGCAGAGAGAGAGAGAGAGAGAGAGAGAGAGAGAGAGAGAGAGAGAGAGAGAGAGAGATTTAATCTGTAAGGCTGTACCCAGCACCTGGACCCTAGACAGAGGTTGGTTTGTGAAGTTACCACATTCTCCCGATGACCAGTCTTCCCAGTGGGAAATGTCCCTGATCTTCGTGATTTGCTGTACTATCTAGGAAGTTACTGAATTTTCAGAGCTCTAACAAAAGCTTGTAGAGACACGAGACTTACTTATTGCAGGTTCTTTACTTCACACAGGACAAAACAGGCTGGGCTGGGTTACTTAAGTCGTATTCAGTTGTCTGTTTGTCAGTAATGTACATCAAACCAAGTCTCTCAACCATACTAGGCAAGAACTCTGTCACTGAGCTACGTCTCCAGGCTAGGTGCCATCGTTCTTTTGAAAAGCATTCCCTAAAAGATGGGCCTAGCAGTACACATATGTGCTTCCTCCTACTGAGAAAACCGAGGCTCGATGGATAACTTGAACTAAGCATTTAAGGCCAACTTGAGCAACACAGAAAGACCCCACCTCAACAGGAAGAGAAGGGGGAGGAGGAGACGGAAGGAAAGAAGGACAGAAGGGAGGAAAGAAGAAACAAAAGAAGGAAGGGGTAGAGGGAGGGAAATATTTTCTAAAACTCATGCCATTAGATTGCTGCTTCTAGAACACTCACTTCCATAGACGCCAGGGCCATCTGGGTTCACTTCAGCTTTCTGAAGAAGGCAGTGACTCACCTACTACTAGAGCTTCCACAATATCCAGCACACGTAATATTGTCCATAAATATTGACTACACAGAATGGATTGCAAAGAAGTTAAATGATTGGGCCATTACATTGCATCTTCTGAGTCTTAAGCCTGCAGTCTCTTCAGGACATCCAATTAGCTTGACCTTACCAAATGTCTACAGGCTTCATTCTAGACTGGTAAGAGAATAGTAGTTTGTATGTGATCATGGGAGATCCAGTGTTGACTCTCGCAAACAGAACAAGAAAGCATTTTGAGCAAAAGAAATCTCTTAACCTCTGGCAGGAAGAAAAATGAAAAAGAAATATGATTACATTAAGGACAGAGGTTGGTAACAAAAGCCACATGAGACATATATACAGGTGCCCTAACAGTTTTCCTTCCGAAATATCAGTTCAGTGGTAAGGGGAGGTGGGGGAGAAGCTTGATTCTTTTTCTTAATTCAAAGGTAGTGGTTACAATCACTCTCAGGGTTAATGAAGGCTGTTGAAACTGAATTTCCGTTGGTGGTTAATCC
This sequence comes from Rhabdomys pumilio, assembly GCA_030674055.1. Classification (NCBI taxonomy): domain Eukaryota; kingdom Metazoa; phylum Chordata; class Mammalia; order Rodentia; family Muridae; genus Rhabdomys; species Rhabdomys pumilio. Next base: position 45,482,691 of record JANHMN010000006.1, read on the forward strand.
TCTGCCTTCCCTGGGTTCCTTTTAGACACCTGCCTGACACAGTATGCTCCTAATGTTTGCAAATTTATTACTACCAAGGAGGAACCATCTACTTAGAGAAACACAGGTAAGTTTGGAACAGATCAGCTTCTTGGTCTCTGGGCTTTGGAGTCTTGTAGCGTTTCAAATGTATGTGTGTATGTATGAGAGCTAAGCCTGCCAGGGAACATGGCTTGTGGAATGAAAGAATCCACAATACTCAGAGTGAGGGAAATCAAGGAAGCAGAAAGAAAAAATGCACTCAGACTCTGGCAGTGTCAACTGCATGTGAGTAATCCATGGATTTTCCTTAGGTCTTCACATGACCTTATGAAGTCATGACGTTCGTGCTAGCAGAAATTTTGTCCCAAAGGCTAGGTGATTTTAGAAGTGGAACCCAGGAGGCTCAGCAACAGGGAGAGGAATTCTGTTTGTGCTCTATCACATGCTTTCTAATGACACTTCCTCCCGATTTCACAAGCCTCCCGTGGGACTAAATGACATGTAGAGGGCCCATACTAATCTCAAGATACAGTGGATTTTAGAGGTAAGAAAAAATATCTAGATTGGAGTAATTGCATTTTGATGAATGCAAGCCTTTCAGGGAATGTACTGAGCTAGTGGCTATGTGGTTACTGGGGCAAGTAAGTGGGGCAAAGCTCATCGCTACCTTTTCCTTTAGAGTCACCTCTTTTCTATCCCTTGTCACCCCACCCAGGCCCTCTTTGTTTTGTCACCTCTTAAAAAGACCCTCCTTGTCTCCCTGTGCTGACTCTTGACAACCAGATATCAACTCCTTTTACCAACACCTTCCAACGACACTTCATTCTATGTTTGGAGTTACATAAAAAATAGAAGTCAGGGACATGGTTTTCATTTTATACCGATGGGAATCACCTCTTCAGAAACTGGTAATTTCCCAGCCTTCTTGGGAATCTTAGTCTCAAGCCAGATCCTTGGCTTCTGTTCTGCTTGATCTACCATGGGGTAGGGACCAACAGTGCTTCTGGGTTATAATGCAGGCACAGACAACCTATACCCTGCAAGCCATCAGTCCTTCATGGTCACAGGCTCTGAGAGAAGTCATTTGTGGTTGTTATAGACAGGGAGTGGGGGGGAAGGGATCCTGAGCTACAAAAGAGCAGCCGCAGTGAAGATGCCACTCATTCTTAGGAAGAGCTTTTCAAACATTTTGTGGTCTTAACCTAAGTATGCATTTGAGGAGGCCCAATGTGGAAAGGAATTGGAAAGAATCCTGATGGAGTACCAAGAGAGGACCCATTCCTAAGCCAGACATGGCTATACCCATGTTTGAGCCCACTGGAGATATTTTCAGATGAGGAATTCGACAACAATCAACACTAAGTCACAGCAGTTTGTTAGTGCAAAATCTCTGTCTCCTGACCCCATGGCTTTCTCAGTACTTTTGGTCTTTTTCCCAAATGGGAAATATGATCTGTTTGGTAGCCAGGAAAGAATTTCACTGGCAAGTCCCTATTACTCATTTCCCTTGACTAAGATACAAGTAAATACTGTAAGCCATTTCTTCTTCTTCTTCTTCTTCTTCTTCTTCTTCTTCTTCTTCTTCTTCTTCTTCTTCTTCTTCTTCTTCTTCTTCTTCCTCCTCCTCCTCCTCCTTCTTCCCCCCCTCCCCCCTCCTCCTCCTCCTCCTCCTCCTCCTCCTCTTCTTCTTCTTCTTCTTCTTGAAAGGAAACCTGTTTCTCTAGTGCTGAAAGCTTAGGCTTGCTTTTAAAAGGACTTCATTTCTATCTCTAGAAGCACTGCTATCCATCAAGATTCCTTCTCTTCCTCCCTCCCTCTCCCCTCCTCTTTCCTTCTTCCCCCTCATTCTCCCTCTCTTTCTCCCCCTAGTTATGGAGCCCCAGCTGGCCTCCAACTCAATCTTTCTGCTTCTGCTTCCTATGTGTATTCCCTGTTGGATAGCATCCTTTTAATGCCAGGTTTTAGGAGGTAAGGATAAGGGTCCATCTTATTAAATGAAATACTTTATTCAGTTTTCTAATATAGAATGTTAATAGTCATTGTCAAAAAATAGCATTTAGTACATTTCATTGTTAGTCTCCCACTTTTCAAGAATTTATTATTATAGTTACTATTATTGTTTTTGTTATCATCATTATTAATTACTCTCCCTACAGACAATAATCAGAGCCATAGTATCTTCTCTGATGTTCTTATATTCTAGCATCTTCTTCTGCTCCCAATCCATCCTATGCAGCTATTGATACCCACTTGAACTGTTAAGAGTCTATCCTACCAACAAACAGTGTCTAGTGTAATCAAATCTGTAAACTTCTAGCTTGGAAGTTCTAAATATTTATCTCTCTAAAAATCCTACATTGAACTTTATTGTAAGGAACCAGTTTCTGAAGAATATAACTTTGTTTTCTCTATACAGAAATATTTTTATTCTACCTGCACATCCCACTGAGATTATTATCTTATTATTATTAGGAATTATGTCTAAATCTCTACTCCTTTTGACTACACTTTCATTGTATTAATATAAATGAATTGGGTGCCACAACATTATAATTTATAGGAATGATAATAGGGGTGTTGAGTTCATGGACTGTATTTTGCAGTTAGTATTTAGGTTAAACTATTGCTTTGAAAGGCAAAAATGATTCCCACCTTAGGCAAAAAGGATATATCTCAGGAAGGTTGTCACTGCCCAAGACCCACACTTGGAGGGAGGATGTTCACTGGGCCCAGTTTGTGGTATTCTTGGATTGATATTCTTTAGTCAACAATACACTGCTTTGTAGTAGAGATTTCATCCATCAACAGGAGTAACATGTGCTTAGTTAGAGTCCAGCATCTGCTTCTGAGGTTTGTCAAAGCAAAGTGCTATGCAACCAAAGCCAGAGAGGGAACAAAGTAGAATGTAATGGGAAGCCCTAACTTTGGATTTGACACAATCACATGTGACACTGACATTTCTGTTACCAACACCTATCAAGGTCATTCTAAGAAAAGAAAACTGAAGGATAGAAAGACTGTGGCACAGAAGTGCTCTACTTGATGTATCCCCCACCCCCACCCCAGGAATGGTCCTAGTATTCTGTTACTTGGTAATAAGCCATCTAATTTACTGCATGGCTTAAAACACCACATACTTTGTAGTTCTGGGTTCAAGTAGCTTGTCTTTGTTCAACTCCCTGATGAGAAAATTATATTTCTCAAATCCCGTTTTGACTTTTTCCTTTCTTTGAGGGTTTCTCTGAGTCCATTGTGTCTTTAAAAGACTGTAGCTGAAGGCTTGACTAGAGGTAGGGCTGTGTCTTTGGAAGTCTGGCTCTGGTTTGTGTGTGTGTGTGTGTGTGTGTGTGTGTGTGTGTGTGTGTGTGTGTGTATGTGTGTGTGTGTGTGTTTCTAGTGTTCTTGTTCTCCCCATCCTCTTCCTCTTCTTTACGTTCATCCGTATCCTTTTTCCTCTACCCTCCCCATTTCCTGTCTTTTCTTCCTTTTCCTTCCCTCTTCTCCCTTCTCCTTTTTCCTCCTCTTTCTATGAAAACTTCCAACAGAGGGAAGCAAACAATAATCCTACCCAGCTGTGTAGGCTTAGGTTTTTTAAAAACCTATTTTTAAGAAGAGTTCTCACAAGTTAGAGAGAAGACTGAAGGAGCTGAAAGGGTTGGTGGCCTCATGAGGAGAGCAACAATACTGATCAACGAGAGTTCCCCAGGGTGTAAACCACCAGTCTGGGAGCACACAGGGAGAGACCCATGACTCTAGCTGTACATGTAGGGGAGGATGGCCTTGCCGGGCATAGGGGGGAGAGGAGATCCTTGGTCCCATGAAGGCTGAACACCGAGTGGGGGGATTCAAGGATGGGGAGGTGGGAGTGGGAGATGGGTGGGGGCACACCCTCACAGAAGCAGAAGGGGGGATGAGATAAGGGGTTTCTGGGTGGTGGAGGGAAAGGGGATAAAATCTGAAATGTAAATATAATATCCAATAAAAAAAAAAGAAGAGTTCTCACACACTTCACTTCGACACCCATTCTAGTCCACCGTGCAAAGGTAGGAGAGAAAAGATGGTAAACAGGACAAGGGGATGTGGACCTGTTTAGAAGTAGTTCTTTGAGGTAATTTCTATCTCTGTCAGGATACCAGCAGTCCAGTTTGGTAGTGTCAGGATAGCAAACATGAATCAGCAGCAGTGGCATGATCCAGCAGAAAACATCAGGGCTCTGCCGAATTGGCATGGAGTAGCTGGAGCGACAAGGACTAGGTGGGACATCAGGAGAAGTTTCCTGAAGTGCCTTTCTCAATGAAGCAAGAGAAGATCAGAGAAGATGAAGATGTGAGACAATGTCGCATTGCAAAGCCAGGTCTTCAAGCAGATTGTCACTGTCTGTTTACACTCTCCAACCATCGTGTGTCTTCTCATGGGTCTTGCCTTAACAAAACACCATGTGAGTCTGTATCACCTGACATATGCAGAAATTTCCACTTCACAGTCATGATGTCTATGAACCACAACAACCAGCATGGCATGATAACTCTAAGGATGCTGTAGTGACATCCCTATCTTGGCAGTAATGCACATCTTGGACTTAAAGCTCACTTAAAAATAGGGACACCATGCATGGTACTGGAAACCTAACCAACCACTCAGTGAAGTCATGGATTTTGGAAGAGAACCTAGAACCATCACTCTTATAAGCCATCATAATTTATAGCTATAGTTTAAAGATTTAATCTTATTGGTGAGTGTAGATCTCATCTTTTATCAAAAAAATTCTCTTTGAAACAACAGAGAACATCACAGAAAGTCATACCTGATCAAAATGCAGAAAGCAAGAGATTACATACATAATTTATTAATAATGTAGACTGTGCATATATGCCTAATGCATGTAGATTAATTAGAGACAAGCAGGGTGGCACATACATGTCAATACCTGGGAGACAGGCAGAGGATCTAAAGGTCAGAATTGTAGTAATCTCTAGAGTAAATTTAGGGCCAGCTTGAGTTCTTGGGTTCAATGAGACCATGTTTCAAGAAAACACACACACACACACACACACACACACACACACACACACACACACA
>JANHMN010000006.1:45496812-45531812 GCA_030674055.1 Rhabdomys pumilio
TGTGTGTGTGTGTGTGTGTGTGTGTGTGTGTGTGTGTGTGTGTGTGTGTTGGTTCATACTAAAATTGGTCACTGTGTGTTTTAGTTTTAATGAATGACATTATTTTTTATCTCACACAGTAATGAGGACAAAATGTTTTTCAGTGGATTCCTGGTAGAGCTAATAGAGAATGTGTTTTTAATAATTCTCTATGACCTCTGAGTTTCAATTACAAAAAAGAAGAAAATGCAAAAGCCACAAGTATCATTACAATGTAACAGAAAGGGAGGGCAGTGAGATGAAGAATTTTAATTAATATCATATCAGACATATCATCCTTTCTAGAAGACAGAGTACTAAAACACTGTGGCCAAGAAAGTACTTAAAAGGTAAGAAAATCAGACAGGTACCCCATACCTGTAATTCCAGCACCTGGGAGGCTAAAGCAGGAGGATTGCCATGAGTGAAAAGTTTCCAGGGTCTCAAAACACAACAGAATGTCAAAACAAAGTGTGGAGAAAGCAGATGGTAAAATGTGAGAGGCTTCTATGGACAGGTGGTCTTAATGAGGATGCCAAGCCCAAAAGACATTATGGTTTCTTTCTGGAACAAGGTTTGGAAGGGATAACCAGAGTCTCTGGGAACCAGACTGTCCTTCCAAGGAAAAAGAGAAGGCACATTAGGCCATTCATTTTAAGATTCATTCTCTTCCAGTCACCCTACCAAAAATAAATCAGTTTACCTCAAAAATCAGGCTTCCATCTACTCTCTCAGGCCTGTTTCTGTTGCCGTCACAAAATACCCAAAGCTGGGTGCTTTCAAAGAGTTGTTTTGGCTTATAGTTTTTAGTGGGTTTAATTAAACAAAGTGGTACAGATTTTCTGGTAATGGCTTTCTGAATGCATCAAAATAACTTGAAAGAAAAATGGAAGAACAAACAGTCATATGAAGAAGGGATCCCAAGACAAGGCTCAGAAATCAGAGTGCTTCAGTGGCCAGCTTGCTCTTTGTAGGATAGTCTGATCTTGCAGAACACAGAAACATATCGGGGCTGCATGAAAACTTGACTAATCCTTCTCAAGGGCAACATGCCTGAAAACCTAGTTACCTTCCATGAGGCCCCACCCTTTAAAGGTCCCAACACTGCTCAACATCACCACACTGGGGCTCACTGTGTTCTAGCACTTGAAACTGTCAAGAACACAGTCAAACCGTTTTGAAACCATGGCACTCACTACTGTCTTGGCAAGGCTTCAGGGCACTCCCACAGTCGATCCGCTCGTCAGAAATGCCTTCAATGAAGTGGAAAATCCTTTAATTCTATTGTTAGAAATTAAAGGGAAATGCCTGATTGAGGACGTATTTTGACATTCCACACTGAAGTAGAACAAACCTGTGAATGAACAAATGAATGAAATAATGCGCCAACATAATTGATGTTTGTTTTTTCCTTCCTGTTTTGATCTCAGCAGTAGTTAAGCCAAAGTAGAGGAAGAATAAAAAGAAAGGCTTCACTGCTACAAGGCTGGAAAGCCATGCAGTAGCCTGACTGAGAAGGCTATTTTGGCCCTGCTGTATACATGTAGAGAACATAGATCATAGTGCAAAGTTCTCCACCATGATATAGCACTCACATTTATCAAGAGCTGGCAAGCATTGTTTCTTGTACCTATCCCTCTATAGAGGGTTTCAATTCAGTAGGATTCATTACCAAATCTCCCAGTACCTGTGAATTCCTTTATTTTATTGTCTTCCAGTCTTCTTTCTCTACAAGGCATCGAACTGTTATGTGATTTGATCAAGTTAATAATGAGGACAGTTAACAGCAGTGAACATTCAGAACCGTGAGTTACGGTGAACTTGGGATCAAAGTCCGGGTCCGTAGAGTTTCTGTACACTCTTAGTTCCCTGCGTCTCATTGCGTTTGATTGTCGTTTGTTCTAGTTGTTTTGTGTGTGTATACGTTTGTGTGTCTGTGAATGTGCATGCAAATTCTTCAGGACCTGTCTATATTTTTTAATTGAGTCAGAAAATCTCACTGGCCTCTAGATAGCATGATTAGGCAAGTCTAGTTGGCCAGTAAACCCTAGGGATTCACATGTCTCAGTGTCGTCCCTAGTGCTGGGATAGTAAGTGTACCTGGTTTTTCCAGCACCTTAATGTAGGTGCTGGAAATGGAATTCAGGTTCTTGACTTCATAATGCAAGTAGTTTATCGACTGAGTCATCTTTCCAGCCCCCCTCCCACTGGGTTTTAGTAGTGATGTGAGAACATCTTTCTCTCAGTTTTACACAAATGTTTTGCCTAACTTGGGTGTACATATTTTTGAATTCTGACCTGTTTAACTCAATGGCTCTCAAACTTCCTAATGCTGCAATCCTTTAATATAATCCTCCATGTTGTGGTGACTCCCAACCATATTACCTTGTTACTTCACAACTGTAATTTTGCTACTGCTCTGAATACTAATATCAAGATCTGATATACAGGATATCTGATATGAGACCCTCAGAGGGGTCATGACCCACAGGTAGTGAACCACTGGTTCAAGTTGTCACTTACACTGACATTGCCTGTATTTTGTTTCATTTACACTTACTTAGTATGCCTGTTCCCATGACTGTATGACATTCCTTGTTTTAAATCACAAGGTAATATTAGTGGTAATGATGTCTTTCTGTTTAGTTTCATTATGAGGGAGACTGGTTAGTTATTCACAGCTACATGATGGAAGAAAAAATAATCAGGATTTGTGCATCAAAGGTAAGTACAGAGTTTTGGGAAATATGTCTGTCTTCCTTTCTTATTCATTTTCTTTTTATGAATTTGTAAATATGATGTTTAAGGGGACAATATGAGCTTTGTAATTGTATTGTTAGTCATAAACATGAAAGATAGAGCAAATGGGTTCCAGCTTAATTCTAAAATCTCTGTCAGCCTTGGGCTGGAGTGTGTGACACTGTGGCTGGCCTTGGTGCCCGTGTACTTTGCCATTTTAATGTAGCAGATTGTTAACTTTGGTGCTGAGATTCATTTTTCTCTCGTCTTTTGACACCCATCCTTACTCAGAGGTGATCCTGTCAAGCTTGGATTTTGCCCGGTTTCTAGTTCCCACCCACATTTCTCTCTTGCGTGTGTTTCCAGAGACAAGAAGGACGAACAAAGATCTCACAACCTACTTCCAGTCTGTGTAGGGAACTCTGGTGAGTTTTCTGAGCTAGTGAGCACACCAAGGGATATTCATAGTGATGTTTTAAGGAAGCCTTAGTTTTCAAACTGTCATACACATATTCATACGTTTGATTGGAGAAATGTACCCAGGATAATGCAATGAGTCAATGAGTGGTGCGAACGTAAGCAAGGTGTGCTGTGCTATTTGTGAATTATACAGTTTATTAATTCATATCAGTGGAATGATGTGGACAACTTTATAAGCATGAGTAAACCACATCGCCACTGGAGGACCTACACATCTGAGGTCATGGACCAAGGGTCATTGGAGATCTTTCAAATACAAAGTCTCCTAAGGTCTATTAGAGGAACTTTGATTTAGCGACTGATGATGCTTTTGGTGATATAGATCAAAATATGAGGATAACAGGATTATAGGAGTGAACTTTGTTCTAGATCATGGGATCTTGGAGAATGCTGTTTGGGAAGTCTTCCTACCTGACCCATGGCTTTATGAAGAAGTTTGATTCGTTTTTAACTCCTCTTTTCTTCTTGGATGTACTGGAGACCAAAGCCAGGGCTGGTAAACACCAAGGAAGCACTCTCTGCCACTAAACTACATCTTCAGTCATAGATCTGGTAGACTTTACATGTTCTTAAAAGTTCTCAAGGGTATTTTAAAGCTTGAAATCTGCCATCTGAATTGTTCTCTGTGTGTTTCACCTGTTTCTTCATCTAAGGCAGGAAGTGTGTGTGTGTGTGTGTGTGTGTGTGTGTGTGTGTGTAGTATGTCCATACACAATACAGAATCTCACAATCTACTTCTGCTTTTATTTTCTATAGGGAACTTCAGTGATTTTTCCATCCAGGTGAGCCAGTGAGTATGGCAGGGGACGTTCAAGCAATGTTCTGAGGAAGCCTTTGTCTTCAAGTTGGCAGTTTCATTGCTGCGGAATGTTGATATCTGACACATGGTCTGTAGATTCATTTCTTTAGTGACAACAGCCTTAAAACACTAGATCATGGAAAGAACACAGTCCATGAAGAAAGAAATCAAACTACTTCCCAGATAAGCTACATGATGATCTGAAATTAATTCATTTTTCTGTCCCTCGGGACATCATGTTGGCAAAATGTGGGATATATAGATGCAAAAGAAAAAGAAGAAAATTCATAGGCCATTTTTCTACCAAAGTATAATATCAGTTAACCATTTTGTTGATTGTGTTTTGACTCCTTAGCTTTCTTTATTGTTTAAATATCATGTTTTACATAAACATATCAGCTTTTTTTGAGAGGTAGTCATCATCAGATTAATCACATTAGATATGATCAAACTCATAGCCTTTTGAACATACAAGAAGAGATTATGGAAAACAAAACTCCTGTCCCTACATTAATCTCATAGAACCACAGATACCCAGAAACTTTTCAACTTTAAGTACCATCTTAGGGAGCTATCACATAGGAACTGAAAGATATCTATAGGACATAAATTATAACAATATTAGTATGGTTATTGCCATAAAAACTAATGTATTGACTGTTAAATCATCAAAACTGCATGAGACAGGTCTCTTCTGTTTTAGCTGAACAGCTGAGTGTAAATAGATTAAGAAAGTTCTCACTTGTGTGTGTATATGTGTGTGTTCACATGTATTTGATTGTAGGTGTATACATGTGTATGTACTGAGACATGGGTATCAGTGTAAATTCCAAGACTAATTCAGGTGTCTTTCTCAGTTACTCATTATGTTATATACTGAGACAAGATCTCTTGCTGACTCTGGAGCTAGTCTGCCTGGCTTGCTTGTTCCTGGGATTCCCATCTCTGCTTCCTGAACATTGGAATCATCCCCTCACCCTGCCTTTTATGTGAGTTCTGGGTATCTGAATGCTGGTTTTCACGACTCCTCGTGTGACAAGTGCTTTTCTTTCTGAGCTATCTGCCTGGCCTGAAGAAATGTCAGTTAGGGATAGCTCAGTCTGTAAAGTCATTACTGTATAAGTATGAGGACCAGAGTTTGCTCTCCAGAACTCATGTTAAAAAAGAAATGGAGTCAGACATGTTTGTATATTTGTCATCCTATTTCTGGGAAGTCACTGACAAGAAGATCCCTGATGTTCAGTGGCCAGCTTAATTCAGCTAGCCTAATTGAATTTGCATGCTCCAGGTAAATGACAGCCTTTGTCTAAAAAGAAAACAAAAACAAACAAACAAACAAACAAACAAAAAGTCATGGTGCAATGACACTTGAGGTTGATATTTAGTCTCTGCTCCCATCTCTCATCCTGCATTCCCCCATCCCCCATCCACAGTGCCTCCTGCACATATAGACAAAATAGAAGAAAGTCAAAATAAGGGGAAAAGGATAAAAACAAGAGAAAATAGAGAAAAACCAAAACCAAACAAACACACAAACTTCAGCAAAGCTACACAGTAAGTGATTAGCAAATTTCAGCCGTTGGACCCTAGAGTCAACACCCCTTAAAAACCATGGTCAGCTGCTCTTTGGATCATTTCAAATCCTGTACTCTTAGAGAATATCCCAAAGAAGTCTTTCTATCTTGGACTGGAGTGGAGTCCTGATGGACCAGTATTTAAGTATATGTTTATGATGACAGGAGTTCTTTATATTCAGTTTGCCTTATTTCAAAAAGAGAGAAATAAATGCCTATAGACAAACTTCAATCCATATGTTATACTCTAAATAAATCAACTCAGCCTTTTATCCTGTTCAGTTCTTCTCATCCATCCACTCCTGGAACAGTCCCTACCCTTAACTGTAATTCTCAAAGCAGTTTGACTTTTTCCCTCAAAAAATGTTAGCACAGGAAGGCCATTTAGTGCACGCAGAGCTTCAGAACCCTGAGCCCAGTCTTCAAGAAGGAAGTCGCTCCCTGGTTGGTTTTGCTTACTATGGACTCTTTCAGGCTTCAGAGAAAACAGGAAAAGAGAAAAGAAAGGAAAATTTCTCAAGGGTTTCCCCAACAATTTATTTAGCATATTTCCCCCCTCAGGGACTGGTTTCTATTCCAACAACTTTCCACTTCGCCACAGTTTCATTTTTTTACTTAATCCCTATATAAACAGGCGTTCCAAGTCCTATACATCTCAGAGCAGGTAATTATCTCTCTGACTCATCCCACTCACACTTACTGAGCATCATTCTGGGCAATGAAAATGCTGATAAACAATCCGGCTCCGGTCCTAAGGGACAGCTGCATCTAGTGGGAGAGCGAGGCAAGGATAGAATAGAGAGCAGCAACAGTAGTGTCACAGGATGCCCACCCACAGAACTAAGCATGTGCCGAAGGGTCCCAGAAGATGCACTCTCAGACGTGGGAGACACCAGAGGCTGCGTTCTGTGGGTGAAAAAATAAACATCCATCACACACATTTTGCTCGGCACGTGACTTCCACTTCTATTGAAATCTTTTCTCCTGAGCTCTGTAACCTCAATGACAATAGCATACATGCAAAGAGAAATGTAGAGGGGATTGAGACCCATGCTCCAGAAAAAGCAATTCGGTTTCTTTTGAAAGAACGATGAAAAGAAACGCATCCCTAAACTCAGCAGAACACATTTCATAAATAGGAACAGCCATCTTCAACCGTGGGTGATTCTGTATCAAAAAGAAACACAACTCCTATAAATATCTGACACCACAAGGAGGGAGAAGTTTGCCCTAGCTGGTCTATCTTGACAGGTTCAAGTTGCAAAAACAAAAACAAACAAAACAAAACAAAACAAAACAAACCCAACACAAACCCGAAAACACAGATACACCGCCCTCAGAGGTGTGATCTGGTGCCCTTCCCCCTAGGCAATGGGCCACACTGTAATTTCACACTGCTAAGAACGCATCCATCTCCAGTGGAAACTGTTAGCTGCAGAAACCCAATGGAAACTGCCATTCTGGAAACTTTCTCATCGCAGGAGAAGCAGTCCAGAGGGCTTCCGTGTAACGCCAGTGAACTGTAAAATTAGTTCCAAATGATGAATGCATTCTGTTACCCCCTATAAATGTTCAAGCCACAAAGTGTTCAAGTTGTGTCCTTCATGACATTATGTATGCTTAGCGGGTTTCGACTGTCTTTTACTGAGCTTGGGTGTCCAGTCAAGCGAGAGAGCACTGCCTTTAATTTTTTTTTCAATCTTTACCTACTGTATTTGGAGGATGTTTTGCATTGCCAGGGCTCGATTATTCTTCAGCATCGCTCTCTCCCTTGATTCCTGCTTGCCTGAACATCATTGGAATGGGAGGTGTTGGAAGTTAACAAGTGTCACAGGATTTGGGTCAGCAGAACTGGTCACACGAGGTGGATCCAGGAGAAATGGGTGTCAACTGTGGTTGGCTTCCCTGGGTGTTGTTGACTCTATCCCAGGCTGCAATGCACTTGGCAGTTAACATGCTAGGGTTAGTCATCTAACCCTTATTCTGGCCTACTTACATTCTTGTTCTCGACTTTAAGACAGGACACTTTATAACTCCTTTTGGATAAGAATTGAGTGGGAAGATAAGGATAAGTAAGGTTTGGGAAAGCTGAGTGGGCAATAGAGTTGATTTAAGACGTAATGGGGAAAAGGGCAGAAGTGATCACGGAACAAGCTGGAGACGTGAATTGGAAAATAAGCTTGAAAAATAGGTTAAATTGATCGATGATGTGTCTTGAGGAAATGGTTTAGTGTAGAAGTAGAAAACAGGGAGCCGTGACTAGGAGGTTATAACTAGGAAAGTGACAAGGTAAGAGAGAAGAAGCTCAAGTAAAGTTAGTGCCTGGGGTTGGGTGGAGATCTGCGCTTAAGCACTTGACCGGTGTGCAGAAGGCCCAAGGTTCAAAACCCAGTACTGCAAAATCAACCAACTAAACAATCAAACAAGCACTACTACTACCAATAAAGACAAAGTCTGACAAGCTTCTTCTACTGGTGATACGTAAAAGCTACAGACAGAGGTCAGTGAGGGAGACTAGAAGGAGAATAGCCACTAACACTTCTTTGAAAAAAAAAAAGGACCTCATCATAACGGACTCTATGGAGATGGAAAGAAAAGAACAGAAAATATGGCGTGTTGGTTAGTTTTATGTCAACTTAACACAAGCTAGAATCATTTGGGAGAAGACAAGCAAGTGAGAAAAAGCTTAAATAAAATTGGCCTGTGGTCAAGCTTATGATGTATTTTCTTGAATGATGTTTGAGGTGGAAGGGCCCCACCCACTATGGGTGGGGCCACCCTTGGGCAGGTGGTCCTGGGGATTGTAAGAAAGCACACTGAGCAAGCCACGAAGAGCAAGACTATACAGGCATCCTCTCTGACCACTGCTTCAGTTCTTGGTTCTAAGTTCTTGTCTTGAGTACTCCCCTTTACTTTCTTTGATGATAGCCTGTGATGTGAATCTATCACAGATGAAATCAACCCTTCCCTCCCCAAATTGCTTTTGGCCCTGCTATCTACTGAGACAGGGTCTCACACTTTCACAGAGCTCAAATAAACTACTCTGACTGGCCAATGTTCCAATGATCCTCCGGTCTCTACCTTCCTAGTACTAGATCCATAAGCGAGTGATAGACAGAGTGCACTCGGGGTTGGATTCAGGTCCTCTTGCTTGAACAGGATGTTACTTACCAAGCCATCCTCTCCACTTCTAAATTTTTACTGTTTCTCTTATTGTTGCTGTTTTCCTTAATCTGGTCTTGCCTATAGCTGGTTTCATGTACGAAACATCTGGAACTGATATGACTCAAAAAGCAAGTACACCCCTGTCTGGAATGCCCCTGGCATGAAGATTCTGCTGCTTCTTATAGTTCCTTCAAGTCACAGCTGGTCTGTCGAATCTCCCCACCTCCATCTGCAGCAACACTTCCTTCCCTCAAGGAACAGGGAGAGTTCCCACCTGGTTCATTCACGTGGAGCACATCAGGAGGACTTTGCTGCGGCTCTTGTAGAGGCCCCTCTGAGCAGAGGTGAAATATGGCCAACTTTAAATCCTCAGCCAGCAAAAGGCTCTCCACATGGTAAAGACTTGATGAACTGGGTTGCTGAAAGGGTTGCCTGGTTCTGCTGTGTCATCCGTAGCAGGTTTTTGACCTCTTTCAAGTTAGTTTCTTTATCTGTAATGTAGGGATGTACATCGTGACACGCCACGGGGAGGGTTTCAAAAGGTAACGTGTGTGGAGCAACTAGCATATAGGAAGCATCTGATTAGTGATTGTGGATATTAAATAGACTGAAAGAAGCAAAGGGCATTAGGTTTACTTTGCCATAAAGCTTGGAGAGTGAACAGAAAGTTCTGTTCAGAGATGAGATGGTGCATCCTTTGGCTTTGAGTGAATGGTCAGAAATGCCTCTTTGGCAATTCCATTGGAGAATGTACTGGAATGAGAAAACAGGCTCTGTTAAGGGCTGGAAGAGCTCAATAAGTGAGGTTGTAGTGCATGCAAAGGTCTTGAGGGGAAAAATGTGGTTGATAGGAAATAAAAGGAGCAAAGATCAATAAACCATATATCCTTGGCGATCAATGGGATGGCTCAGTTGGTAAGGATGCTTGTGGCCAGGCTTAATGACATGAGTTCTATTCTCAGGCCCCATGAAGTGGAAGGAGAGAGCAGCCTCTTACGGATTGTTTTTCCCTGACCATCACACAGCAGCTGTGGTATGAATCTCCTCTACAAGGGATACATAAATGAGTGTAATAAATATTTTTAAAAACGTTCTTGGAGTACCGGAGCAAAGGAGGGTCACCTAAAGCTTCTTTCTATACATCCTACTGTAAGAATTATTTTCATTTTTACATTGTGACACTTTGACACTACTTAAAGTGATAAATAGTGTCATGCAAAGGCAATTGACCACATGTTTAGCCCACACAGATGGCCAGGATGCGTTTGGATGACGTTGTTCAACTCTACTCACAAGTTCCCTTCTCTCTTGATACTAATTATGTTCCTCTGGACACTGTGTCCTAGCTAAAAAATCAGTGCCTCACTGAATTAAAATAAAACATTACAAAGGCTGAATTTGAACCAACATGTGGAAGAGCAGTCTTCCCCCTCCCCAACCCCCAGGCTCCAACTTGGACGTAAGTAAGGTCTGCTCATCTCAGGCAGTTAAGTAGAGCAGGTGTTACTCTGTCCGTGTCACAGGTGAGGTCACAGAGACACCCATTTCCTATTTCCTCCAAGACAATCCAGGTGTAGATGCTTTATACTGGTAATTCACTGAGTAGTGGTTTGAATTCATAACTAAAATATCGTGAGACCACTGATAGTTCTGTCACGGGTTTATAATTTAAAGATCACCACTCCCCATCACTCCACCTCCTACCTCTACCCCAGACCCCAAACAATCTAAACCTTTTCAGTGTTACAGGAACTACTGGAATATTGCCTCCTTTGGAATCTTTTTAGGATATATC
Source organism: Rhabdomys pumilio (assembly GCA_030674055.1). Taxonomy (NCBI): domain Eukaryota; kingdom Metazoa; phylum Chordata; class Mammalia; order Rodentia; family Muridae; genus Rhabdomys; species Rhabdomys pumilio. The sequence goes on from JANHMN010000006.1 coordinate 45,507,383, forward strand.
ATCATGTTCTAATTTAAAGACAGCTTGTGGTGAATTTGATATAAGTTTGAGAAAATAGAATAATGTTGGCTGAGTTAGTGTGTACCCTTAATCCCAGCACTAACAAGACAGAAGCAGGAGCATCTCTATGAGTTTGAGAGTTGCTTGGTCTATGCTGTGAGTTCCAGTCCAGCCAATGCTACATAATGAGACCGTACCTCCAAAGACAAAATAAAAAGGTAAGAAAAATCCCCATAATAAAACCTTGAAGTCACATGAAATGTATATAGTCAAGGAAAATGATGTTAAATATATACACCATTGTGTTTTGTTTTAGCCTTTTCCTCTGTACACAGTTACTGCAGTTTAGTTTTTATGCACTTTTCAAAGATAATATTTTAAAGCCTGGCCATCATTACCATCTCATCCACCATAGATTTCATAAAAAAAAAAAAAATCCCGTACTGAATCATGTTTCTTGAGCAATTGCATGCCTAGACTTAGGGAGCCATAGATTCCATATCTGTGGACGTCACTAAATGTAGGTTGAAAGTAGCTGAAAAAATTTTCAGATTTACTTGACATGCAGAATTGTTGTTGCTGTTGTTATTCCTTAATCAATATATGTAAATTTAGAACAGTTTGTAAGTTGGGTGCGATGATGTATGTCTGGAATTTGATAACTTGGGAAGGAGAGGCAGGAAGATCAAGAATTCAAGGCCAGCCTCAGCTAAAGGGGAAGTTGGAGGCTAACCTAGGCTATAGGAGGCCCTGTAAAGCAACAAGAAAAAAACAAGAAAGTGAAATTTGTGCAACAATCCCAGTGTATTTGCAATCATAAGATTTTGGAGAAGACAGAAAAATAAATGAATATTTCACATGCAAATATTAGAGTCATACACAGAGCACAGGTTTTGCTGGCCACCCCACAAAGCTATCTCCCCATAGATACAGAGGAAGAAGATCTGTGTTTGCCAAATTTACCACCCCTCAGAGGAACAAATTTCTTGTGCCAACAGAGAAGTAGAAAAGAAGCTGGGCTGAGGTTTCTCTGAGCCACTGGTCCAGCCCCTAAAGCAAAGGATGCATTAATCATCTTGAAATGACCCATTCATGGATGGTAGCAACAGCCTTTCCTGGCTTTCTTTAAAGCTGAAGTCACTCAAGGTGGGTATGGTGGCATATACCTGTAATCCTACGACAACAACAGCAACAGCAACAGCAACAACAACAACAACAACAGCAACAACAACAACAACAGCAACAACAACAACAAACCAAAATGTACTGATGATGTGGCTCAGTGGCAGGGCTCTTTCTTGGACAGATGAGGGCCTGGGTCCATCCTTAATTAAGAAAAAGAAAAAGAAAAAGAAAAAGGAAAAGGAAAAGAAAAAGAAAAAGAAAAGGAAAAAGAAAAAGAAAAAAGAAAAAAGAAACCAAACAATTAGGGCCACTCTTGCAGCTTTTCTGACTCAGCACCGAATTTTACTGGAAGCATCTGCACAAACTTATTTAAAAACAGGTTATAATAATTTCTACTCCTTGCAACAGTTATCTAACTTAAAAATTGGACTATTTTCTTACTTATTAGATATCATTATATTGGTTTAAACCACCCCCTACAAATCAATCTTTGTGCTCTAGATTTACTAGAAAAGGTCAAAAGTAATTAGATGTTGTTGTTGTTGTTGTTGTTGTTGTTGATGATGATGATGATGATGATGATGATGATGATGATGATGATGATGATGATAGAGGAGGCACGGTCACATTATTTGTGCTACTCAGGAGTCTGAGGTTGGGAGGCTCACAATTGGGTTGTGAGGTCTTTTCAATGGGTAGACTGAGTTCCAGGCCAGGCTGGGAAGCATCACAAGCATGGACACCTTAGAGAGACTTAGTCTCAACAAAGTGAATGGAAGACTGGGCGTATAGCTCAGCGATAGTTTGCCTGGCATATGTGGGGCTCCAGGTTCAATCCCTAGTATTGAAAGATAGAAATCCAATAGCTTTCCACAGTTATATCTACAGTGTATTTGATGTTAATAGGATCATTAACTATATCTAGGATTCCAGCTCTTCAGGTGAGAATCATTCTGAAATTGCCTATGCTCATTTCTCTTTGTTCACCTGCCAAGACGTTCCATCACCTAAACACTGTCCTGGGGCCAAACTTCCCACCTGGGAAGGAAAAGTACAGAGGCTTGATGTTGTCATTATCTCCAGGAAAAGCCATCCAGAAGTTCTAAAGCCAATAATCCACCCGACAGCCCCTCCCTCCCCAGAGTGTCCCCATGCAGACACTCCCTGAATTAATAGGGAGGTAAAACAAAACCTTGTTTCACAAGAGTAGCAATAACAAAGCATATGCGTCTGTATATATGCTTCTGTATATAAGACTCTGTATATAAAGTTCTGTATATAAGTACAAGGAAGGGAACTAGACCTTCCTAAAAGAAAAGTGTCCAAAATTCCCCACTTGCCTATATGAGTTTCCAGAATTGTGCATCATTGAGTAAATGTACATTTGATCTTCTCTGGCCAGATTGCATCATGTTATACAGGTTTTCATGCCTGTAAAATGTACTGGTAGTGTGGAGGGAGGAACCTTAGCTGTTGAATAGCTGCCGTTTGTATTAAGATTGCCTGGGTATATAGCTGGTTCCACAATTCGTTGTCACGTGATCTCGGAAAGACTGATGAATATCTGTTGCTCAGTTCTTCAACTGTAAGACAAAAATGAAAGAAAATCTCTTCCTTTGAAATATGCCTAGTTGAACATATATATACACACACATATATACATGTATATGTATGTATTATCTATCTATCTATCTATCTATCTATCTATCTATCTATCTATCTATCATCTATCTATCTATCTATCTATCTATCTATCTATCTATCTATCTATCTTTGTATTGCTATGATCTTTTATGAGATATTAGGTAATCATCTAGTGGCCGCAATAAAAATCAGCTAATTGCTTCAAAAGACCTAACCAGAGAGTTCGGATGCAGGAGAATGAACCACGAATAAGTTATTTATGAAAGTTTAGAACCATACTTTGAGTATCTACCAGACTAAAGTTTCTGGAAAGAACTCAGTTCCTCTGATGATATGAAAAAGAAAAATACCAAATGAATGATTTTGTTCGTGTAAGATGAAGTAAAAGGATTTAAGTGGATCTAAGCAAATAACATAAGGCAGTTAAATAGTATCTAATCATACCTCCTGTGAATATATAATATTTTGTTGAGTATTATATTCTACTATATTTACATATTTTATAATTGTATTTGAGCTATGCAATAAAAGTGAACTTCTGTGTATTTGTTATATCTATATGTTAATATATTTTCAAGAAACCAAATATTCTAAAACGTCTGTATTTGACAATCAGTATTACCATCCCTGGAGCTGGTGTGAAAGCTTATCCAAATGATAGTTAAATTGTTATTGAATACAGATGGGGCCTCCGGAGCTTTTTACTGTGCCTGAAGGGACCACTCTAAAGATACTATTGTTTAAATGATCAGAAACAAGAAGTCATCAGAGATGTTCTCCAGATCTCGGCTTGTACTGGCGCTGGTACTAGAGGGCAGAACGCCATCTACTGAGCCTTGCTTTCTATTCTGGAACCTATCTCTTTATCTCGAGACGTTAATGATCATAATAAACTTAATAAGATGTAACACTTTATAATCATTAATTAGTTAATCTGCAGAACATCTTTGTGAAGTAGGAAGAGGTCATTGCCCTGTTATTTTTTATTACTCATGGGATCTAGAGATAAAGCCATTGAGATGGAGGCATTGTACTACACAGCATCTAGTGTTCAACTTCCTTGAGTGACTCAGGAGAAAATACATCTGATAGTAAAGGTTGGAGTTCAGACTTCTGGAGGAAGTTTTCCAGAACCTTGCAACATTCCAATTTTCTGGTTCTATCTACCTCGGGGACCTGTGGACACACAGGCCTTGGCGTTTGTGGTCAAATGTAATAGCAAGAATGAAAGCCAAGACACTGAATATCTTAACATGGCTTTTGTGTATTATTTTCCTCTGAGCTATATGAACAGTGTCCATCTCCCTTCTTTTTCTTGAAGGGAAAAAGGATGTGAACAGTTTCCAATTCTTTGCAATTTTTCCCAAACTCACACTCATCAACTAGGTTTATTCTGGATTCCTCTGTGTTTTATGTGTTTCTAGCACATCTCACTTAGAGGATTTTTAAAATGGAGCCTAGGGCAGAAGGTTGTAATGAGCCCAGAAATTTGAGCCTTGCCTGGACAATGTAGTGAGACTCACATCTCAGACAGACAAGCAAACAAACAAACAAACAAACAAACAAGCAACTTGTCTCCATTTTGTCTCTTGCATTTTGTAGCAAATATGAGAACATTTGGCCCTTGGCAATGGTATCATAGGTTAAACTTTACTTTGTAAATTCTACAAATCATATTTTTCTACATTATTCTTAAACGAAAAAGTTCAAAGTAGCTTTTACATTTCTAAAATCAAAACAGAATCATTTAGAAATAGAGTATTAAGTTAAAGACTCTCTAGTCTGTCTTTTATTTAGTCTTTTCTCAATGGTTTATTTGCTCAATAAGTGTGGGCTAACAAAAATGAACAAATGAAATGGCAATTTAATTAATTAATGAATCAATTAGTTTTTTTCAAGACAGATTGTTTTCTGTGTATAGCCCCTTGACTGTCTTGGAACTCGTTCTGTAGACCAGACTGGCCTCAAACTCACAGAGATCTGCCAGCTTCTGCCTCCCAATGTGCTGGGATTAAAGGAGAATACCCCCACTGCTCAGAAAGTAGTTTATAGTCCTGATAGGAAAGCTAAGTAGTAGTTTAAGATGGAGCAGAGTGTAGTTAAAACTGGTTTCTGATTTATCACAGTCTAAATTCTAATCTCCACTTTGCTATATACCAGGCTTGTGACATGGGAAGTTATCATGACTCCCTAAATTAAAGTTTATCCATCTGTGAAACCTCTCTCTCATACTGATTCTAGGATGCCCAAAACCATTCTATATTAATATAGTTTGAAGCATTGAACTGTAAGTTAAGACTAGCTTTTTTTTTTTAAAGAATTCTTTTGAGGCTGAAATTTACGTGGAAACAAATCCTTTTGTTTCCTAATCTTCTAGCCAGGATCTTCAGTCTTCCTTCTTGCCTGTTATTCTGTAACTGTATATCTCTTTAAACAGTCTATTCTACATTGACAAGACAGTTGCTTAAGAACTATAGTTGGTCCTTCCTCCCACTGGGAAGAACAATTTTCAGAATCTGTTGTCCACAGCACCTGAGGACGCTGGTTCAGCAAGGTCATATTTTCCCCAGGGACTTCAGGTGCTAGGTTGCTGAAATTACCAGTAAATAACCAGTATCCCAAAAGCAAACTGCTCAATTCTAAGCAAGTTTTGCATTGACCCATGGACAAGTCCACTTCCTAACTTTTGACTTGTGGAGAGCTTAAAGAACGGTTTGCTAGTAGCACACAAATTCACTCTATAGAAACAGAGCCTTCCACACCCTGCCTTCTGGAGGAATAATGAAACAATGGAAACCTTAGACAGCTTGCCTCTTCTTCAGTTCCCGATTCTGTCTTTCAGGTTGTCATATAAAGCTCTTGTCAGTAGGTGCTGTGGCATTTATCTTGAACCCTTGTTGCCCGGAAGGGACTTACCTATCACGATACTTCTTGGATTTCCATTTGGATGGCTAAGACTCCTGAAGGGAACAATAATTCAACAGAAAGCAAGCCTAGATCTACATACTGGAATATTTCCTATTGTCCTCACAGAAGTCACGGAGATGACAAGGGAGGTCAGGACAACTATCACTGCTATCCCAAATATCAAGTGACATTCAAAGTGTGTTTTCTGTCATAAAATTTCACTAGTTCATATCTAGTGGAGCCCCTTACTTAAAAGCATACAGAATCTTTGGTAGATTTAGGAATACAGTTGTTCCAAGTTCTGTTATTCATGCAGTGTGTGTTCTTTTACTGTTCTTTTACCTAATAGCTTGTGTGTACAACAAAAAGGAAGATTCTGATTCCTGCTTTATGAGGATATGTAAGTAACCAGTGCTGATCAAACATTTATTAAATCAAATAAAAAATATTTATGCCATGGTATCAAGTTAGAAAAACAATAGAACCTCTAATGTGTGATGAGTTCTCTTTATAATGAGTGTTCATATACGTAGGTGTGTACAGAAAACTGTGTGTAGTACACTGTTCAGATTATAATCTAAGGGGCATGTACCTCATAGATCTGAAGGCTCATTTTTCTATAGCTCTGTGATGTTTGCAAAGTTACTCTACTTCTACGCTGTCTTCTTAATGTACAAAATGGGCATTTCAGAAATGGCCAGGATCAAATGGGAAGCATATGTCAACATCTCATAATTAATTCTGTATATTGTCAAAATATTTAATTATTTAAATTTAATTATTTAATATTCATATGTAATCATTCAAATATTAATAATTAGTACATTTAGAGTTGGAACTGATTTCCTACTTCAAATGGGAACATCACACTCTGAAACTTCTTTTTTTTAATTTTTTTTTTCTCTTTTGAGGTTTATTTTTAGGACTGGAGAGATGGCTTTGTAGTTAAGAGGTGTCTGCTCTTGCAGAGTTCAGTTCCCAGCACCCAATGCCAGGCATTTTACCATGCCCTGTAACTCTAGCTCCAGGAAATCTGACACCCTCTTGTGGAGTCTGTGGGCACCTGCACTTATGTGCACATGCTACCCCAACAACAGAACCTTTAATGTGTGATGAGTTATCTTTACAATGTGTGTTCATATGACTAGGTATGTACAGAAAACAGTGTATGTAATACACTGTTCAGATTATAATCTAAGAAGCATGGACTTTGGAGCTGCACCTTATGGATCTGAAGCCCAACGTTACCAGGTTTTAGCTCTCTCTATACACATAATTATACATGTATACAAACATGCATATATACACACATGCATACATACATGCATGCATACACATACATAAATGCATACATATACATACATGCATGAATACACATACATACATACATGTACACACATACATATATACATCAAGACAGATGGACAGACAGACAGACAGACAGACAGACAGGCAGACAGACATACTTACATACATACATAAAGATCTGAAGTGGGCATGAGCTGGAGTTATGAGCTATTGTGCTGAGATTGGAACTCAGGTCTTTTGCTTTTACCCTTTGAGACATCTTCCCATCTCCCTCCCCCAGTAATGTCTTGTTATTACTGTCTGTAATAAATCTATTGATGCTTGTGAATTCTATTACTAGGCTTCTTGAGAAACTTTCTTAGGGATTTTAATGTTTTCAGGTGATTCTCTTAGGAAACAGAGTAGATCTGTTCTATGCTTGTGAGGTCAGCGTGAAGAAGAAAGAAATAACTAATCCACAATGAAACAGTTTGAGATTGAGATTTATGTGGAGAATATTTACAATAAATTGGGTAAATTTGGTCTTTGACAGATTATTTGGTAAAATTTCTACAGGAAACAAGCTGCTGTTATCTGTATTCAACAACACTTTGGGGAAAAATAATTTATTCTACCAGGATCTTTTGAATATTAGCCGAGGTAATATTTCCATATTGTTGAATCTGTTCTAAAAAGATTAGTTTCAGCTCATAGACTAAATTGGTTGCAGCAGAATAAAGACCTCTGAGCATACTCTTTCCTTTCCATTGTGACACCAGAGTAAGGTATGGGGAGAAACTGGTACACACTGGTACACACTGGTTGCTTTTTCACTGGGACCCTGTGTTTATCATAGGCACCTGTGCAGATTTTACCATTCAGAGTAGTGATCTCAACTGCCATTTTGAAAGATCCAAGAATCTCTCTCTTTTTCATAGGGATGATGTATGGTTTTTAAATGTCTTTGGATGGAACTTTTAGAATTCACTTGGCTTAGATATACTTTTCTACATGAGATATACTCAGAAATGGAGCAGCAGAGTATTTTCTCCATGTGGTTTGGTAATTACAAGGTGCAACTCAGGAGGTGAACAAGTGTTGACGTAAAACCTCCCATTTTTGTCTCTGTGGATCAGAAGAGAAGGCAAGGAACCAGAAACAGTCAAAATCTTAACTGGGACAGTCAAAATCTTGGCATGTTAGGTCATTTTTATATTTTAAAGGCGAGATATGTTTTTATGCACCCCAGCTACACTGCTCAGCTGGTATTGCATGTGTGATCATGAGTGTAAAGGAGTCTAAAATTCCCAAAGTGATACAGAGACATGTTGAAAATTGTCATAACTTCCTTAGTAGATTCCTGTTGTTTTTCTCTCTCTCATTTTGGGCCAGGTCTAATATGTATGGAAGTTTTCAGTGAAATGGAAATGGTGTACAGAGAATCTTAATTGCATACAGAGCAAAGAATCAAGCAAAACACTGTGTAAAAAATGTGACTTGTAGTAATTTTCTCAAGAATCCAGCTCCCTGCTTATCAAAAAGAAAATAAAAGCTTAGCAAACATGATAAAGACTAGCATATTTTCTAATAAGCTTTTACATTCACATTAATAATAGTGTGATCTTGAAGTATATGTGATGTATTATCAAGGGTGTAATCCCACTTATAATCCCCTACTTGCGAAGCTGAGGCAGGAGGATGGCTGGGAATCAAGACAAGCCTAAGCTATGTAGCAGGCACGAAGCTAGCCAAGCCTATAAGGAAAAACTTTCGTTTTCCCAAACAATACCAAATGAGATAAGGCAAGAATAACAGAACAAGACAAAATAGCAAAATAAAAACTAAAAAAAAAATACAGTTAATAGTAGAGATGAAATGAGTCCATTTGCTTATGACCTTCAAAAGGAATTTTATGTCTTATATCATATCAATGATTATAAAGCCTTTAAGACCATGCATTTAGCAGACTCCAGAACCTCATGTTTATGTATTTTATATATATTTATTTTATTACTTGTAATTCTTCTACCCAGTGACAACAAATTGTTTAACCTAAAAATGTCCCAAGTTAGGCTCTTCTGCACTTATCATCATCATCATCATTGTCATCATCATCCTAATTGTCATTATTACTATTATTATTATTATAAATTGTGGGTGTTTCCTTAACCATATTTTGCACAATATTACATATTATTTTATAATTTAAAAATACGTGGCAATATTGAGGACATTTTTTTTTTGATTATCCAGTTTGAGGCACATGCTTGTAAGAAGTCACAGAGTGGGGTTGATTATTTAATTGAAGTTCTAATGCTGAAATATTTCTAAATTTGTACTATATGTGTGTACACATGTGTAGTTTGAATACTAATTTAGACACACTGCTCCTAGATGTCTCTGCAATGCCAGTCTTCCTTGGATTTTAAGGAATCTTAACTTAAGATTAAGATTGTGAACACTTAACACATATCAGTGTTTACCTCTGCTCCGCTGATGCCAATTACTCAGGAGTTTCCCAAGGCTGCAGCCTCTCCTGCAGCATCTTCTTCTCCTCCCACTGCTTTCCACTGGGGAAAAGATAGCTTTGGAGAACTGGAGACAGCCATCTCTCATATTTGAATCTTGGTTGGCATATATGATTGTTTCCTTAAAATGCTTACACACGCCCTCACACAGCAGAATAGGAAGTGTTTACAATATATTTTTTAAAAGTTCCTTGTCAACAGGAGACAAATTCTAATATGCAAATGCTGCTTGCTCTTTTAATTTGTATCTTTTTGACACAGAGTTGAACGTTGTTTTGTTTGGGAGGAACCTTTTGTTGTATAAATCTCCTTCTGTCTCTTCTTCCTCCCTCACATCTTCCTCCTCTGACTGCAGCCTCTCTTCCTCCCATTTCTCTGCCCAGACTCTCTATTTATATATCACATTCTGGCCTCATGTTCATGATCTTCCTGCCTCAGCCTCCTGAGTGCTAGGAATACCGGTGTTTGTGTGTTTGCCATTTTGCCCAAGTTATGGATTACCTAATATCATGGCCTAAATTTTCTTCTGGAATACTTTTTTTTATTTGAAAATTTTATATACACTGAAAATTTAATCCACTATTTATATATTCTATTATTCCATCATATCTTCATTTATTTTCTTTGTAGAATATATGTATATATTATACATTTTAATGCTATTTGGCTTTTCATTAGAATACTGTTTTGCTTTGATATTTAACCATTTTAAATCCAAGATTATATAAATATTTATCTATACTTTTAGTTTTTTTCAAATGATGTCTTTCTTTCATACATTAACAAATTTAAACCATCTGGAATTCATTTGTCTTTAAAATATAAAAACGTAATGTTAGGGCTGATTAGGGATTGAGAAGGAGCTTTGGGAGAGAAGATGAAAGAAGAGGATGAAAAAGTTCAACACAAAATTTATGTGCATATGGAAACATCACAGCAAATCTCGCTGATTTGCTAATGCATTCATAGTTATAATAAAAATCAATTTTATTTAGTTAAAGTTTTTTTCCCCAAGGGTGTTGGTTGAATCGTGTGTGTGTGTGTGTGTGTGTGTGTGTGTGTGTGTGTGTGTGTGCATGTGGATACGCATGTGTGTGTGACTCACTTCTTACTTCAATATGCTTAAGCATTCCCTCTGGCTCTTGCTTTGTAGACATCTTCTCTCAGCACTTGACGTCATACAAGGCATTTCATACAGCTGCTTGTCATGTGACTTCTTTCACAGAGTAGGGAGTTTTGAGAGTAGAAATGTTTGTTCTTTAATGAATGTCAGTGCCTGAAGAACTCCGACCTACATTAAACGAAACAAAACACCTGTATGTAGTTATTGAACATACAGGTAGTTAAACACAATTTAATTTTTGTTTCTTTCACGCCTGTGTGTTTGTGTGTGTGTGTGTGTGTGTGTGTGTGTGTGTGTGTGTGTGTATCCCATAAAGAACATGGGGAAAAGATAGAATAAATGGCTTTGTTATTGCTTTGCCGAGTTTTATGTAACTGAGCTCACTTTGTGCTCCTGTGGATTTCTCCTTGCTTTCTAAGCCCCAAAGAGCTTCTATGTCTCAGTAAAGTTGGGCTGGATATTCCTTTCCTATAGATTGCTAAAGTAAATGATATGACAGAATTTATTACTTTAGACGCTATTAAGAAAACTGAAATAGCAGACACATCGATCTTTCTGTAAAAGGAGGTTTAATTTACCTGGTTTTTGGTTTTCCAAGCTCCTTATAATGTGGTAATTATCTTAAGTGAGCATAATCTTATTTCTCTTTAATTTCTCTTTCAGTAGAAACCATCCTTAGGGACAGTCTGGCAGATGGGGACATTTCTTTTGGCAGTTGCAGGCTGCATTGTTTTGCTCTGTCTTCATCTACTGCACTTGTGATAGGAAGCACAGGGAGACATAAGGACCCTGCTTCTCTCCTTTCCCCTTCTCTTGTCTGAGTCTCCCTCCTTCCCCGAAGGAGAAGATGATGGAGGGCTTCTTCTTCTTGAGAAGGAGAGCAAAATGGAGCTCTTCCAAACTGCTCCGTGTCTTCATTGTAGTGCTCATAGTGACTCAAAAGTCATGGGCGCACATACAGCTCCTATGTGGGACACCTGAGAAGAGGAAAGGGGTGGGAGAAAAGGGGGGATGAGGAGGGGAAAACAAAGAGATGACAGGGAGCAGGAAGAGAAGTAGGAAAGGAGGAGGAAGAGGCAAAGTAACAGCAGCAGCAACAATAACAGGCCAAAGAGAAAGGCACATTTGCACAGAGGGATACTACTTAGGGGCCGTCTTACCCTGTTGGGAACAGAAAAGTGTGGATGTGTAGAGAAATTACTCAAGGTTAGAAACAAACAATTCCTGCATGATAAAACTGAAGCAAGCAAACACTGTTTTAGACTTCTATGAATTTCTGAGTGAATACTGTTAGGTAACGGTTCTGGGTTTTTAATTCATAGATTCCTATGAGTCTCACCATAAACAAGACCCTGAATAATTTGCAACATCCTATCAAATCCAAGACCCTGAACTACTTTCACTAATCCATTTTAAGCAGATGCTTCCTCCAACTTTAAACCTGGGTAAAGAGTTTTTAGCTCTGGGTCGACATCGAGTTCTTAAGTACAATACCTGAAATATTCTACAAAAGAAAAAAAGTCCATTGCTTGTCTTTGGTCTTGTTTAAAAGGTCCCAAACTAGGTGAAACTATTTGTAAACTTTCAAGCTAGAAAAACAAATAAGGAAGGCATCATCCTAGGAAAGTAGCTTAGCAGAAAATGTTTTGAATAGGTAACAAACAGTACAAGAAGGAGAAGGAGCCCAGGGATGGCACACTGATTGGTATGCCAATAATGCAGTCATGTATTATTTCAGCCTACAGAACTGAGGCTGCATTTTGTGAGGCATCAAAGCTGGTGAGAAAGGATGCACAGAAAATATCAGGATGTAAGCAAAAGTACAAAAGTGAAAAGTGCAGGCTGCCTCCTCTGTTAGCTGCTGCACTAATAGGGTAGGTACCAGTGTGTGTCTTCATGCAGAAACCCAACACATATCAATATTTGTATCTTCTAAGGCCTGTAAGGCAAAATTCAGTCCTTTCTTAAATGAAGGTTACCTAGTAAGCAAGCATGGGCTCACTAGTCATGTTGAACCCTAGACAACCATTAACAGCCATTTAAAACCAACTGAAATGACAGGATCGTCCATTGTTGGAGTAAATGTTAACTGCCCTGTGATAAGCACAATAAACAAAACAATGAAACCAATTAGAAAGTACTTTTGAGGTCTTCAGGCTTTGATTAGTTACAAAGGCTGAGAAAGGACAGAGGTTGTTTGATCTTGTTTATCTGGAGGTAGAGTCAATACAGCAAGTGGCTCTGAATAGTCCTAATGTGTTGGGCACTTAGACACCCTCCGTGGGATCATTAGTTATTAGGTGATCTGTAAGTGAACCATGTGTTAAGAGTCATTCATCCTGTACGCCATACTTGGTTACAGATGTAACATTGCTGTGTGACTCTAGGGCATCCTTATGTCCTAAATTATAGATTCTTACAGGGTTGGTCACATGCTGGGATTAGCATAAACTAGCATATAAAATGTTAAAAAGGGGGGAGTGTCAGAATACAAACATACTACTTCCTTGCTAAAATATGTCAAAGTTAAATACTCATTTTTATAGACTGTAATAAAAACTATGATTTTTACACATGAAAGAGTTCTGATTGTTGTCTGATATAGTCAAGCCACTCTTGGACATAATAGTAGATGTAAAAAAGATTTATAAAGGATCGATCTTCCTATTTTTGCTGCTTAACTCTGTGATGGATAGAGTTAGCTGTCAACTTGATGACTCTAGAATCACCCAGGAATATGCCTCTGGATATGCCTGTGGGGGGTTTCTTTAATTGATTATGGAAAACACATCTTGGTGTAGAGAGAATCATTTCTAGGGCAGAAGATTCTGGATTTTATAAAATAGAGAAGAGCTGAATATCAGTGAACTCTCACGGTTTTCTGTTTCTTGACTGGTTGAGACCAGCTGCTTTCAAAATCTTTTTTTTTTTAAATGTAATCCACTATATAAACACATTCAAAGAAAAAAGCTACATGATCATTTCACTAGATGCTGAGAAAGCATTTGACAAAATTCAACATCCCTTCATGGTAAAAGTCTTGGAAAGATCAGGAATTCAAGGTTCATATCTAAACATAGTAAAAGCAATACACAGAAACCAGTAGCCAACATCAAACTAAATGGAGAGAAACTTGAAGCAATTCCACTAAGATCAGGGACTAGACAAGGCTGACCACTATCTCCCTACCTATTCAATATAGTACTGTAAGTCCTAGCTAGAACAATTAGACAACAAAAAGAAGTCAAAGCGATACAAATAGGAAAGGAACAAGTCAAAGTATCACTATTTGCAGATGATATGATAGTATACTTAAGTGACCCTAAAATTTCCACCAGAGAACTTCTAAACCTGATAAACAACTTCAGCAAAGTGTCTGGATATAAAATCAACTCAAACAAATCAGTAGACTTCCTCTACTCAAAAAATAAACAGGCTGAGAAAGAAATTAGGGAAATGACACTCTTCACAATAGTCACAAACAATATAAAATACCTTGGTGTGAATCTAACCAAGCAAGTGAAAGATCTGTATGACAAGAACTTCAAGTCTCTGAAGAAAGAAATCGAAGAAGATCTCAGAAGATAGAAATATCTCCCATACTCATGGATTGGCAAGATTAATATAGTAAAAATGGCCATCTTGCCAAAAGCAATCTACAGATCCAATGCAATCCCCATTAAAATCCCAACTCAATTCTTTACAGAGTTAGAAAGAGAAATTCTCAAATTCATTTGGAATAACAAAAAACGCAGGATAGTGAAAACTATTCTCAACAATAAAAGAACTCCTGGAGGAATCACCATCCCTGACCTCAAGTTGTACTACAAAGTAATAGTGATAAAAATTTCATGGTATTAGTTCAGAGACAGGCAGGAAGATTAATGGAATAGAATTGAAGACCCAGAAATGAACCCACACACCTATGGTCACTTGATCTTTGACAAAGGAGCTAAAGTGTCCAGTGGAAAAAGGACAGCATTTTCAACAAATGGTGCTGGTTCAACTGGAGGAAAACATGTAGAAGAATGCAAATAGATCCATTCTTATCTCCTTGTAAAAAGCTCAAGTCCAAGTGGATAAAGGACCTTTACATAAAACCAGATACACTGAAACTAATAGAAGAGAAGGTGGGGAAGAATCTTGAATACTTGGGCACAGGGGAAAAGTTCCTGAACAGAACACCTATGATTTATGCTCTAAGATTAAGAATTGACAAATGGGACCTCATAAAATTGCAAAGTTTCTGTAAGGCAAAAGACACTGTCAATAGGACAAAATGGCAACCAACAGATTGGGAAACGATCTTTACCAATCCCACATCTGATAGAGGGCTAATATCTAATATATACAAAGAACTCAAGAAATTAGACTCTAGACAACCAAATAACCCTATTAAAAATGGGGTACAGAGCTAAACAAAGAATTCTCAACTGAGGACACTCAAATGAAGCACCTAAAGAAATGTTCAGCATCCCTAGTCATCAGGAAAATGCAAATCAAAACAACCCTGAGATTTCACCTCACACCAGTAAGAATGACTAAGATAAAAAAACTCAGGTGATAGTAGATGCTGTCAAGGATGTGGAAAAAGAGGAACACTCCTCCATTGTCGGTGGGATTACAAGATGGTTCAACCACTCTGGAAATCAGTCTGGCGGTTCCTCAGAAAACTGGACATAGCATTACCTGAGGATCCAGCTATACCACTCCTGGGCATATACCCAGAAGACGTTCCAACATATAACAAGGTCATATTCTCCACTATGTTCATAGCAGCCTTAATTATAATAGCAGGAAGCTGGAAAGAACCCAGATGCCCTTCAACAGAGGAATGGATACAAAAAATGTGGTACATTTGCACAATGGATTAT
Organism: Rhabdomys pumilio; assembly: GCA_030674055.1. Classification (NCBI taxonomy): domain Eukaryota; kingdom Metazoa; phylum Chordata; class Mammalia; order Rodentia; family Muridae; genus Rhabdomys; species Rhabdomys pumilio. Next base: position 45,522,871 of record JANHMN010000006.1, read on the forward strand.
TACTCAGCTATTAAAAATAATGAATTCGAGAAATTCTTAAGTAAATGGATGGAACTAGAAAATATCATCCTGAGTGAGGTAACCCAATCACAAAAGAACACACATAGTATTCACTCACTGATAATTGGACATCAGCCCAGAAGCTTGAAATACCCAAGATTTAACTCACAGACCACATGAAGCTCATGAAGAAGGAAAATCAAGTGTGGGTGCTTTGGTCCTTCTTAGAAGGAGTAACAAAATACTCAAGGGAGCAAATCTGGAGACAAAGTGTAGGACAGAAACTGAAGGAGGGACCGTTTGGAGAACATTCCACCTGGGTATCCATCCCAGGTGCTTTCAAAATCTTGCTTCCTTAACTTTCCTTCCTTGGTGATTGATTAAACCTTTGAACTGTCAGCTTTAAAAATCTCTTCTCCCTTAAGTTGCTTTGGTTGGGATATTTTATCACACCAATAGAAATCAAAACAATGACAAGTTCATTCTGCTTTAACATGAACAAAATTCTCTGTACCTGACACCATCAACAAGGTCCCAAGTGGAATCCAAACCTACATAGAATTTTCTCATTTTGATCGTAACCAAGTGTACCACTAAAAGAGAAATGGTAAGCTAGATTTTACCAAAATTAAAAATGTTTTGGGACAGCGGGATGGGCCTCAGTAGGTGAAAGCACTTGCAAGGCAGGGGCCTGAGTTTGATCTCCAGAACCGGCAGTGCTTGGAGAGAACCAACTCCTGAAAGTTGTGCTCTGACTTCCATGTGTGTACTGTAGCATGCACTCACCCATATGGGCACAAACACACACACTAAGAAACAAAAGTACAAGGAGTGTGCTTTTCCTTCAGATGTTCATATGAAGAACCAACTTCTGAGTATGAAATCCATCTTCAGCTGTTGCTTTGTATCAAACAACTCCCACCTGGAGCCAACAGGCATTAATTATTTTATGTGTTTGCATTCTGTTACCTGCTTTGCTCATTGCTGTGACAACATGCCAGAGAGAAGTTATTTAAGGAAAAAAGTTTTTTGGGCTCATAGTCTGAGGGGTATATTTCATCATAGCAGGGAATGCATGTGAAAGGAGGAGAAGGCTACTAGTGACATGACATCAACATTCAGGAAGTGAAACTGTAAAAAAAAAGTGAGGCTGTAAAACCTCAAAGCCTGGCCTCTAGTAACCCACTTCCTCTAGGGAGACTATGTCTGTCCCAAAGGTTCCAGAACTTTGTGAGGAACAAAGGGTTCAAATACATGAGCTTAGGAGAAGCATTTCACATTCATACCATAACAGCTATTACAGTAATAAACATCCAAGTTCATTCCCCTTAATTTTATAATAAATAATGATTCATTTTTATCTTATGTATATCATTGTTTGTCTGTATGTTTGTAAGTATACCATGAGCATACAGTGCTTATGAAGAGCAAACAAGGGTATCAGATTCTCTAGATCTGATGTTGCAGACCCGATATGGAAGCTGGGAACCAAATCCAGGTCCTCTTTAAAAACACAATTGCTCTTAACTCCTGAGCACTTCTGAAGACCCACTATGCCATTTATAAGTGGCTCTGGGTTATTTTTCCAATACCTGTGATAATTAGCGTTCTCATATGAAGTACTGTTGGTGTCTTTACCTTGGATGCACATTTGTGAGACTCAAACTATGGTGTGTGTTCAGGACCTAATATAGAGTCTGGAATATAGCAGACATAGTAAATGCTACTTATCATATAGAATATAAGAATGTTGGAATAAAATCATTTCTCTTTACATTAGAAATACTGCAAATTTATTCTTAGTGGGTCTTCAAAGTGGCATCAGAAGAAAGACAAGCTCAAATCAACCTCAGGTGACTGCAAGCCAAGTTTACCATCAGAAATAAGATGCTGAGAAAAATCAATGTCCTTGTGTTCAATATTAATCTCCATCAATAAAGACCCATATCTTTTACTCTCTATGGTAATTGCTCCAGTGATCTGTGCATAGTGCTTAAAGTACTTAGAGGGACTGCCTGATAGCATCTTATCAGGGCTCTGGGCACAGTGTCAGGGAGCATCCAGCAGCTGGCTCTTCCAGATGTGCTGTTTCATTTGACAACGGGCTTTTAGGTGTCAGAGACACAAGAGTGTCCTCAAACAGCTTTGCTTCTGGCTCTGACCTCCTTCCCCATGATCTTTCCTTCCTCTGAGGTTTTAAGTGTTCACAAAACAAACTAGTCCTGGGCCAGCCTACCACTTAAGCTGGAATGCTCAGGAATTTCATTGTATGTGGTCTAGAAAGCCTTCTGACATTCAACAAATGACTTTGCTGGCAGCAAACTGGATCCCTCTTTACCCCTATTAATATGCATGCACAAAGCTTAAAGATAACGAGGACTGGTATCCAAGGAGCCCATGACACTTGGGATAAAAGCTTGTTCATCTACAGAAAGTTTACACCTATGAGTGGTACCATTTCTTCTTACTAACTTCAAGTTTAAGGATTTATTGATCAACAATCAGTGGATTAAAACTAGCTTAAGACATTCTTCAGAGTGAGAAGTCACGGTCTTTAAGGTGGGACAGGTCTCTCTTCACTCGGCCCCCTGAGCTTCTCCTTTGTCTACTCCCTCTCCCACCTAAGTACTTTCCCTGGTACTTTGGAAGCTATTAGAGCCAGTAATGATGGCAAAAACATACAGTTTTTGAAGCTGAAAACTCTTAGGGCACATTTGTAACTAAGTAGAGATGCTCTCCCAACAACTGTAGCATGCACATACATGCATGGACACATGAGTATGTATGGACACATGAGTATGCATGGACATGCTCACATACACACACACACACACACACACACACAAGCATGCATGGACACACACACACCCATTCACACACACACACACACACACACACACACACACACACACACACACACAAGCATGCATGGACACACACGCACCCATTCACATATAAGTGAACACATATAAAGACTCTACTGTCCAACACACTTGTTCATTTTTCTAATTGTCCTTTAGACTTTTATGTGGGCAGAATAATTGAGAAACTTAATGAATGCCTCGCTTTCTATATGCTATATTCTATTTCAGTTAGATGGCTGTATCCTTTTAAATACTTTCTCCCCCAAACTTCCCAAGTGGCACATGCTGTTTGAAATCATAATGGCAGACATCACTTTGATCTTACTTTTTATTCTTAACTTAGCCATCATTCACAGCCGCTTCAGCTTCAATTGAACAAGGCACTTAAAAAGGGGAAGATATTATATAAATTAAATTTTCATTGCACTGTAACATATCAAAAGATTGCACCATTTCTGATTTCCAGTTAGGATTGGAAATTAACTTCAAAAGGCAAGCAATGGAAGAGTGGAGGCGTATTCTTTCACGGCTTGTTACTAAAAAGGGAGAAGTGATGTCATGATAACAGAAAGGTTTTTCTTCCTGAACAAAAAGAATGAATATCCATTTTTTCTTACACTTCTGTGTTTATATTCATTGATAATCTTTGTCTAACTCTTAACCCTTTGCACTCATTCACTATTATGCAAACAACTCTTATATCGGAATCAATATCGTATCCAAGACAGTAACACAGAGAAACATAAATTAAGGCTTCAAGCTGCATCAGGGAATCAAAAGTATCCAGACAATCGCTTTCTGCAAAATGTAGGAGTAATAGAACTATATCTGGTTAGAAAACATACTTCAGAGCGTTTGTCAACTCTGTGCCTGGTGGTGTCAAGGGCATTTACATGTACTCACGCTCGACTCTCCTGAAAATAAAAGACTCCCCCATCGTTTTCATGGCTGTTTCATGGCTGTACTATTTTGTCTTCCTATCACCTTGGACACTGACTTGGTCATTACCTTCCTGAAAGCATACATTGTCCACTAGATCTCTAGACATCTTTGTCCCCATACTCCCTTCCTGTGCAAAATAAATAAATAAATAAATAAATAAATAAATAAATAGATAGATAGATACATATACACGCATACAAACATGTATATATTTGCTTTTTTGAGATGGGAATCTCATGTAGGCCATGTTAAACTCTTACTCAATATGTAGGCAAGAATGGCATTGAACTCCTGATTCTCCTGCCTCCAACCTCAAGTTCTAGGTTTGCAGGTGAGTGTCATTATGCCCGGCTACAATGATATTTTATAACGTTCTCTGTGGTAAATATAAATGTAATATTTCACCTAAAAAGTCCATCCTTTTCCTTCTGGTCTATAAAGGGAAATAAAACAGCTTTTGTGAGCTCCTCAAAGGATTGTAGGCATGGATGCTGTGCCTGCTTTATCTAATGGAGAAGTTAGCCTTAGAGTTAGACCACAGAAAGATATGTAAATAACTTGTTCAGAATTAGTAACACAGAGAAAAGTTAGCACTCTATTCATCATCGGTTACATATTTTTTCTTTTTAATAAAAATAGGTTTTTTTCTCACATAATGTATTCTGATTTTTCTCTTCCCTTTACTCCTCCCAGTTCCTCCTTACTCTATTCCCATTCAGATCCACCCTCTTTCTATCTCTCATTAGAAAAAAAAATGGGCTTCTAAGGGATAACAATAAAGATACAATAAGATAAAACAGAAACATATTATTTTCTAACATTGTCTTTTAATATCTAATGTATCTCTACTCTCTCTCTCTCTCTCTCTGTGTTTGTATAGTGTATGTCTGTTTATGTGTGTATAGGTACACGTTTCTGGAGATCAAAGAATCAATAGCTCATTCTCTGGCTTAGTCTCTATAGACAGGGTCTGTCACTAAACATGAAACTAGGCTGGTGACCATCAACCCACAGAAATCTTCTTGCTGTCATGCCACACCACTCCACCTGACCCCACATCACTGGAATTATAGGTGCAAAGGTCTACACCTTGACTTTTATGTGGAAACTGTGGCCTTGAACTCAGGTCCTTACTCTCAAACTACAAGAACAGTGTTCTCACCTGTTGAACAATTTCCACAACTCCTAGAAGAATGATTTTATTTGTTAGATTATCACTTGAAAATATCTCATTTCCATATAATGTCAACTATAGAATCAATGATAATTATATACATACTTACATAATTTTGGGCATATGGCACATGCCAACTTTTAAATCACAATGTATGCATTAAAAATAGCTTAAATCTTTGACAATTATTGACGACATAACTTATGCTGTTTTAAAATGTGCTGTAAATACTTGTTTTAAAATGTGTTACTTATGGGCTGCAAATTACGAGCACTCATGTTATGCAGCTCAGAACTGCCTATGGCTCCAGCTTCAGGGAGGTCTAACACCTCTGGCCTCTGTACTCAGAGGTACATGCTGAGCTTTCAACACATGCACACAGAGAAGCATCATCAAAAATAATAAAAATAATTCTTTAAAAAGGTGATGTTTACAAAACTCTTGGGAGAATTATAGTGGACTTTGTTGTATAGGTTGTAAAAGTCAGATTTTTATTAACTAAGTTTTCTGTAATAGGAATAAGAAAATGGGAATCGGAGAGTGAAAGACGTTTCTACCTAAAAGAAAGATGCAAATAACTACAAAAGAAGACTAAATTAAGTAAATGAAGAAATTTTAAAATATTTGTATATTTGAAGCTTATAGAAAATTCACCCCTTTGAAAATATCAGTAGGAATAAGAGAAATATGCATCACTTGTTTACTTTTAATTAAAAACATAATTCACATTACTTCATTTAAATACACATCTATCTACTATAATGTGAAGTATACTTTCTAACATGGAAATATTTTTTTATATCTCGTTTTGCTTATATATATAATTGCCATTTTATCAATTTTATTAGTTTAACTTTTTATTGCTTTGACAAAATACATGAGACAATCAGCTTATGAGGATCGAAGGTTTGTTTTGGCTCACAGCTTCAGTATTTTCTGCATAGTCACTAAGCTCCATTGTTTTGTGGCTGGTGATGAGGCACTCTATGTCAAGGGATGTAAGGGTAAGCTGTGTACTTCATGGAAGACAGGAAGCAAGAAGACTGAAAGGAGAGATTAGGTTCTAATATGCCCTTTGAAAGCATGTCTCCAACGATCTACAATGATGTCAGTAGGCCCCATTCTTAAAGGTTCTACTACTTCCTAATGGTTCCACATGTGGGTGATGTAGGCTTTGTTAGCATATAGGCTTTGAAGAACTCTTAGAATTCAGAACATAACCCCTATGGTATTTCAAGATCAATGACTATTGCATATAAACTTCTTTAGATGATGCTTTAATCAGATAGAAGAAAAATAGTATTTATTTTGGTTTTATTTAAATGTTAACTAATAAATGCTAATTTGGCAGTATACACATATAATACTAAAAATTTATATTTCTTCTTTCATATGTTGGCTGTTCATAGTTTTTGCCCATTTTACCATTGGACTATCTGTCTTTTATTATTTTGTGAGTGTTATATTAATGTGGCTGTTTCAAATTAAAAATATTTGTCACTCAATGAGAAAATTTCCAATATTTCAGTATTAAGTACATTAGAGAAACTTTATTTTCTCCTATATAAGAGATACAAAGACAACTATTTTAACCACGCGTATTTCAGTGTTTGTCACAGTTAAATATGTGAGAAAGGACAAGAGCACAAGATTGTATATAAAAGAACTATCCATATACTATTTGTCTCATTATTTTCATATAATTAATAAGGATTATTATATTAAAGTAAAAATATATTGCAACTATTTATTGTGCTTTTAGATAGTCTTTAAGTGATATTTTATAAATTATATAATTCTATATCATATTTTTTTTTAGGAAATTGCTTACTAATGAATATCTGGGTCTATTCCCCCTGGGCATCCATAAAGCTGCAGTGGGCAAACCATCTACTTGGAATATTTATGGTTAGTGTTGATTACTTTCTGTGGACAAGTTCTCAAAGATTTTATTAGGGAAAAATAGTTACACTGGCCAAAATCATTCCTAGAAACACTATAGATTTACATTTCTACTAATAGGATATGGAGATACCTTGTCTAATTTACCTTACCCAAAAGCAGAAGACTTTAAAAAACAAAACAACCCATCCCTTTACCTTTTGAAGACTCTAAGGACTGTTTTGTTGGCTTCTCAACCATATTTTTTTTCTTGTAAGATTAGTTATTTTTTCATGTGCTCATTGAGCACTGATCTTTTCAGTGTACATGGCCCAGTGTCTTATTTTTTCTTATTTCTTTGCTTTTATTGCTAATAAATTACCCTCTAGCTGCTAAAGATCTCATTGAACTTTTATTCTCATTTTTATATGGTTTTGCTTCTTCTGTTTAGACACTTCCGTGGAAGGCTGGAATTTTGAATTGTATGTAAGATGCTACAAACAAAGGGTTCTCCAAAACAGAGCAGACACAGAAGTAAGATGTTAGAACATGCAAGGTGTTTATGTACCAAGTGAGTAGGGGAAATATTGAACAGAGATAACAGCTAATGTTGAGAAGAAAGAGAAAAATAAAAAGAAGTTCACAGCTGGTTAGCAGAGGGAAACTGCTTCTATATCTCCTTTTTATAAAATAGATCTTCCTGGTGAGTTTTGCATTTACACATCCGACTGCATGTGTATTACTCCATGTGACTCTCTAAGATCATACAACCACACTCATATCGACACTTACTGACTTATACACAACACTATCAACACAGAACACCAGTCATCCCCTTCACCCCTTCCTTTTCTTCCTTAAGCCTGATTTCCATGTACCAGGGACAGTGGCCATCACATACTGCCTAAGCCAAGTATTTCATTGCTTGCTGTCATTCAGTTTCCCTGACCAGCCCATGCAATCTGATAAGAGTCTGTCAATGCCACATCTTCAGGAATTCCTGTAAATGTCCATTCATCCCCATGATGACCTACCTCAGTGAAAGACGGTAACTTAGTGTAGATGACTTCCATTTTCCACTAGCACTAAGGCAACTCCTGTCTCCTAGAATCACAATATGTAGTCTTACTCTTTTCCAATTCAGACCTCTCAAACTAAGTCACTTCCAATGTCTCTTAGGTAAAATCTCTTATATCCTTTCTCATTACTCAATCTGAGACATTTCTCATGCCCTAGGTTATTTGTTCCACAGGACCTATTTTATTTAGTATTTTAGTCTTTGCTTTTTTTTTTAAGCACCATTTTATGATCCCTTTACTAAAATATGGAGATTGTGAAAAAGGAAGTAGAGGTTTTGTTCATAGCTCACATGTAGGAGACACACATATTGATTATCTACTTCAAATACATTAGAGAATCCTGCTACTACAGAAATCAGGCTTCATTTATTTTTGTTTCTGTTTCTTCTAAAGCAAAATTCTCCAGACTCTTTTAATGTAAGAAACTATGATTAACTCATTAGGACTCAGCTTAGAGGTTGCTTCACTAAGAATCTTTCCTGATTGCCTTCTCAGCAGTGTCTCCATAGTGCCCAGTATCTTCTCTTGTTAAGGCATGACCACCCTACCTCATAACCATCAGATTCCTTATAGTAGATGCTAAAGAGCTACAGATAAGATTTGTATCTCTGTGTGTGTATGTGGCAGTCAACAGTCTGATCCCCGTCCACCTTATTTTTGAGCCAAGGTCTTTCATTAAACCTTGAAGTCATTGGTTTGACTAGGACAGATATCCAATGAGCTTCAAGAATCTGTCTGTTTCTGCATCTCCATTACTGGGATTATAAATGCATACTACTGCCACACATGGTTTTTATATAGGTGCTGGAGTTCTAAATTCAGGCTACTTTTGTGCTTAGGGGGCAAGCACTTCACTGACTGAGCCGTCTACCTAGACCCTATGTCTTTAAAATTGTGGTTGTTTTCTCTAGAACTTAGCAACATAAATGGGTTATCATGGTTGCTCAATACATCTTAGTTGATAGTTAGAGGAACAAAGATTTATAAAGCAATATCTTCAAA
>JANHMN010000006.1:45536812-45541644 GCA_030674055.1 Rhabdomys pumilio
CAAGATCAAGACTATCACAGGCCATTTCCATCTTTGGTTTTGAGAATGCAATCATTTATTGCCCAGTGCTGTAGGAGTTAGATTTTTCTATAAATGAACACTGTATAAAGATTACTACTTTCAGATGTCTGCATAGATGGCTCAATGGTTGGGTATGTAGAAGACTAGGGTTTGGTTCCCAGCATCTATGTCAGGCTGTGCTTCTGGCCTCCAATGGTACCTGCTCTCATGTGCACATACCCACACACACACATACACATACACATATGATTTAAATAGTAAAATAAATCTTTAAACATTTACTCTAAATTTCCCCATCAGAACCTCAAAGAAGATAGGAAGAATTTTAGGAGCCAGATGTTGGGGAGGACTGCCACAAAACAGGGCACTCTGGATAGGTAGGGCTATTGTATCTACAAACTCACAGTAAGCTGTGATTCTCTGCATAAAATCTACACAAAAATCAAGCAGCCAAAATTTTAGCATGGTTGGAAGAGAGGTTCACTGAGTTCTATCCCAGCTAAAGAGCTAGGCTGTTGTTAATGGATGCTAGGGAAGAGAGAGTTAGTTCTCTTCAGTAGTGTGGCCTCTGGTCGGTTGCTCATGCTCCAATGGCTTGCCCTACATCAGAGCACACACAGACAAAACCAAGTGGACTCAGTGGGCAACAATGACGACAACAACAACAACAACAACAACAGTGATAGAGAGAACATGAAATTGGTAGAGAAATGGGTGGGGTGGATTCTGAGTGGAGTCAGAAAGGGGAGTGTGTGATAAATGTAATAAGAGTCCATTGTGTACATGTCTGAGAGTCTCAAAGGATAAATGAAAATGTACTTTAATATTGGTATCCTCTTGATAATTCAATACATTCTGATTGTACCTTCTTTGCATTTTTAGATACAGAGTCAGAGGATGGTTGGAAGGCCAAGTGATATTAAGGGATCTTACTCTACCGTTCTAACTTATTAAGAAAGTCAACTTTTAAACATACCTGTTAGGAACTGGTTATTTTGTGAGTTGACTGTTGATGTTAGCCACCTTTTATTGCTATATTTGATTCCTTACCAGAACGTTAGTGTTTTAAACTACAGTATTGTGATTTGTCTTAATTTTCAATAATATTTAGTATTTATTCCATTTAAAAAATCTATAAATGTCTATGACTGAAAAACCAAAAACCACAAAACTACACAGAGGAAATTAAAAATAACTACACTCTATCAGTAGGAATAGTCATGGATGACATTTTTAGAGTGTGCATATGTGCTATTTATAGCCAAACAAAAATATATTTGTTTTTAGTAAACAAAAAATTAAATTTTGTCCAGCAGTTACTTAATTTTTATATGCAATACTATGAATATTTTATTCCAATACATTCTTTTCAGCACATAGATTTTAATTACAGTACATAATTATAGTATATGATTAAAGCCATACTTTACTAATGTCTATTAATGAACAATGTTTTCTCTTTCAATTCTTTGTTATAAATAAATTACAAAGAATCATTTTTTCATAGAATACATGAATTAGTATTTTATAAATAGTTATAACAAAACCAACCATATTTATTGCAGGACATTTAGAAAGTGTATAAGGGGAAAATATAGGTTAAAAAGAAAAACTGTACTTTCCATGATGGAAACATTTAGTTTCATTGAATATTCTTTCAAACTTTTTTGATATGTCCACACTCAGGCACATGTAAGTTTAAGTGTGTGTGCATGTGTGTATGAATGTGTTTAAGAGATGTAACTGTAGTTACAGCATACAATTTGTATATGTAGGAAATGATTCTTTTGTAATTTCCATTTTGTAGATGAAGACAGTATAAAGTAGAGTAAGGGATAGCTTCAGAGTGGCAGAGCTGGGATTCCATCAGAGTCTCTCCCTCCATCTACCATCCTGGGGTCTTTGGATACAGCTCAAGATTTCACATCCAATGAAGGCTTGCTAAAACTCTGGAACTGGAGCTAATGGCCCATGGTCCCAGCTTGACTTTAATTTGGGACATGTAATTTCCTTCCTTGAGGATTCCTTTAGTTCTCTGTCTCCTTTGCTAGAGGACAGTATAGTTAGGTTAGACCCCTGCCCTGTTGAATTTACCTGTCCTGTGTCTCTATTACCCAAGGGTCTGCTCTCTTGATCTGACAAATGGATTTGAGTTAAACCTCACTAATTTGCTAGTGTGTCTTACCTCTCTAGGCACAGTCATATTTTCTTGTTAAAGGAGACTTCCTGGAGAAGTCTTCATTGCAAAGAGAGTTAGAAAACATGGGAAACTAAGGAGAAATTTTGAAGGAAGAAGGTATGTATGGCCTGGAAGGCATCCATGAACTGAGAAATCTTTCCAAAGCTGGGCCTTTGTATACACCAATAGATAGTACTGAAATATAAAGTATTAAGGTAGGCAGTTGGAATGTGCTCTGCATCAGGAAAGGTTTTTAATTTTTATTTTCGACAGTACAAGTTAGAACTCTCAGCAAGTAGAAGGCTTTATGCTTAGGAGTACAAAGCTCATTATCTGAGGGATACAAATTCTATTTTGGAACCTAAGGCTCTATGAAAAGACACAGTAAACTTTTCTTTTCCTTCCTTCCTTCCTTCCTTCCTTTCTTTCTTTCTTTCTTTCTTTCTTTCTTTCTTTCTTTCTTTCTTTCTTTCTTTCTAGACTTTAAGAAGTAAATACTCCTGTTCATCTACTTCTTTAAGCCTCGTAGGTGATTGTTTGGCAGATTGTAAGCATGAACAAACTATTCTTTCTCCACACAGTATTTTCCCCTAAGGGTGGGCATGGCTCGTTTTACAGTGGAGAGAAGATAGGTAGGAACTAGATATGGTCAGTAAGCACTAGGGGGATTCAAGCAGATCGCTGGCTCTTCTTACTCTCATGCAATTTCCTATTTGAAATTCTATTTACAGAAAGAGCCTGTGGACCTTAAAAACAGTAAAAACACTGCAGAATGTCCTTCTAAGAAACTGGTTTCCAAGCAGGCACGACCTAGTTTTCTGATTGCTTTTAATTACAACCTTAGGTGGAGAGGCAAGAAATGCCAGAACCAAGCTTTCTTTGGCAATTTGCATGACAAAAATTTAGTAACTTTGGAATTTTCTACTTCTGCTGCTGCTGCTACTACTATTTCTACTATGACTACAAATACATATCTGTCTGTCTGTCTGTCTGTCTGTCTGTCTGTCTGCCTGTCTGTCTGTCTGTCTGTCTGTCTATCTAGCTGTCTATCTATCCACTCATGCAACTATTACCTATCTGTCTACTATTTGTCTGTACATCTATTTATCCATCCATCTATTATCTATGTACTATCTATATATCTACCTATCATCCATTATCTATCTATCTATCTATCTATCTATCTATCTATCTATCTATCTATCTATTATCTATCTATCTATCTATTATCTATCTATCATCTATCTATTTATCTATGCATCCATCTGTTTTGCATTCTGGAAAATTAGCTTTTGTCACTCTTCCAGGGATCAACAATCATTTGCTTCTCTTTGTCAGGAAGGAAAACACTTGGACATGAATTGACTCTGATAATAAAGAAACAGCATTTAAAGTTCAACGTTTGCCAGACCACATTAAGTTTTTTGAGGCAGACAGTGTGTTCTGCATTGTGTTTTCACTCATCCTAATGAATCTACATCTCAGAGTGAAGAAAGGTGGACCAGGACTTCCAGGAACACTGCTGTGATGTTCTGGGCCCCAAGTACAAGCTGTTGGAGATCTCACTTTGGTTATGCAGACTGATAAGATGGTTTATCTTCTACCAAGTTAAAATAAGTCTTCTGTGGGCTGTGGTATGAATTTCTTACGACTATAAACTCCTGGAGAAGGAGATTGTTTCCTCTCAGCTAAGTCAGGGAGCTTATCCAGTCCCTCTTTTTCTCACTCCCTGAGCCCAGATGGAGAATTGCAAGGCTGAGAAATCTCCGATGCGTTTCTCCATTTCCTTGCAAGTTGCCTGCTCAATCAGATGCCCTGTGATCTCAGGACAGGCTCTGATGATGGGAATTAGGCAGCTGGCCGCTCCATTTGAGTACACCACAGGCTGTGCACCTCCTGACTGCCCTTTTTTTACTTGCAAAACGGAAATCTCTCTAAGCTCCATCATCTTTGACACCACTGTGAAAACCAGTTTTCGTGATAAGATGAACGGAGCATAATGGGATGTGTGGTGGGGATATATTTTTGACCCCATATTTTAAAACTTTAGATGCAGCAGACATATCTAAGTAAAGTTGTGCCTTGCCTGCTAAAATGGAAGATTAATATCCAATAAATTACCTCCCCAAGTCCTTAGTCCCGGTTTCCAGTTTTGAATGCACGGTACTACTTGCTATCATGAAGAATCAATTAATCTTTTCATCCTGTTTCCCCTGCCCCACTTTTATTTTTGATTAATGTGTTTTTATTTTTAAAATTATCCTTGCAATGCTTGAATTATTAAATTGAAAAATCAGAGAATTTCTCCTCTCTGATTATTTAAAACTAAGATAGGATAGGGATTATCATTTGAGAATTATTTTGATCCAATCCTTTCTGGAGGCCGTAGAATTAATTTGACCTTTAAATGCCTCCTTCTGGACTATGATTCTCTAATAATACAGTTTCTGTCAGGTAAGGTGAGGCAAACCTCTGTGAAGTGGGACAAAACTTATGCAGTAGGTTAATTCAAACGTGAGACAAGCTTTCCAAAGTATAATCAGCCATTAAGAACTATTTTCTTTTCTTCGTTTCTATTTAAGTTTTACAGTTACCTTCATTTATTATTTTGTGTGTGTCCATGTGTCCGTGT
>JANHMN010000006.1:45550101-45560689 GCA_030674055.1 Rhabdomys pumilio
CTCAGTATATCCCTCCTTTATTTGAAACTTGGGACAAGGGTCAGAGATAAATGACTGTCACCCTGCACAGTGCAGCTTTCCCAGGGGGACCTGATTCTCCTAGGAGCCAGTTCATCAAACAAAAGACACCTCCAGGTGTTAATCCATGAGAAAGGCCACATCCTCCAGATGCAGTTGATATGGTATACTTTTGTCATCAGTATCTTACTTAAGATCTGAGATTTTCTATGAAGCTAAGTGAACATCAGGGATAGATAGGTTTTCTGGAAAATTAATATCACAAAGAATGTTAGAAATGATGAAATTAAAGTCATGCAGATTTGGTAAAATATGTTAGACACTCTTGAGGCCATGTTGAAATTTAAACTATTTTCTAAATGGAAATGAATGTTAAGTTTCTGATTGAAAGAAGTGACATCATCCAATTATGCTTTATTAAGTGTCTCACGGGCTGTGTGGTGAATGAATGAGTTGAATCCTGTCAAGATAGAGAAAAGAAAACACCTTTGAAACCATAGCAACAGTAAAGGAGAGTAGAATGGAGTCTAGGGCAGAATGGTGCCAGTGGAGGTAGAAACCAGATTAGGAACACATTTGGAAGTCAGTGTTGCCAGGAGTTAGTATTAGCTGGATGAGTGTGTTAAAGGCAGACGACTCCCAGGTTTGAGATGAGAATAAATGAATGTGCAGAGTTGCTATGTATTTAGAAAGGCATGGGGCTCAAGAGCTCATATCTGGAATACTGAAATTTGAAAATTTAGCAAGATAAACATTATACAACGTTAGATACATGGCTTGAATCTCAATAAAGAGGCCTAAACTGAGTTCAGTATTTGAGCATCACTAATGGGTACAGGAATTTCAAAGTCAGGGGAGCTGATGAGATTTCCCATAGGAAATAGTTCAATCTCCAGTGCTGTAGGAAGAAGAAAATTAAAATTTAATTTGGAGGTATAGTGGCTCATTGGAATTATTTTAACTGCCTAATATCTAAACCATCTTTCTATGTGTGGGGAATTATACATATGGAACTTGTAAATGATAGATTATACTGCACATGTGAGTATCCTGAGCATACTAGGTGTTTATCTACAATCTCTCTTGCAGCTTCAACCACCTGCTGAACTTGTACTGAATTGAGATTCAGGAGCTAGTTGTTGAAGTGGAGTTCTTTTTTTCTCTTTTTCTCATAAGAAAAGCCACACCTCCCATGGCTTGTGCCAAGCCAAGTGTCTTTGTGTGACTAGAACCATCTATCTCAATTGTGCTAAAGTCAGACAAACCTTGAACGTGGAGCGAAATAAGCATCTGCTCTGAAGCCAGCTGTGATAACTCATCTTCACAGTCAACTTAGCTGCACCTAGAGTCACCCACCAGACACGTTTCTGCCTAGGCCTGTGAAGGTGTTTCCAGAGAGGTCTAACTGAAGAGAGAAGGCCTACTGTGGATGCCGTCATTCCGTAAGCTGGGGCCAGAGACTAAGAAGGGAAAAAGGAGAAAGCCAACTGAGCACTGGCACTCATCTGTCCCTGATTCCTGACTGTTGAAGCAACAAGACAAGCCACCTAATGTTTCTGTCACTACAGCTACAACCGTTTTTGCCACCACGACTCCCTTCCCATGATGGATGATACCCTCAAACTGTGAGCTAAAATAATCCCTCCCTTCTTTAAGTTGCTTTCGTCAGGTAGTTTGTCACCAAAATGAGAAAAGGAATCAGCAGATCAGTTATCACTGTTTTCATTGTGTGGATGAAAATGTGACTTTGCAGGGCTCAAAGCAGATCCAAATTCTGGGGCTGTCATACTTCCATGTCCATGTGTTTTATTGTATCAGAGATAACACAGAGGATCCACAAAGATATTATACTGTATATTTAACAAGTTTGTTAAATGAATTGACCATCCCTTTAAGACCTGTGGCAGTAATTTTTTTTAAATATATGTATTTAGTATGCTTGTCTCTGTGTAAGCAGGAATCAGAGAACACCTTGCAGGAGTTGATTCTTTCGTCTAAATCTCAGGGTTCAAACTCAAGCTATGAGGCTTATCAGCAAGTTCCTTTACTCACTGAGCCAGTCAGGTGGTCTGGTGGTAGTGTGTAGAATGCTTTTGATCTGGGTATATTATGTTAGAACATAAGATGTTATATTAGAACATAATATCTACAACTCATTTTGGGGTAACTTTATATGTATGAAAATGTTTTTTCTTTTCTTTCATTTTAGTGTTCTCTTTCGAGGCCTAAAGGTTCCTGATGGCTTTTCTTTGGCACACAGTGGTGGAAGAATGAGAAAACCCCCTTCAGATACTGGTGAATCTATCAAGGGAGTCCATTGCTAAAGGTACCATTTTATTTGCTCAGTTACTTTGGCTATGTCTCAGAAAATGTCCGACTTTCTAGCGATTGCCTTCCTGATTTCTAGTGTGAGAGGGTTTACAGTTCTATAACAAGCAGCTAAACCTATTTCTAAAGCTGACTTGGTTTGCATACTAAGAGTCCTCTGGGATTTTGCTAGGGCTAGTTGTCCTGAGCAAGTGCAGTGGCTGCTATTCCAAATGAAAGAACTAGTTTGTTTGTGCTTTAATTATCTCTTCTTACAAGATCTACCCAGCAGTATTGCTCCACGCAGCTTGAAAGAATTTAATTAAACAAACAAACAAAAACAGCCCTTGCTTTTGTTGTTATTGTTGGTCTTAGTTGCTGGAATGAAATCAGGCAATGATTGTGCCAGTACATGAAGATTTTTTTCCTTCTTATGAAGAAACTGCTATTAAGACTAAAGACAGAGACACTTAGGTACATAATACAAGATTTTTTTTTTCCACTTGAAGTGTCCCCTTCTTTGCAATGGACTAGAAATGCAAATTCCGAGATGAATTTTCACCTTTGCTTTTCACAGAAAGTTCCAGAACTCTATAGGCAAATTCAAAGAGAATTAAAAGATTTACTAGAAACCTAAGTATCTTTTTAATTTTCAAGAAGATTCTCAGAAAAGTTTACAAACAAAAATGTTGCAATCACGTAGAAGATTCAATTCTGGAAATGACTCTAAGGTCATCTGCTCTACCTGGGGTAAAGGAGAAGGGAGAAAAGACTCAGATGAAGAATGGTTAGTAGCTAAGATGAGTTCTTCAGCTTCCAGTGACACAAGATTTTACTACCAGACCAAAATATATTAGATTGTTCATTAAGCATATACAGATTTATTGTAGGAAAATGAAAAATGAGCAAGGCATGGCGATTTCTCAAAGGTTTGTGTTGAGTCTGATTAATTCCTAGAAATAAATGTAGGAACATAGCTCTTTTTGTCTAAGCTTCTTTTATTTCTTTTTTCTCAAGTCTTATGAAACTTGGCAGAGAAATAAAAGTAGATAAAACAGAAAGGAGAATCTGATATTTCCCCAACAGTTGAGAAACCTGTTTGCTACACTTGGGGCATGAAAACTGAGTTTTGATTCTTATGAGTTAATCTGATGCAACACACTTTTATTAAATACCTCCTTATTATGGGCCACTGTCTGGGCCCAATGTAGATATTTAACAAGTAAGAAATTGTAGCTGGCTTTTTTTCAAGATACATTTGATATACATGACTAAGTTGACAGCACGTTGTGTGTATTTTTAAATTAAAAGATGTTGTATTTATTGTTAATATGTATATGTGCACATGATGTATAAATATATGTGTGCACCTGCTGCAGTACACATGTGGAGATCGGAGGGTAACTTTACAGACTTAATTTTCTTCTTCCACAGTGGGTTCTGTGGGTCAAGTCAGATTATCAGGCTTTCTGGAAAGCACTTTACCTACCTTTCATGGGTACATATATGTATATATACATATGTATATATTTAAAATACACTGGTTTTTTTTTTTTTTTAGTACAATGGTATGCACCTGCAGTACAGGCTACTTTGGAGACTGAGATGGGAGGCTTATTACAGCCAGGAGTTCAAGACCAGTCTAGGTCCCATAGTAAGACCTTGTCTCAAAAACAAAGAAAAAACAATGGCAGCTTTGAGATATTGCTCAATATTTTAGGTTAAAAAAAAGTGCTTAGTGAGAAAGGAAAACTGAGGTTTCTTTCTGTTTCAAATTCTATGTGGTATTTAAGGACAGACATTGTAGGGTTTCTTTGTATTGATTGCTTAGATCTCTGAGGGTGTTCTTGTAACCTCATTTTAGATGCCAACAAACAGAGACTTGTTTCTTTGCTGCAATAGATTTTTTTTTTCTTCCATTGAGGCGGTCTGATTGTAAGTCACTTTTACTAAGACTGTGAGAACTGAGTAAGAGATATTGATCTACTTATGAATGTTTTTATTTTACCATCATCTAAATAACAGTTGAGCATCTCTAATGGTTTAGGTACCAGGTGCTTAGCAGAGAAGAAAACACCAAAGCCTGGTTTAGGAATGCATATATTATGACTGGTGCTTTACATGGGCATAAAATGGTTGAGAAGTTCTTAAAACTTTTAATAATAGAAACTCACTGTTCTGTGCGAGGTTCTTTGAAGGCCACTTTAATAACATCACTGTAAGGTACTTCCTAATAGCACCTATGGAGAAACACCAAATCCCACTTATTTTATTCCTTTAAAGCGTATGAATAAGAGCCTGAAAAGATTAGTAAAGTGTTTGCCTTGCAGTCATGAGGATCTGAGTTTGTTCTGCTCAATCCATGTTAAAAAAAGAAAGAAAGAGAGAGAGAGACAGAGAGAGAGAGACAGAGAGAGAGAGAGAGAGAGAGAGAGAGAGAGAGAGAAGGAAAGAAAGAAAAAATTGTGCATAGTGGCACACACTTGTAATTCCAGTACTAGTAAGGCAGATTCCTGGGCCTAGCTGGCGAGCCAGCCTAACCTACTAGCCTCAGTCCTGTAAGGGACTCTATCTCAGAGTAGTCAACAAACCAATGGAGAATAGAACCTAAGGAATGATACCTGAGATCACCTGTGGCCTCCATATGCATACACGTACAGATGCAACTTCACCCACAGGAACACACGTGCACACACACACACAAACATGCACATAAAATCACATAGACAAGCTTCATATAGTCAGACATGCCTATAATGCAAGCACTTGAGAGAAAAAGGAAGAATTACAAGCACAAGACTCACCTGGGCTATCAAGCGAGACACTGTTTCAAAGACAAAACAAACATCAACACTGAAAACCAGACAAACATCTTGGAATGGACCGCAGTTGAAGGATTAGAAGCACCAAGGAAATCAGTAAATGCCTGGGAGATCTTTTATGATGTGATATTTGGGTCTAGATCAATCAGGTATGCAGGACATGAGTGTTGATTGAAGAGTGAAGCCAAATGGCAGCAGGTATGAAAGTACAGATCCTTAGAGGCAGGGCAGTGACGAAGGACCCCCGTGAGGAGGGGAAGCCAGGAAACACTGAGTGGAGGGAGAACGGAGGTGAGATGTAAGAAGGGCAAGGGAGATAAACTCAAGTGCAATGTGTCGGGCCAGCAGAAGGGGATCTCTGCAGATCCTTTGGAAGAGACTTTGAGAAGCCAAAGCTGACTAGTTGATGTAGTTTCAGCTGGAAAAAATACTGTGACATATCTGTTATTGCATGTGAGCCAATAGCTTCTACTTTGTCTTACAAATACATGTTGAAGTATCGACCAATATTGTAATTATTAAAAATAATCTAATTTTGCCTTTTTTTGGACTCTGATTAATTTATTTATAATCTCAGGATTCCACCTTGGTTCAGACCTTGCAGTATAATTTTGAAGCACAAAATGCCACGTCTATAAAACATTAACTTCTTACACTTCGGAAGGTCAGTCTTATATATTATGTCATGCTCAAATAAATCAAACATGGACCCTCAAACCTCTACCCCACTTTCTAAATATAGAGCTAGAGAAGTATTCTGCTGAGGCTGGGTGCACACCCCTTGGTAGCATGGGTTTGTAATTGAAATGTTGACACGACCTTAAAGCATCACAGTGTGAGCAGTGTTGTTCTAATAAATCCTCTCCCTAATCCTCAGAGAGGACCTAAAGAAGAGATTCACTTTCTGTATCAGGTTTCATTTACTGAAAGGCTTCTGAAGATAAAGCTCATAAACTATGGAGAGACAGATACAATGTGGGCTAAAGGGTTAAAGGGCTAGAGACAGCTCTGTAATTCTCAGAAATGGGAAGCAGATGTTGTTTGACATTTTGAAGCACAGTTTCCTTCTCCTTCGCGCACTTTCTTTGGCTATCGCGCTTTTCAAAGCAAAGATGTATTACTGTAAATGAGAGTCGCTTGGCAGTGAGTTTCCTGCTTAGAGTACAGAGGGGCCTAATATTAAGACTAATTTTTATTTAATGCAGTGTCTTTTCACATAAATGGAATCACAAATTGCATTTGAAAAGCGAATGGCCTTGGTAGAGTTTATCATGAAACCCAGCGAATTAAATCACACCCTACAAAAAATGAGTAAATATAATTGGAAGGAAACATTGCTTGAGCCTTGGACTCTCCTACATATTAATTTTGGTGGCCAAGGGAACTGCCCTGATTTGTGCTGACTTCAGGTAAACTCCCTGTACATAAATACCTGCAGCTTCATACCTGCAGACACAAGTTGGGATTGAGGACTTGGTTTTATGTTTCAAGAGAGAGTGGTAAGAAGGACATGGTAATGGTAAATGATCAGTATGTGGGATCCATCTGTACGTGGATCATCTTGGTGGGCAAGATCCAAGATAAAACTGGGCCCCCAGGGCCCCCAGGGGGTCATCAGATGGAAGCTTGCAAGACAAGCGGAGAGTTAGCTTCCAAGCAGATGCATAGAACAGAAGGAATGAAGCCAACAACAAGGTGAGCATACCCCAAGCTAGGGAAAGCAGACACGTCTGTCTCCTGAGTGTGTATCTCAGCACTACTAGTGGTATCAGTTTTGTCTTCTCAAAAGACTAAAAGCGTGGACCATAGAGGCTGTCTATTTACGGAGACCAGGGAAAACTATTGGTTATATAAGGTGTAAAGTTAATAATATGGACTGAGCTATGTGACACAGGATGGCTGGTGCTGAATTTCTCCATGTATCCTGGGCCTGTACTCTGAAGTTTAGTCTGCAAGAGTACACACAGTCGGAAGGGAAAACATGCTGAGTCAGAACCATGCAGTTTTCTGTGAGGTAGAAATCTGGACTGAGCCATAATCTGGAGTAGACTGTGTTGAGACTGGTCTGATGATTACAGCCACTCAGGGACTGGGGAAGGGAGGGCAGCATTTGTGCCCACAGCAGGACTGCACCTAGACTCTCCCCACACCCAGTTTTCATTCCTTTGTGTTTTGAATCTTTCTTGTTTTGCAGATGCTTTCCATTTAATGGAAACATGTTGTCTTGCCTGATAGCCTCTCCTCTTTATGGCAAGCTTTTTCAAAGAGCAAAGCCTGGCTTGGAGTTGGGGTGTCATCTGACTGCTTCAGTTTCCCAAGCAATATGATTGTCTCAGGTTTGTTCGCTGACTTTCCTTGCCTGTTTCTCTTCTCCCTCTACCTTTAGCTGGAGCTGTCGCATGTATCCTCCCACTTTATCCTCATCTTTTCTCTGTTTACTAACTTTCCCCTCTTCTATGCTTTCTATATTCCTTGAATATGGTTCAAAACTAAGTGTTTTAGTCAAGAGAGACAACAGAGGTTCTGGTTATTCAACAAAAGGATGGACTGGGTATTAAGACTATCTTGTACCTCACTGGTACAAGTAGGAATAATTATGCTCTAATTGTATTTTGAGAGAAAAGTTTTATTTTAACAGGAAGGGTGATATGTAAGAGGAGCTAAGGGGGAAGGAACACCGAGAGGAAAAGATGGAGTAAGGAGAGGAGAAGATGAAGTAGAGGAGAAGCTAGGTGATGAGAGAGAGAAAGAGAGAGAAAGAGAGAGGGAGCGTGGAGGCAGAAGTTCACGTGTCTCCACCAGTCAAAGACAGTTTACATATCTAGGTTGGATATTAGGTTACACTTCTGATTGAGCATTACCATACTTATAAAGTCCTTGATTAACATTTTAAAAAAATGTATAAAAGCAAAATGGAAAAGGGGGCATGGGATAGGGGTTTTCTTGGGAGGAGAAATGGGGAAAGGGGATGGCATCTGAAATGTAAATAAAATATCCAATAAAAAAAAAGAATATGGATCTAATTCTAGTCTTGCTCGGATTATCCCCTTTCTGTCTCAACCCTTAAGAACTAATGTCTTAGTACACACTGCGCTACTCTTTTATTGCATGTGGTGGGGGTGTCTGTAGACTTTACATATGGCAACACTCAAATATGGCAAAAGAGCAGTCTTTGACCCTTATCGCAATCTTCACAAAACCTGTTCTGTTGCTGCCCTTTAAATCTCATCTGGTAAGACTTGAAGCAAGACAAACAGCCTCTGGGTTTGGTATGCAGGGTGTCTTTGTCCTCACCGAACAGGCTGGCCCAGGGCTCTGGGTTTTCAGTCACTTCTTTCCAGGTGACTTGTTAGTGGGTAAGAAAATTTGGCCTTCAGGGCAGCTAAGGTCCACATAGTGGCTTTGAGGGGCAACTGAGATAAACTCTGGACAGCACAACAGACAACCTGGTAAATAAGGGTCTAGTATGAACTTGAAAAGAACACAACTCCTGAATCAAGTCAAAGTGGACCCAGACAAATTAATGAAATAAATAAGAAAGTGAATATATGACCTGAAGAAATTCGATGATGAGAAAGAAAAGCTAGAGAGAGAAAGAGAGAGAGAGAGAGAGAGAGAGAGAGAGAGAGAGAGGGAGAGAAAACACTGATTTTCAAATGTGAAGCTTCAGAAGTCAAATAAGAAACTCATCAGAAAGTCTCACCTGCAAGATGGCTCAAATAGAAGACAGACTGTCTGGGCTTGAGAATAAGTAGATGGATTAAACCAACTCAGGAAATCCAATGATGAAATAGTAAGATCGTATGAACAGACTATATGGGATCTATGGGAAACATGAAAGACCAAATCTATGAATCATGAGCACAGAAGAGGAAGAAGTTAAAGCTGAAGGAACAGAAAATATATTCAACGATTTGGTAGCAGTAAATACCCAAAATCTGGGTAAAGAGATGACTGTCCAGATACAAGAGACGTTTAGAACACAGAACAGACAAAACCATAAGATATCTCCTTTTGTAATACTGTAGACATCCAAGAAAGAATATTGAAAACTGCATGGGGAAACAACAATTCATCTACAAAGGTAAATCCACCAGAATGACAGATTTTCCACTGGAAACTAAAAACCAAGCACAATGTATTTGAAGCTATAAAAGGCAATAATTGCCAGTCTAGATTACTATATCCACAAAGCTTTCCTTCTTATCATCCTTTCTATGATAAGCAGAAACTACAGGAACTTGTGGCCACTAAGCCAAGCGTACAGATGATCCCTGAAGAAATCTTACAGAGTGAAGAGAAAGATAAACACACCCATCAGCTCACAGGAAATAATAAGCTACATCTAAATAATAGAGGCAAGTGAGGACCAGGAAAATAACATATTTTACAAAAAGAAAAAGATGATAGAACTCATCATGTGCCTTTCAACAAATTTCAAAGTTAATATTCTCACTTTACCAATCAAAAGACCCAGAATAGCAGATTTGGGAAACAAAACAAAACAAAACAAAACAAAAAACCCCAACAACAACAACAACAACAACAAACCCCAAGACTTATCTGTTGCCTCTAAAAAATCACCTCAGTGACAAAGACAGACCTTTCTTAGGGTGAAAGAATTAGAAAATATATTCCAAGCAAATAGTCTTCAAAAAAGTAAGCATAGCTATATTAAAATATGTGACAGAGATTTGGAATCACATTAGAAGAAATAAAGTTACTTCATACCAATTGAGGTGAATATTCATCAAGAGGGTGGTGGTCCAGGGACCAAGAAAGATGACTCACCAAGCACAGGCAAATGCACTACAATTTTGGTGGACTCAATCTGCCTCTAGAATTCATGTAAAGGTGAGAGAAAAGAATAACCATTGCAAAATGATCCTCTGAACTCCGCACACGCACTGTAGAACACACACACACACACACACACACACACACACACACACACACACACTGTAAAAAATTTAAGAAAAATAATAGAAAAAATAAACACTCTGAACAATGTAGCAGGATATAAAACTAATATACAAAATTCCAGTAGCCTCTTTGTATACCAATAGTAAAGACGCTGGGAAAGAAACATGAAAAGCAGCTCACTCACAATAGTTTAAACAACAACAACAATAGCAATAATCTAGGAATAAAGCTAAATAGAAATGAAAGATCTGAATGATTTTCAGTAAGTATTTCAAAACACAGGAGAAAGAAATTAAAAAGAGCATAAAAAACAGAAATCCCCCAGTGTTCAACAGGAGGCAGAATATTGAAAATGGCTCTATTACCAAGTCACATATAGACATGACTATCAAATCCCTATCAAAATTCCAATGTTCTTAACAGAAATAGAAAAAAAACAACCTTAAAAATTATATGGAAGTCAAAAGACCCGAGAGAGAGAGAGAGAGAGAGAGAGAGAGAGAGAGAGAGAGAGAGAG
>JANHMN010000006.1:45560699-45588217 GCA_030674055.1 Rhabdomys pumilio
GAGAGAGAGAGAGAGAGAGAGAGAGAGAGAGAGAGAGAGAGAGAGAGCCAGCAATGATGGAGGTACTACCCTGACTTAGCTCATGTTATACTACAGAGTCACAGTGACAAAACAGAATTGGTTGATCAGTAGACATGAAGATCCAGAAAATAGAATAGAAGACAGAATTAAACTCAGACAACCATAGTTATTTGATTTATGACAAATATGTCAAAAAACAAACTCTAGAGAAAGACATTTTCTTCAGCAGCTGGTACTGATGAAGCTAGACATCACCAATAGAAGCCCGAAACAAGGTTCGGTTCTCTCATTCTGTGTAAGCATCAACTCAATTCATTAAAGACCTGAACATAAGACCTGAAACTCTCAAACTGTAGAGGTATACATATTGGGTATAGACACTGGGAAAAACTTTTTGAAAAGGACCTCAATTGTTCAGAAAAAAAATACCAATAATTGACAAATGAAATTCCATAAAATTGAAAAATCTTCTGCACAGGAAACAATTGCATAAGGAAACAGCCTACAGAACAGGAGAACTTTATTTTGCTAGCAATACATCTGACATATTATTAATCTATAGTATATGTAAGGAACTAAAAATACTATATAGTAAAAAACAATTTGGTTAATTAATGGGCTAATGAACAGACCATTTTCAAAAGATGAAGTACAAGTGCTCAGATGAAAAACATGCTCACTGCTCTTAGCAGTTAAGGTGAAACTACGTTGAGATACCAAGTCCTCTCAGACAGGATGGATCTCATAGACAAAACAGCAAATACTGGAAAAAATATTGATGGGAAATGATTCTTAGACACAATTATTGATAGGAATGTCGATTAGTTACTATATAAATATGCATGGATGTTTCTCAAAAATAGAGTTGCCATATCGCCCAGATACATCAAATCTAGGTATGTACCCAGTGGAATCTAAGTTAATACTTCACAGAGATACTTGTATGTCACAATTAAGGAAGCATTATTTAAAAAAATCCAAGTGATAGAGTCAGTTTTGGTCTCCCTCTACAGATGAAGGGATGAGAAAAATGAAGTATTATACAGACATAAATAGCAGTAAAATGATGTCATTTGTTTGAAAACAGATGAGACTGGAGATTATCAAAAAGACAAACATATTTTTCACTCATTTGTGAATCTTAGATTCCATATAGATATGTAAACACATACACACATATAAGTACATATACATGTGTGCATATAGCATATATATAACCAACCTGTTGAGAAATATGTGTGTGTGTGTGTGTGTGTGTGTGTGTGTGTGTGTACATGAATGGCATGGAATATATGTGACACATATGTGATACATATCAAGTCATATTTATGTACTACATAAAGTTAAAATAAACACTGAAGGAAAGAACCTAGTGAGAGAAGAAAGGAACAAGAGGAGAAAGAAGAACAGAAGAGTAAGTATTATCATCAACATTTACCATATACTTTACAGAAATGGTCTTTATTAATTTCCGAATTATGCATATTAATGCACATGCCAAAAGGGACATAGGGAGGGAAGCAAGCAGAAAAAATTAAAGAAATATGAACTAAATGTTCATACTTGGGATTTATACCACAGAATGAGAGTTATAAAAACTACTAATATATACTCTAATTTGAAATATTAAAAGGACATACATACAAACATAGGAGGAGCAAATCAATTCTAAGAGCATTTCTACAGTTCCTACTTTTGTTCAACAGAACAAAGCCAATGCCTTCAGTGGGTAATGCCCTGATGTAGCTTTGTTTGTACAGTATTATTTTGTTCGGTTGTCTTATTATTGGGCTTACTCTGTAGCCCAGGCTGGTCGTGTTATTCCAACCTATATGAGTTTGACCAATCAACCATTCTGGCCTCAGAGTCTTCAGTTTTAAAACAATCTCAGAAATAGCTGATATCGTATGAACTCCTTGGTTCTGACTCAACCTCTTAGCAGCAGCAAATATGAATTTTATGTCAGGTCATAACCATTACGTGCTCCAGTTGCTTTGAAAACGGAAGCAACTATACAGTGATTCTCAACCTGTGGGTCATGACCCCTTTGGAGGTCGCACATCAGGTAGCCTGCATAGCAGATGTTTGCATTACGATTCATAGAAGTAGTAAAACTACAGTTATGAAGTAGCAATAAAATAATTTTATGGTTGGGGGGTCACCACATCATGAGGAACTGCATTAAAAGGTCAGAGCGTTAAGGAAGGTTGTTCATTCTTAAAGTTAATGATGTTTGTAGGAAAATTAATCTTAAGTAGAGCTAGGAAAATATAATACGCATGGAGTTCTTGCTTAGGCCAAGCACACCATGGAAACTTCCAGCTCAGGTAGGCAAGCCTGCTTGTATCCGGTATCGTAGCAAGCTGAACTATTTTATTCAAGGCAATCATCACACTCTTTTTGAGCCCATTGTCAGGAGCTTATGTGCAATGTCTACACTATGCTCCAGGGCCCGAGGCACAACTATTAACTATAGAAATAACACTGCACTTTTTTTCAAGACAGAAAACAAAAGCCTTTGTTTCGTGGCATGAAAACATATATGCCCTACTGAGAACCTTGCAAGATGATAATCTGGAAACTGCTAACAGAATACGCTCCGGCATGGCCTTTCTTCACACTCTTATCCTTGTCATCAGATTTCTGTTGGTTGCCAGCACTTGGGTTTCTACAGCTGGCAATGCTGCCCTGGGCACTCCTGTAGCCTAATGAGAATGAAGCAATATGGCAGATCTTTCTACCCCAAGGGACAGAGTGCCACCTATGCAGGGGTCACTTTCAGGAAACCTGGAAGAGGACAGAAAAGTAACTGAGATGAGATGTGGAGCTGCACAGGAACCAAAGGACTTGGATACTGCAATTTCAGATATGACACAGCATTAACAAGGTACATAACAAGGTTGATAATATTGTTCCTTCCTTACGAAGGCTGAGGACTGTTGCCTGTCCTGTATGTGTTCTGCACTGAAGGTCTATTAGAGTTCCTTGAGCAATAAGTTGTATACACTTTCCTGATGGAGGCAGAGCCCTAGTTATCTGCTTCTAGGGAACTTAAAACTTATTCCAACTACTGATGTTGAAATTAAACAGTGGCGCTGTGAAAAGACCCTTGAACAAAAGCATTGGAAGTTTCACAGTCAACCACGTGCCTGAATCGGGTCAAACGAATTCTTTTCTCTGGGTCTAGTTCTGTAAAATGCAAAAGGTGGGTTAGATGAGCTGTGAGATCCCTTTCAGCCTCGCAGTTCTCCATAATTATTCTTTTAAGGGGAATATTGCTTAGTACTTCCCAGCTCCCCCCTGGCAATCCCTGATATGCATGCATGGAAAGACAGCCCATCCGAGCAAGGATTATTGAATAGCTCTTTGCTCTGCAGTGACTTGTCGCAATGAGTGTTGCACAATGTTCAGTGAGAATGTTAGTGCCTTATTTTCATACCTTTTCTGCCAGAAGATGCTGTTGCCCCAAGAAAGCAAGGCCGTGCTCCTCCACCTCCTCTGGGGTTTTTGTTTGTGTGATTCCTTCTCAGTGAAGCCTTTCTTAAACACTATGCTAATAGAAATCCATTATCACCTCATCACATCCTAGCCCATTTCTCTGGCTCTTACATACTGTTATCAGGCCTGCACATTCATGAGCAACAACCACATACGTAACACATGGAATTTACTAGAAGAGAGAGCTAGGCTTTGAAACATACCTGTAATCCTAGCACCTGGGAGACAGAGTCAGGAGAATCAGGCGTTCAAGATTATATTGAGAGTTCAAGGCCAACTTGATATCTTCTCTCTCTCTCTCTCTCTCTCTCTCTCTCTCTCTCTCTCTCTCTCTTTCTCTCTCTCTCTCTCTCTCTCTCTCTCCAAACCGAAGAACAAACAGAAGTAAAAAAATGTCCTTTTTAGCAAGGAGGTAATTCCAAGAAGTTATAGCTTCTAGAGTTATTAGCTATATTTACGTCCTACCAAATTCATACCTTGAAGGACTCGCCTTGCTTACTTCTGAATGTGACTGTATCTGAAAACAAGATCTTTTAAGAAGTTACTAAGATAAAATGGAAACATGACTTGTCCCTAATCCAATCTAATCAGAGTTCTTATAAGCAGATCAATTTTGCTAGGCACAGTAGCTCATACCTCTAACCTCATCACTTGGGAAGTTGAGGCATGAGGATTGTCTGAGTTATGTGTTGAGTTTCAGGTCAGCCTGAGCTGCAGTCTGAGATTTTGTCTCAAAACAAAACAAAACAAAACAACAGCACCAAACCCCCATAAAACAACAAATAACAGGCAGAAGAAAAAGATGACCATGATATTAAGACATACATGTGCAGTATTGATTAGCTTTGTCATGGTGACTGAAACAAGGGATGACTTAGCAGGACCATGTAACCAAACTGCCTGGGTTCAAGTCTTGATACACTACAATAAGTTGTGTGATTTTTGACAAATGACTACATCTCCATTTCTTTATAGGCTGATGCATGGCATTTAGCTACGATTATACATGTGTTTAACATCACTTTTGCTTTATGACAAAGATAGTCCATTTCTGGGCTTCACAGAGTAGAAATGAAATAATCTAATAGTGATCACTAGTATTCATTGAGTTACTACTATTTGCAAGACATGGATAGGCATTTTATAAGAAATTGTTATTTGCCTAGACAACACTATGACATAGGTATTATTATACTACTACACAAACAAGAAATTGAGATCCAGAAAAAGTTCACTGACATTTAATAATCTTGTCAAAATTTACTCATAGATCTAATTTTAAAATGCATTTTTTTTTTTTAGTTTTAGTAGCACATCCTCTTTGGTCTTGCTCTGCATAAGGGCCCAGGGTCTCTTTAGACAGATGCCAGCACTTGAGATACCAATGCAACCTCCAAATATATCGTATTTGTATAATTTTAATTTCTATTTTACAAGAATGTTAACAGAAATTCATTTTTTCTGTTGTTAACGCTATAGTTCATGGCATAAAAAACATGTAAGTCTTTTGACTATGACAGAGGCACTCAAGGCTCAGTGAATAGTTAACGGGAGAAGTTTTTTGTTTTTTTTTTTTCCTCCACTATCTTTGGCCTGTAAATGCCTCATTTGTCAGTAGATAGAGAAAATAACTTTCACAAGATATGGTATGAGTGAATTGATGGTGACCTTGTCTCAGGGGGAAGCATGGTGAATGATAGGAAAAACAAGGCAATCTATTTTGAACAGAGCTCACCACCAGCAAAAGAACTCCCCTGTGTCATTCAGGGTGAGTTTTGTTGTGGGAAGAGTCAGAAAGACCATAATCACTAGCGGTCACATTCTGTTTATGTCTAACTTGTCAATTAGCTACAACCCCAGTGAGGTTCAAATGCACCTGGGCACTTGTAGTTGTAGTAACGGGCATTGAAGGTGCGGTTCAGGGAGGTGTGGGGAATCTGGGCCTCTACGGAACAGTGATCACTGAGAGTAGAAAAGAAAGAACTCCAATTCATTGTCACCAAAACCTTTATCTGAGTGCCTGCAACATAAAATTATGAGCATACCTTCTCGACTAAACATCTTTTATGATTCTAAATACGATTGGGAATGAAATACTGTTCCTTGGAAATGCTTTAAAACTCTAAGAGAACCTCTAGAATTTTGTTTCCTGGATGTGTGTTTGAATGTTGGGCACAGGTGTGTGTGTGTGTGTGTGTGTGTGTGTGTGTGTGTGTGTGTGTGTTTGTGTGCATGAGTAGACATCTTCCATCACTATCTTATTCTTTGAGACACAATCTCAAGTTAAATCCAGAGTTTGCTAACTAACTAGAACAGCTAGTGGATTTGCCCCAAGAATACTCTGACTCTATCTTCTGAACATTAGAATTGTAAGTGGGTCACCATACCCACCAGCATTTATGTGGGTTATAGAAATCTAAGCTGGGTCTGATATAACAGATTACAAATATATTGCATCATGCCAATAATATGTCTTGTTTTAGTATTGAGATTTGCAAGACATGTTTTCATGCTATCTCGATAATCATGTAAGTATTCATCCAATTTTGTGAGTGAAAAACCTAAACCCGATGAAGCGAACAACTTACTTACATAAACAGCAAAAGCATTATCCACTAAGAAGTTTCCTCAATCCATGAGTTTCTGGAGTTGTAGCCGCAGGTATTTTTAATGATTTCTTTCTTGGCTAATTTTATTTCATCATAATATTTTTCTGACTAGGCAATTGGAGGACATAGATCTCAAGACTTATATAGGTTTATCTTTTTATTATATTAAATGATGTTCATAATGCATTCCACCTACTATTATGAATTTTCCAGTATGATAGGCAAATGTTTTGAGACCAGCAAAAAAATTCAATCAAACCTCCTCTTTCAGGACACAAAAGGTCATTATAGAATACAATGCTAGGGACACTCTTTTGCTCAGTTCAAGTATATTTTGTTTTGTCATCTCAACTGATACTGTGGCTGACTACATAATATTTTTGTACTTAGCTGTGCAACTATTTCTTCCTATGGCCTTGCTTCATGAAATATGCATCACTATGCAGCTGAAATGCTTGTACCACTGCAAGGATAACAGCACATTTCAAATATACACAGTCTAAAAAGTAGCAAGTATTAGATTTCAACCCACAAAATGCTAATTATAATAATTTTAGCATTTCTTACCTATGTTGCCTGTCCATAAATATAGCATGTCAGATTACAAATATATTACATAAGGGCAATCCCAGTTGTTTTTTGCTTTAGTGTTGAGAATTTGCAAGACATGTTTTCATGCTATCTTAATAATAGTATAAGTGATTTATCCATGCAATTTTGTGAGTGAAAAAGTCTAAACCTGTGGGAGCAAACAACTTACTTAAAACTATACAGCTGGCGACGAGACAGAATTAAAGCAAAGTTGTAAATCTTGAGGTGAGCACCTTTGTAATTTTGTAAGGATCACGGGGAGGGCAGGTAGAGTTAAACTGGCAAAGAGTCAGCTATCATGGACCAGAGGCTTCCTACACAAAGTATTTTCCTGCTTTTCTTTATAGATATCATGAACAAGATGCTTTTTACTCAGTTCTATATAGACTGTAGAAAACGAAGACCTAATTGTAATAGAACTACAGCTGTCTTCTTTTATTTAAATCTCTCGCTCTCTCTAGTTAGCACTGATACGCAGAAAGTCTTAGCTTTTGTGTTTCTAGTAAACACTCAGATTTTTTGATGTGTGATGGTGTAGATCAGTGTGTGCATGCTCTAACCAGTGGGAGCTTGGATGGAGGCCAGAGGTCAGCACTGAGTGTCTTCCTTTGCTATTGACGTTATAGTTATTTAAAATATGCGTGTGTGTGTGCGTGCGCGCGTGCGTGCACACTCGCGTGTGCGTGTGTGCATGTATTCATGAGTGTGAATGGGAATGCTCACTTCCTGCTGTGTATGTGGAGATTAGAGAATAACTTCAAGTGTCAGTTCTCTAGAGAGTGTCAGACCTTTCACCTGGAGACAGCATTTCTTGTTCTCTGCTGCATATGCCAGCCTCACTGGACCAGTATTTTTTAGAGCTCCTCCTGTACCAGTGCCCCCTAACTCCTGAGTCCTAAGGATGCACAGTTCTGCCCGGGGTTTCTCTGTGTTTGGGGAAACTGGGGCCCAGGCCCACACACTTGCCTGGCAAACATTTGACTCACCAAATCACCTCCTCAACCTTCCACTAAATTTCCTGAGACAGGGTCTCTCACTGAATTGCAAACTCGCCATTTTAGAATTTTGGCTGGATTGACAGCCAATGAGTCTCTGGCACCTGCCTGTCTCTTCCCCCACCAGTTCTGGGGTTTCAGGCACATATAGTGTCGCCCTCCTATAGTGGGGGGTTCAAGTTCAGGTCCTCATGCTTGCATAGGAAAAACTTCCCTACTGACTTATCTCCCCAGCCTTCAGTTTCATATTTTTATGGGAAAATCCTTCCAATTTTTTTTTATGGCTCCCTGGTTTCCCAATGAAAGTCGCACAATATCTCTTTTGTTTCCATCAAGTGGCATGCTTATAGAGATAGATAAACCATAAAATTATAGGGTGGATGTGTAATTACCTCTACTTTCTAAACCACAGGGCAGTATACAAGGCTGTTTCCTTTTGAGTATGATAGAGTTAATTGTTATTGCTGTGTTATCTCAGAGAATTAAGAAAAGAAAAAAAAAACCAAACCCAACTAGGCTACCGGCTACCTAGCAATTCAAGATTGCTTGCCTAACACCTAGCCTGTGCACGATAAATTGCGATAAGCATTCATGAAAGGTGCAGGCTGCCACCACCGTGGTTATAACCCATCACATTGTTATTTCTTATGTTCAGATGGGGATTACAGAGCTCATAAAAGCCTTAGGGCTGCTTTAGTGGGCCGAGGCTGAGGTTTTGAAATACCTGAAGCTTCACGTAGGTTCTAAGCCCTAGTGTGGTTGATTCAAATTAAACATTACTCAAAGCTCTCTCTGTTTCTCTGTCTCTGTCTCTGTCTCTGTCTCTGTCTCTGTCTCTGTCTCTGTCTCTGTCTCTGTCTCTGTCTCTCTGTCTGTCTGTCTCTCTCTCTCTCTCTCTCTCTCTCTCTGTGTGTGTGTGTGTGTGTGTGTGTCTGTGTCTGTGTCTGTGTCTGTGTCTGTGTCTGTGTGAATTAAGAAAGAGAGATGAAAACTTGATTTCTTGATGTATCAAAGTGTACCTGGGGCATCTGGTGAAGCCAGTGGAAGTACATTTAAGTTCACCGAACAAGACAGCCAATTACTGGTACAGTGGGAAAACAGAAGAACTGGTTTGGAAAAAGTGAGAACTCTTGTTCTTCTCCTCCCTTTCTGACCTATCACCTAGTTCTGAGAAATGTCTGGAGCCAAAGTTTGGATCATTTCTCTCTGCTTGTTAAGCACATCTGAGTTTTGGAATAGCAAGCAGCAGCTATCCTTACAATTATACATTGTACCTGAATCTATGAATCTGTGTTCCATGGTATCAGTCTATCTGTGTATCGTCATATCTGTGTATGCCTATTTGTGAACGTGTGTATCTTCCTTTACATCTTTATGGGACATGCTGGCAGGAATAGGTCCAGATTACTAATTCGAATCTGGAGTTCATGGATAACAAGAGGAAGACAAAAGAGGGCCTAAATTGTTTAGGGCCTGAGGCTCCAGAGGCTTTCAGAAATCATGCCATATTTTCTATCCGCATGGGTTCTGTGCTGCCTGGTGTATCTATTGGTTCCCATGGTTACTGTGTAAGATGAGTTCCATAGTAACTAAGAAATGGACATTTAGAATGGTTTCACAGACAGACTTTCTCCCTTGTTCTTTCAACTCACACTGTTCCACCCATTCTTCTGGTCAGACATTTCTGACAACTTAGCTTACTTTCCCAAGGCCTCTGAGGACTTTCTTTTGATTCTGTTCACAGGGGCAGGAAAGGTCTCAGCCGAAGTCCCACTGGAAAGGTTGCTTTTCTTGGAGATGGATTTGCTAGTTTCTTGTTTTGTCTCATTTCATGGGCTAGTCCTTTTAATGATCACAAGTTTCTCCTCATCTTAGTCTCTGGGCATGGCTTGGTGTCATTCTCTGGTAGAAAACCACTTCTTCAGTTTCCCATAAAAGAAGCTGTTCCCTCAAATGGGCCTTTATCCCTTAATTGATCACTGTTGAAAATAAGGACTGTCCCAGTTTTACAATCCTAACTACTGCCTGAACCAGAACTTTCTTCTCTGCCCTTTACCAAGAATGTTGCTAATTTTCTGCAGCAGTGTGCATGGCATTGTACACTGATTATCTTTCCCCAGACGCCCACTATACTAACCCCCCTGAGACCTCATCGTTTAAAATCCTGCTATAAAAGTAGTCTTTATACTGAATTGCTTTCCATTTAATTTAAAAAATAAATGCACATTTTATTTTAAAAAAAGATTTATTCATTTTACATGTACGAGTGCTCAATCTATATGTACATTTGTATGCCAGAAGAGGGCATCAGATCTCAGTATGGATGGTTGTGAGCCACCATGTGGTTGCTGAGAATCAAACTCAGTACCTCTCCCTGGAAGAGCAGACTGTGTTCTTCACCGCTGAGCCATCTCTCCAGCTACCACAAATTCTTTTGACAATAAAAAGAAACCATTTCCTTGTCTTATAATCTTACTTTGATTAGTGTGTTAGCATGAAACATCTTTTCCCAATTGATTATTTCTTATCTATGTGGTCTTCATACGTGAAGTAGAATGTTTCTGTAGTCACTTTTTTAAATTGCTCTGAAGAAAACAACTGATAAAACAATTCAAAGAAGTACTGATTTATTTTGTCTTACAGTTTCAAAGTACAGTCTCTTGTGGCTGGGAATGCTTTGCTGCAGGAGCTGAGGGCAGTCAGTCACTTGGTATCCACTGTTAGGAAGCAGAGAGAGATGATTGTTGGTGCTTGGCTCACTTTCTGCTAACTTTCCAAATGTACCCAGCACATGGGGATCACACCATCTACATCCTGAGCAAGTCTTCCCTCCTCAGATGAACCGTTCTAGAAACATCTGATAGATAGATCCATAAGTGTTGTGTGTCTATGGTCTAGGGCATTTATTTTTCTTTACTCTACTGAGTAACCCACAAATCTCAAGGCTTTCTATTCTGGCTCTTAGAAACTGGCACTGTTCCCAACCCTGTGGGGCTGTGAAGCATTATCGCCTCTAAGTCCTTATGTGTGGTTCTTTCCCTAGCCATGGGGAGCTTCTCACGTGCATAGGCTGACTACAAAAAAGATGAATATTGTCATGGACTGTGCATATTTCTGGCATTCAATTTATAGTCAGCTCTCTTTGATACTTTGTACTTGGAACATTAATTGCCTTTGTCCCTCAGCACATCAGTTTTCTTTCCCCAACTCATGGCTATTGTCCAGCTCTGCCTACACTATGCTACTCAGCACTGTGGTCTAGAAAGTTTCCGATGGGATTCCTGTAAGTTTTGATTCTTCTCATCTTTCAGGTACCACTGCCTTGTACTGCCAGGGAGAACTGGTTTCATACACCATGCGTTCATACCATTTTGTCCTTTTCCTTTCCTTGTTGTTGTAGACGGGATGGAAACCTGGTTCCATCATTTCATCTTGACTGGGTTAATTCATTTAAAATTGTATTTCTCATATTTGTCTGAGGATATATGATGATTAGGCTAGACATAAGTCCGATTCACTGATATTCTCTCAGTACTTTTAGAGTGATTTTTCCCTCCTTTGTGAAAAATCTCAAATTGCTAAAGCATTGTGATTCATCCAGATGATAAACTAATAGTATTTCATTGCTTTCCTATTACATACTCCACAAAGTGGTAAGGTTATTGTAATAGAATTTTACTACTAGTCTGCAAATGTCCTTGGCAAACTGTCCATGTTTGGTTCTATTATATCTCATTACATGGAACATGTTTCATTATGTATAGCACTTGAACAGAGCAGAGCTTACAAAGGGATGATGTTTGAGAAGGTATGAATCATATATCTAATATTTTGTACTCATGGACAATGTTACTATTGTTTTCTCCCATATGATTCTTTTCTGTTCTTCCTGTTACCCTACTGGATGCAAAATTGAGTTAACTGCATCTCTATTAATTTGTTCTCATCTATGCTTCTTTTACATTTCTGTTTCCTACTTTAGAAAATATCTTTTAAGATAGCCTAATGTTACACACACACTCTTATACACACACACCACACCTACATGTATACAAACATGTATACACACACATACACACACACACACACACACACACACACACACACTACATTGCTATTAACTGGTATCCACTATACATGCAGTGAATTTGATCACTAAAAAAAAAAAATTAGTTCCTATTTCAACTGAACCTTTGTAGCCTTTGACAAACGTCTCCTTTTTTGTCATCTCTGTCTATTGTCTGTAGACTTTGGTGACCAGGTAAACATGGTACTGTTTTTTTTTTCATGCTTTATTTCATTTAGCGTCATGTTCTCTAGTTTTATATGTGTTATGAGTGACTGAACTTTCCTTTTTTGACGTCTCATTCATTCATTCATTCATTCACTCACTCATTCATTCAGGAGGCATTTTAGCAGTAGGATTGGGATAATTCAAACCTCTGCTCTTTGGTTGGCTAGGTGACAGAAGTCTTTACAAGCATAGAAAATGGCTGCCATGGAGATGAGAAGTCACTTAAATTAACTTTCTCAAAGTACTCCTACACAAACACAAACTTTCAGGAGCTTGATTTGGTATCGACTTATGACCGTAAGAGAGGAAAAACAGGGTCCATGCTTCAAGGCTTGGGAAGGGGAACCAAGTCATGTTGGAATGTTGTTGATGTTTCCTCTTGGAAAAATCCTCGTAGCATCTATTATTTTATGGCTTAATATATTGAAGGCTAACCTTGAACTTGTTACATAGTCAAGGATGATTTTAAGCAGATCCTCTTTCTTTCACCTTCTGAGTGTTGGGATTATAGACATATGCTGTCATGTCCAGTTTATCAAATGCTAGGAATAGAACTAGTACAGTGCTCCAGAAGCTGAGCCGTATTCCTGACTCCTGAAGATAGCCATATTAACTACTTTGGGAAAATATGACGATACTTGCTATAGGGGTGCTGTATAGCTCACCTAGTGTTCCTCACAACTGAATCATTTCAGGCTCTGAGCTGAGACCAAGGTGTCATGATGACAAATGGAGGAGACATTTGTGTGGTAAAAATAAAAAGTAGACTAAGATTTTTTTTCAAATAAAGGTTATCTCTTGGTACTATAAAGACATATAAGTAGGACATACTGATAACATGTTATATGTTCTAGTTATATGACTTAGAATGAGCAACTTAACTAAATCTCAACTTTTTCCTCAGAAAAAAATGAGGGAAATGGTGCCATACTGTTGTCTCAAACAAAGTTCTAAGCATTAGGCTTTTGTTAGTCTAGAAAGTACCCTGTAACTTTTCAACGTTATATACACTATAGAAGATTTACACTTGCCAATTTTCCTTGCTTGGTTATAGACCATAAGAAATAACTTACCCTTCTACTGTTTGCATATTGGAAGTTTCAGATTAGAGTGACTTACTAAATGAATGCATCTAGGTGCTCTGTACTGAGAAGAAAGTATCAAAATCTTGTCAGTGAGAACAGTGACTGGCAAGAGTGGTGTTAATTATCCAAATAAAAGAGAGAAGTCCTTTGACTAAGAACTTTGGGATTAGGAGAGTCTGAGTCATTTTAGATAGAATCTGGCTGGAAGATCTGAGAAAGCTAGAGGGCAGACAAAGTCATTTCCATTCCAGCATTCAATCAAAGCTGCAAACATCTACAGTCCACCGAACAGGCATTGTGTGTTACTTTCATGCAGGATTCAGAGACTATGGATAGAGTACCTTCAGGATAGAGCGTTTGCTACACTTTTCCAGACTGCTATCTACTATCAGCGTGTGAATTATAAGATAAAAGTGAACAAAAACAGCATACAGAAAAAGAATTAAGTGTAAAAAAAATAAGAAGTGGTCACTTAAAGTGAGAGGGTGTCTCCAGCTCAACCTGTGAAAACAGACACCCATAGACAGGGTGGCTGACACAACAATCCTAGTTCTTACAGTTCACCAAGGTGGAAAGTTCAAATCAAGCTGCTAAACAGATCCAGTGTCTGGTGAGAGTTTACACTGTAAACAGCCGCCTTTTGTGGTATTTACATATGAAGTAGTCAGGGAAAAGGAATAAAAAGAAGAGGAGAGAAAAAGAGAGAAATTTGAACAGGAAAGAAAGGAGGAAGGGGCAAGAGAAGAAAGACTCTCTGACCTTGTTATTGTTTGTTTCAGGACACTCACTCCTACTCTTAAGGTTTACTTTCATGACCTAACTACTTCTCAAAGACTCCTGTTCTTAATACCACCTCAATGAGTGGTTAGGATTTCAACATCTGAATTTAATGGGGTTGTGGCGGCGGGGGTAGGGGGCGGAGAGAAACATTCATTCTGTACCACCACCACCTTATTGGCAAATATACTTCTTTCTGAGTGACCACAATGCTTGAGTTTCTATCACTATGAATTGTTTGGGGGAGATTGGAGGCAACACCTTTTGACCTAACCTACCTATCCAACTTTGAATTGCTGTTATCACAAAGGTGGCAACATTAGAGCTAAAAGCATTTGGACCTCATTTGTGCATGTTTTTCTTGACATGACTGTTGAGACAAAGGTTTGAGAAAGGCACTGAAATAAGGATTTGGATGGTTTTTAGAACAGTGCACTCCCTGTGTGTATACATGGGTGAAAGAAGGGGAAAAGCTAAGGGAATGCCTGCTAGACCATCTTGGTGGCCAGGAGGTGTCTTCAGAGGCATAGAAAGGTGGAGGAAAAAAGTCATACTGTTTGAGTAGCCTCAGTGCTACTCAGACATTCGGCACTCTGGCCCTACAACACTCTTTGGCGAGATGGAGTAGTAAAGATGTTTGTAGGCTTGCTTTTGGATGGGAAGGAGACTGTTAGTTACTTTTGTTATTGCCCTGACAAAATACCTTATAAGAAGCAACTTGGAGAAAAGGATTTATTTTGGTTTACAGTTTGACGGATACAGTCCATCATTGCTAGGAAAACATGGCCCTTGGTCATATTGCATATAGGGTCAGGCTATAAAACTTCACTGTCTCCTCCAAGACGCCAACTTCTTCCAGCGAGTTTCTGCTTCCCAAAGGTTTCACAGTCCTCCCAATCCTTTAGCTGAGGACCAAATGTTCAAAATTCCTGAGCCCATGGAGATGTTTCACACTGAAATCACAGTAGAGTCCTAGACTTCAGCTACTGTGAATATATAGAAAGTACCTGTGCGCTTATATTTGCAGACTTTCAACTACTGTGACAGTGGTTGGAGTGT
Source organism: Rhabdomys pumilio (assembly GCA_030674055.1). NCBI lineage: Eukaryota > Metazoa > Chordata > Mammalia > Rodentia > Muridae > Rhabdomys > Rhabdomys pumilio. Next base: position 45,575,629 of record JANHMN010000006.1, read on the forward strand.
AGAATCCTGGTTTACATTTTCTCCAAGGTCACTACCAGCTAAAGCATGCTTGGATTCAGTGAATCATCCTCTATGTAATATCCTTCCCTAGGTATGTGCTAAATTCATCAATCCAAGATTTATGAGCACTCGTCTTTTCAGCAACCTAAAGCCATGGTGCAGGTAGATGCACCTGGGATGTGATAAATTGAGTCAATTATAAACACAACTCTGGGAAAGCAACACAAACAAAATTTAGCGCTTCTTCCTCACTTATCTCTCTCTCTCAAGTGACAGAGGTTTTAGGGTCTGAATTATCTACACGAATGGTCTCAGCATTTTCTTCCAATTTCTATATGGAGATACCTCAAATTATGGCCAACATTACTGTTGCCCCCAATCTCTTTGTGGCTTCAAGATAATAAATATCCTCTTATAACTTAAAAAAAATGAGATGCCCTTTTCACTTTGACCATGCAGATGGAGGCGTTGTAAATAATCAATCGTTGACACTCTTCAGAAATAAAATGTGATAAAGAGTTCGGATGTCTGATTGCATTCTTCCTATAAAATCTCACCCAGTCTATTCTTACCCCAGGGATAAGGAGCAAGCACACAATAGACATTATTTTCCCTTTGAACATACTCGTATCTTGTCAAGATGTCATCAATACAAATACTTTGACATTTTTAGTACCATGATGGGGAAGCAGGTTGAATTTTTCAATCCCCCCCCAGTCAATATAAGTCAGTCCAAGATACTTAATTTCTATTTGAGATCCTTTGCTTCTATTATAAACAGATCCCACAGTGGGAGATAAATTTCATGGCAACAGTTTGGACTTTTTTATGAACCACCTGCAAGTTTTCTGCAAACAACATGTTTTATGGGAGCTCAAGGCAATGTTCACCCATCAAGACCTGACAGTCAGAGGAGGATGGATGAGGCCTTATCTCAGGCACACACGTAACCTTCCCTGTCCCCTGGCCTGACCTCCCTCTGCACTCATTTATGAAAATGATTCATCTTTAAAGAGCTTCCTTGCTCTGCCTGCAGGCAGTAGATCTTTTTGCGCTGGACTTGTGTAGGCTGAGGTTATAAACTTCGATGTGTAAGCTATTTGAAGGGGCTTAATTTTGAATATTGGGAAAAGAAGAGTGTACCATCCATATATTTCCTTAAAGAAACAGCCTCTCCCTGGGACTGCTTTCTACAGAAAGATGCTTCCATGGAATTTCATTGAGAAGGCATTGTTAGGGTTCAACTTCCATTAAGTCTTGCCAGGTAATCAGGACAGTGGTTTGGCAACACTCTCCAGCATCGTGCTGATATTTTAGCTAGCTCCCTGGGCAAAAAAGAAAGGCTTTTCAGTGTAGATGTCATGTTATAGCGGGCAGCAAGAAGGGAGTGATTTGTGTCAGAACTAGCAGACAATTTTAGGCAGCTTTTGAATATTCCTTAGAACGGAAAACTCCCAGCAGAAACGGAATTGAGCTGAAATGAAGAAGCCAAAATCTCAAACAAAGAGAAAAGGGAGGAGACAGTTCAGTGCACAGTGCTCACTCACAAGCTTGAGGACCTGAGTTCAGATCTCCGTACCCATGTTAAAAAGCAGTATGCCTGTAATCCCATCCCTGAGAGGGACAGAGATGGGTGGATCCAGAGGGCTCATTGGCTATCCAGACTAACCTATTGATTGTCAAGCAAATTTAGTTAATGTTGACATGTGGACAACAACAGAGGAAGACATCCAGTGTGTGACCTCTGGTCTCCACACACATGTACACAGATGCCCATACCTGTTCATAATGCTTGCTCATGTTCCTTAATTCGTCTCATACAAAAGTTAAAAAAAGTTAAAATTTGAGGAAAGAGAAGATAACATGAATCGATTAGTTTCTTTAGGCAGAATTTGTAGAATGGGACATCTGGCTTTATTAACAAAGGTCTTGAGAATTGAATCTCATGTTAGAAATATAGCAAGAAAAATACATCTGGGGTGGTTGCCGTAAAAAAAAGAAAAAGGAGAAGCCTGGGGATGTAATTCAGCCGAGCAACTTCCCAGCACGCAGGAAGTTCAGAGTTAAATCACTGGCACTGTAGAAAAAGAAACAGGTAAGTAAATGAAAAATCAAAACATTTAGAGAAGACGGAAAAATCTGTAGAGAGTGCTTTTTAAAATTCAAAATTTTATGCAGCACAATTTAAGCACAAATAAGACATTCTAAAGCAGTGGCAGGCAAATATGGTTCTAAAGAACTGGTGTTGAGTTTTTAGTTTTCGTGGGTCTTATGGTCTCTGTCAAAACTGTGAAACTTTATCGACAGAATCATTATGCTAATAATTGGGCATGGCTCTGTTTAAAATTAAGGTTTATTTTTCTGGAAAGGAATAATAAATATGGTCAGATGGATGGAAAGATGGCTCAGTAGATAAAAGCATTCACTGGCAATCCAGGTAATCCTGGAAGAAGAGGCCTCCAGCAAGCTGTTATTTGATCTCCACATGCGTAGCATAACAAGTGCATGTGCGTGTGAATGTACACAAACAATAGATACATGTAAAAATTAATGAGTTCCATTCATGATGTTAATTGCCAATCTCTGAGATCTCCATGGTGATGTGTGTTTGGTGACTCTGAACAAGCCTTTATGGAATGTTTGCTTTTAAAACACATTGATAATTTCAAAGAATAGATACAGAGTTATCATACCTCAAACCTACATAGATACACATGCTCCTTACTGTCTGTCTTAATTAGGGTTTTATTGCTGTGAAGAGATACCATGACCACAATGTCACTCTCTCACTATGTTCTGGTTCATCACCAGCCCGGGAAGAAATGGAACTAGACAATTATGAACCAAAACCTCTGAGTGCCTAGGCAAAATGCGATTTTCTTCTTTTAAATGATTTCTCTCAGGTATTTGTCATAATGACTAAAAGTTTTGACTGAACCCTCACCCATGAGATGCCTAATTATGTGAGTTGACTCTGTTTTTCATATGCACAGAAAAATGCTAACACTGTTTATAGATGATTAAGGATGGAGAGTGTAGCAGTTCTCTAGGTTCTAAAAAACACATACAAGTCACTAATGTTCTGTGTTATTTCGTCAACTGGGTGCTCCATAAAGCATTCTGTAATTATTTTCCAACATGTACACAACATATGCATGTCCATCTCCAGTATGTACACAATCCATCTGATGTAGCTTTTATAACTTTCCTGACATGACTTCTCTGTAAAACTACGGTATCACAGCAGCCGTGTGAACAGAACAATCACAGTTTCTGCTTGAATTTTCTGGAGTTGAGCTCACAATTGCTTGTTAACCCACCTTTCCACTTCCCCTGTCCAGTTACAATCAGAAAGTCCAGTGAACATATAGGTTCTCACAAAATAACTCATGCATAGGGTTTCCTTGGAGTGAGGGGTTTGTAATTTTCATGAAGATTTGTGCTGTATTCTTGCTGGGTATGTTCTGCTAGCCCCGTTTCTGCACTACTGTTATATTCTGCAGCTGACTTCTGCTTTGATAGCTAACTATATGAAAAAATTTCCAAGAACTCAGTTTATCCTGAAAGCGCAGCCATTCGCTCATCACTGTAGGTCTCCTCGTGTTTGCAGTGGTTTCAACTACAGAATGTTAGCGCATGTTCTATTCTGCTTGTGTTACATTCATAGTTCCATTATGGATCCTGGAGGGATGAGGCTACACAATCCAAGTTTCAGTCATGAGAATCCTTTGTATCTCTGAAACTTTGGCTTTGCCTCTGAGCTTAGTCTACTTGGACGGTGGACTCTGTTCTATCCAAGAGGGAAAAAAAAGATTCAACAAGAGTCTCCTTGAGCATCATGCAAACAGACTTTCTGGGTTTTCATTTATTCGTTATTTTAGTCTACCTGGGCATTTCTTGTAAGTAGTGACAGTTTAGACTCTACCTTACAGACCTACTCTATATGAGGATGAATAAACTACTAACTGCACTATCACTTTGTGCTCTTGTGTTCCATTAACTTTCTTTATAAATCAGAAAATGGAAAGATAAATATACTGCTAGATTCAAAATTGCTGTTGTAAGGACGGAAGATGTGGCCTTTTGATAGAACATTTGTGTAGAATAGGTCAGAGCTTGGGTTTGGTCTCTAGTACAAAGAGAAGTCAACATATTTTCGTCTTGAAGGAAAGAAAGGGGCAGGAACAGGTTTCCCACAAATCCTCTATTTCTCTGGCAGAGGATGATGAATTACGCTTCAGTTATCTGTCACTTTCTTGGGAGAATTCAGAACACTGTGTTTACAGTAGTCTCTAATGTCTACTATTACCCTCTTAAAACTGGGTAATGGATTGATGGATTGGCAACCAAATGCATGCAGATAACACAAGCCTGAAGTTATTGTTTTGAAATGAAACATGTTTGGAAGAATTTTATTCTTCCTGAGTTGTTATGAAAGTGTGAGATGCTATGGTTATATATTCAATGCTTGGTGTAGGACATTATTAACTTTAAATGAAACATTACTTACACTGGAGTAGTGAGGGTCTTTAAGCATTTTCTTATCTGAGTTCACTAACAGGAAACTGGAGGCATGAAAACATTCTCAAAGAAGTAGCTGGCAGAAAAGTTAAAAAAAAAAGGATGGGACAGTGTTTTAGAGGCTTGTAAGTAAGTGTGTTAGAAAAATAAAAGGAGAGAATTATGTACCTCGAGATCTACCTGTTCATTTCTGAGGGTGCCCATTTTATAAAGAAATATAACCAAACAGGGATTAGTTAAGTGACTGGGTTCCCTGTTCGTCATTTAGTTCATCGATCAATTTTTCAGTCCTAGGAAAAATGCTTAATGAAATAATTGAGCAATAGAATTGCTGACAAAAAGCACATCCTTGACTAATCAGCAATGACAACAGAGAAAAGAGATCAGAAAGGATGAGATTAGCTGTAGCAAGAAACCTGTACGTCTGCTTGCTAACACACACAGAACCATTCCCAGTTACTCCAAGTTTCTCTGGTGGAAATCCTTAATTGTTATGATCATCTGAGCCATGATTACATGATTTCATCCAAACGTGCTTTCAGAATTATAGAACTTGTCTCTTTCTCACACATGGCCAGGGTTCTCGCTATTCAAACTATCAGACCTGACATTTGGCTCCCACCATACACAAAGCTCAAGATGACAGGGAAATCGTTTTCTGGGAACCATCTCTCATTCCTGCTGCTGATGAATTGCCAGGCCCTTCTGAGAACCCCAACCCATCAGTCCTTTGAAACAGAGCGCCAGATAACTAAGTCACGCTCAGCTGATTCCGCAGCAGATAAATGGTGAACTTCACCGAAGCTCCCTGCCCACAAGTCTTTTGAGACGAAAACAGTTGAGTCTCAGATAACAAAGGAACTTGATGACTTTTAGCACAGTCACGGTTTTCCTTGGCCCACACATAGACCATGGTGATTTCTGGGTCTTTTTAAGCATTTTATTTGCATATCTCATCTTAAGTAACTCACACTGAGACCACAGAAATGGTTAGAGAATCCATGATACCAGACACATAGGACATGTTCAAGAAATATTAAAGGGACCAAGGAGAGGGAGAACTAGTCTTTGTTATAAGTAACTGGCCTTTGATAGCACTGCTGCTTTTGATGTGTCCCCTCAAGAAGTATTCTACATACACAGCGCTCAATTAATTGATACATGAATATGGCCCTCCTAAAGCATAGAAATTCATTATGCCAATGTTTGTATCGCTCCGTTTTTACTGTGGCTCCCAAACATTGAAAATAAGCATTCAAATAAGCTACGGTTGGGGAATGGGATGTTGACTATGACCGAAGATTAGAGCATAGCTAGTCACTGACAGAGTAGCCAGGGGACTGAATTATGTTAGCTGACATGCATAGATGAACTTTTCTAGACTCTTTGCTTGAATAGAGTATAGCAGGATGCTCTCTTTCTGTAAGGAAGGCAGTGTGTTAGATATGATCGAATTCTCCTGTAGTAAGAACCCTGGAAAAGAGACTTGAGGAACTTTTGGTCACCTGCAAGGTGACATCCATCCCTAGTATTGCAGATTCAAGTGATGTGCTCTTTTGATTTTGTGTTTTAAATCAGGGCTGATGATTTTAATACTCTTAACAATAATATGGGCAGTAATAGGGTTAATATTTATTGAAAGTTTACAACCTGCTGAGGATAACTGATAATTTCCTGACATCTATTTTTTAATTCAGTGCCTACAACAATCTACCTGTAGGATAACTGCTTATTACAATCAGGAAGCTGTGGCTTAGAGTTAAGTAAACTGCCCAAGGACACGGAGCTTGTTAACATGCAGATTTTGCACTGGATTCTAGAAGTAGGTTGTGCTGGTCTAGGTCAAAGCAGAAAGAGTGACAGTAACTTTAGGATTTAAATGGACGCAATGCAAACACAGCAAACAAACAACTGAAATTCATATTTTTCTCCTCGTGACTTTTGTTTTAATTACACTCAAACCTTTCGATCAAGGGTCTGCAAGCTATGGCCTCTGACCCCAATCTTATCTACCACCTGTTTTTAAATGGATTGTGAGCTAAAGATGATCTGTGTACTTTTAGATGGCTGATAAAATTAAAATCATGTTTTGTGGGTATGTGAAAACAATGTGAACTTATGTCTAGAAATAGGTGTTAAAAGAACAGTGTTAAAATATCATCTACCCTGGTCTTTGAACTACAGTGGTGGAGCTGTATAGTTGTGACAGGAATTTGGTGGTAGGCAAAGCCAAAATGTATACTGTGTGGTTCTTTTCATAAAAAGCTTATGAGGAGACAAACTTGGGACATAGATATAGAAAGACCAATAGTTCAAGTTTATCCTTATGAGTTCTAGGATATCCCGGGCCACGAGAATTCTTGTTTCAGTACAAAAACAAAAAGGGAAAAAACTGAAAGTCAGAAGGAGAAAGAAAAATCAAACTCATGACAGCTCTTACTTTTAACTTTATGTAGCAAAGGGAAGAAAGCTTTTGAAGGCACATTGAAGTATATATTTACTCTTCCTCACTTTTATATGCAATTGGGAAAGGCTATTTAACCTTTATGTATCTCAGTTTCCACATCTGAGCAATGGGGATAATGGCACCAGCCTCAAAGAACTGGAGTAAAAGATGTTAATATATCAAGAATCATGCCTGACATGTGGTTAGATCTATCATTGTCCTTATCATGCTAAAATTTTATGAAATGGGTACTAAGCACTTTTGTTAACATCCTGTAGCTCCATTGCAGTTGAGTTCAGTTAGAGATGGCAAGACTCTTCTTGACCTACATTGCCTCTTCCCTTATCAGAACTGGAATGGTTTCCTTGGCTCCTCTTGCCTTAGGTCAGGAGCAACAAGTCACCGACAGCTAGTCCACACACCCATCGACTCAAGTACTACTGGTTCTGTCTTCACTGTCATTGGCCTTGGGCTCCCTTGGCTGGTATAACTGCATGGGTGGGTGTGAGAAAACCCTGTGGACTTGGGAACTGAAGCAAGACATGAAGGCTCACAAGGCTTACCGTGGGTGGAAAGATGATATTGAAGCCAATGGGTGTTTTAAGAGTAAGTGGGATGAGCAGCTGCTTCTATGAAGTGGCTATAAGAAACTTTTTTCCGCATCCAGATCATGTCAGCTCCATTGAGAAGGGTTTGTGACTTTAATGCATGATGTGTATACATGAGGAGAGGGGGAAATGTACAGTGTGTAGGAGACAGAAACACAGCAAAATTCAGTGTGTTTACTTTAGGATGACAGAGACCAACTCTAGTCAATGATGACATAGTGTGGTATGAAGAGACTGGGTTGTCGAGCCGTTGGCATTAGTAGTTTTCCTTTTAGATCTCTGAGATAGGAGTCTTTCTAGAATGTTCTGGGTATGACTTTAGTGCAGGGTGAAGATTTGTTGTAACTACTTTAGAGTAGTAAATAACTTGTCACAATAATTGGATCACTTATGACTTCAAGATTGTAATGGGACTTTCTGCTTTATCACTCCAAACCCACTACCTGTCTATTCCTTGATGTTTTTTTGTCTTCTTACTCCTGCTTCTTGTGCATGTGTCTTTGAATGACCAATTGAATCTCCAATCTTACATCTACTTACGTTACTCCATGACTTACTTCAAGTACAACTTCGACCTTTTGTAAGTTCAAGGTCATCTCTCTTCAAACTTTAAGGAGAGAAGGTGTATGTGGAAGTTACTATGATTTAGTATGTGGATTCCAGGATCACACCTAGTTTAGTCAATTCATATCTTCTTGATCTTGAGCCAATAGACTCATTTTGTGTCTCAGGCTCCTCATCTGTAAAATAAGAATTGGGAATATTGCCTTTAGAAATTATCAAGACAACCAAGTAAGCTACCTGAGGAGGATGGTTCGAAATGCTCGTTGTTATCAGTCAGCTTGGGGTTTTGGTTGCCATGATCCCTGTCCAAGGAGATATTGCTGCTTAGGACTGTGTATATTACTATACTGAGTCCCAAAGATTGGCTTCTGAGAGAGGTATTATCCTATTAGATGGAAATTGATTAATTTGCTTAATGTCACACTGCAAAGTGACAGGGTATGGATTTCATCCAGGCTCATTAACTGCAGATCCCATGCACTTTCCATTCTCAGATTCATTGACTATATACTCACACTATTCTTAATCATGCAAACTAGGTTAAGTTTTTGCAAACTAATATGTTTGCACTCAACACTTGAATAGTTTCATGTACAATGTGTGTGTGTGTGTGTGTGTGTGTGTGTGTGTGTGTGTGTGTGTGTTTTGTATTCATCTTGTTAAGGAATCAAAACATGAAGTTAGAATGCATAGGAGGCTACAGTACTTTTAAGGCTAATTTTGAAAGAAAACATTTTCCTTACAGAGAGACACCAAACAGAAAGGCATCGATATTTTATTTCTTTTCTCACTCTGTGAGTGCCAAGCAAGGGGACCTTATATGCTCTTGGAACTCAGGGTGAGTATGTGCTGGTGGGACATGGGATTGTGTGGTAGTTGAGGTGGGAGGGAAAAGTTGAACTGGGTGGAGGCTTAGAATGATTCACTGGGCCTTTGACTCAGGTGACTTAATGAGTTTCTGCAATGCCTTCTGATAAACACTTGGCTAAAGAGATTGTGTGCTGCCTAGGGTGTAACTATTCTGCCTCTTGATTATCGTTGAGAATCAATAAAGCCATTTTTAAAATGGTGATTCAAGGATAAAAAAATAAAGGACAGGGGCTCACTTTGATATGGTTTAGAATTCCACATGACATGGGTTTTACATGATAAACCTATCCAAGAATGTGTGTGTGTGTGTGTGTGTGTGTGTGTGTGTGTGTGTGTGTGTGTGCATGAAGAAGCTAAAATGTCCTTAAAACAAGATGAAACAACTCAAAATCATGGAGAAATAATGAATCTCAATGAAACAGACTCTCTTTCTCCCCGCCCCCCCCACCCCCCCAATACACACACCAGAAGCTAAAATGTCCTTAAAACAAGATGAAACAACTCAAAATCACTGGGAATGATGGATCTAAATGGGAACAGACTTTGATAGAAAACAGCCCAAAGCAAACAACCACATAGAGGTATTACCAATAATACAATTCCTTTCCACGAACATAATGCATCCAATAAATGTTTGTGAATTCCTAACAGAGCTATTTTTGAAAGATTTATTTTATTAAAAATTATGTGCATGTGTATGTGTGTGTGTATATCATTGTGAGAGTATATGTGTGTTTGTGAGAGTTTGCACACAGAGGCTAGATGCACCCAATTGCCCTTCCCCGTGGGGTTCTTGGATTTACAGCCAGTTTTGAAGCACCTGGAAATTCTTCTCTATTTAATTTCATTTGATAATTGTTTTTCAAAATGCACAAGATACTTCTATCTTCTAGAGGTGACTTTCTATATCAAAGCAGTAGGTATGGTTAAGTTCCTTATAAAAAAGTACAAAGGAAAACAAATTATGCTGGTTGAGGATTCTTAAAAAGTCTAGACATTTCCATAATGCAGAAGATCACACAAAGCTGGGTTTTCAGACCCAAGTCTAATGCTTCTTCCTGGGAAGTCTTTACTATAATTAAGACTGGTTGAGTGACCTCACAGACTGCTCTGGTATCTTTAGGCTTTTGGTTTCTTTGTCTACAACACATCTGCCAATATTGCAAGTTCCCATTTTTCCCATTTGAGAAACTTCTATTCTTCATTATTAACAGGATGTAGATCCAGACTCTTCCAAAATGCTTTTCTTTAATTTTTAAATTTTGACAATTTTATACATTTATACAATGTATTATGATCATAATCACATCTTCTCTGGTCCCACTGTAATTTCTGCTGACCCCATTTTTCTTTTTAACTAACCCCTCTCTGACTTCATGGCTTTGGTTCAAGTCTTGTGTAAATCATCACAGCTGCCGTATGGTCTAGATTCCAACTGTCATGTCATTTCCAGGAGACAGCATCATGCAGTGTATCCCCATCTTCTGTCTCTTATAATTTTTCTCTTCCCTTTTCCATGAAGTTCCCTGGGCCCTGGTATAGGAGATACTGTCACAGATGTCCCATTCAGGGCAAATCACCCAATAGTCACTTCATTCTCATACATTTGATTAGCGATGAGCTATTGAATTAATTATTTCCCACAAAAAAGAAGCTTCTGGAGGCAGCACTAGTTTATGGACACAAATAAATACATTGAGAATGTAGATTAACTTTCCTTTTAGCAAAAAAGCAGCAGTCGGTCCTTCGCCTCCTGGTTTGCGACTTCCCCAGACAAAGATTTTGACCATCTCTACAGTAGCAGATATGTATTCATTCCCACTGAACACTCTTCCAATCCAATCAGAAAGCAGTTAGTTGTCCCCCAAACCGCCATGCCACTCTTATACAAGTGGCCATATAACATTCATAGCTGAGTAAAACTACACTTTTCCACGCTAGTGGCCTCAATAACATCTTCTCACTGTATGAAAACTAGTCAGCGTGAACACTTGCTACTGAAGCTCCAGTTTGATGTCTCTGTGTCCTGTCTCCAAAGTGCATGATGTTTTCAGAAATAGTTTTATCAAGTAGTTCTGGTGGGCAATCAAGGGCAGCCTGATTGTTTGAGGAGTCTCTGAGGAACCTTGTCCAACACCTCATAAAATGTTTCAAGTGGGACAGGGTTTTCATTTAAAAAAAAAAAATGGCTCTCGCAGTAAAGGTAATTATGAGTTAAGAAATGGCTGTCACAGTGGGCTTTAAAGTCAATAATCAGAAGGAGTAAATACATATGCCTGAGTTTTGCATTATTTAGTTATAACATGTAAAAAGTGTTAATGGTATGCATTTATTTAATACATGTATCCAAAACGGGTAGATGGCTAAAGCAGGATCCTTCAGGAAGATTTCCTGAAGTAAACAAGATTGACAATATTGATCAGTATCAAAGAGATAATATACTTTAGGGTTGTAAAAATGTGAATGGAGGAAAGGGGAGGGGATTGTCCTTTTCTATTTATTGAGAACACAGGTTTCAGGTGCTGGTCACTGTGGCTGAATCTCAAAGAGCCAGGGGAATTGAGAAGAGCTGGTGATGAAATGTTGCTGTTCTGAAGCAGACCCCAAGCTGCCCCTATGAGCACACAGGCATGCAGAAGGCCATCGAGAGAGAAAACTGTTACTTGGGTTAAGTTCATGCTTGTTAACTGGCAGTGGGTTAATAGGAAGGTCTCCCAGGAGACATTGACTTTTCAAATGAGGCTGAAGGAAATGGATGATCTTGGTGAGAGGCTATAACCACCATGGGGAGGAATTTGAGTGTGTAGCCTACCTTCCATCTCCCTCGTAGATGCAAAGGAAATATCCATAAAAGATTGTAAACCAGGGATAGGTAGGATTACATGTGCATCTCAGAGAGATATCTATGATAAGAGTGAGAAAAGTTGAATTAAAAGATAACCCAAGCTGTCAAGGGGCAGGATGAGGTCACCTATACGGATGAATTCATAGAGATGTGTATGCATTGATGAATGGGATGAATAGGGATGAAAACAGAAGCAACTGAGATTAATAAAGCTTGTGGTAGCTACCACTGTTCTGGGGTTAGCACCTGGGTAGATATTTATGCAAGTTCTGAGACAGACACCATAGGGGGTGTAAGTCCTGGAGTGGTTTGAATGGAAGACAAGAGAGGAAGAGATGTAGTAGTTAATTTTCTAATCACTATTCTGATTAGAACAAGTCTGAGAGGAACAACTTAACGGAGGAAGGCTTCCTTTTGGGTTACAGTGTAGGGGTTTCACAACATCCTCATAAGGAAGTCATGGCAACATGTAAGGCTAGTCCATTGCATTATAAGATGGCTGTGCAGCTTGCTCATGTCTCAAGAGTACAGGAAGCTGAGCAGATAAACATACTTCATTTGACAGACAGGTCTGATTTTTCCAAGGTTCCAAAACTTTCCAAAACAGCACCACCAGATGAGGGCCAACTCCTGACCTGGTAAGGATATTTTATTTCCAAACTGTAACAAGCAACAAGGTTAGTTTTCTTCCTCTTCCTCCTCTTCCTCCTCTTCCTCCTCTTCCTCCTCTTCCTC
>JANHMN010000006.1:45602257-45652790 GCA_030674055.1 Rhabdomys pumilio
TCTCTCTCTCTCTCTCTCTCTCTCTCTCTCTCTCTCTCTCTCTCTCTTTCTTTCTTTCTTTCTTTCTCTCTTTTTTTGTGCTCCTATAGACTTCCCTGGATTTGAGATGAAATGTTTCTACATGTGTGTTTATGGGCTTTCAAGTTGGACACCATTGTCATGCTCTCTCTAGTCTAGACATCACATCTCAGAAAGTGTCTAGAGAAATGAGTTTAGTGAATCTTGAGGCTCTTTATAATAAGACTCCTCCTTTGTTCTTCTTGTGTGTTCTTTATGGATGCTGGTGATGAACCCAGGACCTTGCACTAGCTAAATGCATTCTTTCCTACTGAACCACACCTCCAGAAAAAGCATTCTGTTTCTTCAATATGGAATCTGTTTATAGTGAGCTGGAATTCTCAAACTTTAGCTGCATATGGAAAACTTGATTCACCATAAGGGTACCTATGGTGCTTCTCAAACTAGATTGCTTAGGTCACACCTATGCTCAGGGTCTTCTCCAGAGGTGTTTGTTCTTTTGGTCTGGAGCACTATACAGAGGAGTCTTAGGGTCTATCAGATCTGGAAACAACACTATGAAGCAAATATCAGAGTCAGGGCATTCTTAGAAATAAACTAAGCATGCAGAATTGATGGAGTTATCCCTAAATACTTTTAAACATGCTGAATAGATGACTCAGTAGGGTGGGTGTTGCTTTGTGAGTGAGTATGGGGACCAGCATACAGATGTATAGCACCCATCTAAACTCAATGTATGGCAGAGAACATGTATATCCCTAGCACTGAGTAGCTGAGATTACTGTAGACTGGCACTTGCTAGCTAGTCAGCTTAGTTAAACAGTAGACTGAGAAAAATCTGCATTAAAGAGTAAACTGGTAAAGACATTGAAGAAGACCCCTGATAACAACTTTTGGTTTCTACATATGCCCACATAGAAAAGTGTACCACCCTACACATCCTGTGCGTGTACATACATAAACACACACATACATGCATACACATACACACACACGTCCATACACCCACTCACACATGTGCATGCACATGCATAGACATATATACCTTCTAAATTAAAAATTAAAATTTCTACATATAGAACACTGAGAAAAATTCAGTCCTTTTCCTTATAACCATATTTTTTCTAACATGTTTTATTTTTCTGTGTGTATAGATTTCATATGTGTGCCACATGAGTGCTGGTAGTGCTTAAAAGTTAGAAAAGAACTTCGGATCCCCTGAAACTGGAGTTACAGATGGTAGTGAGCCACCATTTGGGTGCTGACAATTGAACCCGAGTCCTTTGAAAGTACAGTCAGAGCTCTTACTTGCTGAGTCATCTGTCTAGCTCCACTTTTGACCTTTTATAAGGATAACCATCTGCAGAATTAGAAACCACTCCAGTGGTTCTCAACCTTCCTGACACTATCACCCTTTAATATAATTTCTTATGGTATACTGATCCCCAACCATAAAATTATTTTTGTTGCTACTTCATAGCTGTGATGTTGCTACTGTTTTGAATCATAATGTAAATACTTTTTTTTTTTTGGAGATAAAAGTTTGCCAAAGAGGTCGTGACCCACAAGTTGGGAACCAGTGCATTAGACCATACAGTGCTGGTTCTCCCAGCAATCATTGATGAAATAATACATGAATGATTATTAAAAGCACCCCGACTCAGTTTGCCCCTTGCCGTGTGGACCAAGTGCTGGTCAGAAATTGGCCTAGTGACCATTTGAAATTTCATTTGGCAAAATGCGTTTGAATTCATTTTGAGGGACACAGATGCTATCTAGAAAAGCAACTTTGGGAATTTGCAGTCACTTGTAAACTTCTGGATTCTTAAGGCCGAGCACGGAAGGTTTGTGCCTTCCTGGGTGACTGACTGACAGTGGAGTGATTGTTTTTGACTCTCAGCAATTCGTTATGAAAGAATGGCCGGGCTCGTTTTTCTGGCCCTGAGTTTGCCATAGTCAAGCCCACGTGGCTGTGGACTAACCCGACTTCCTCACGGCACACACAAAAAGCTTTACTGTGTGCCTTCTCCCCAATTCTCACCATTTTATTAGACATTAATAAGCATTTTCTCAGAGCTTGGCAGTTTGCGAATGTTTTAAAATCGTTTTTTATTAGAGGCTTATGCAACACACCCGTGGCGTTGTTCTATGTTTTTAGCCGGGCTGCTGTTTTAATGGGGGTAAATATGAGCAAAAAAATGCAAGGGACAGAGACAACATTTTTGTGGCGTGCCTCGTTCTTTGCTCTAAACGACAGCAGGAAAGCAAAGGCCTGCCTGCCTAATCATGTTTTCTGTAAACAGCAAAGTTATCTCTCTCTATTTAAGTTTCCCTTTGCTTCTGTAAAGAAAACCTCTCAAAAAAATTTAATTGATAGTCAATTTGGAAAAGCAAGTATTCTATTTCATAAGTGTAAATGTGTCATTTAAACCAGTCCTGAAGACATGCAACAGAACTGAAGGAAAAGTAACTACATTGCAATTTTAGTTGGAAATAAATTCCATGGAACCATTTTTTTTCCAGTTCACTCATAGGAAAAATTAACGCAATGATGCAATGGCTTGTGTATTTCTTTTTATCACACAAAGGGTGTCTAATGTCCTGAACTATAAACTCATGATTAAGATCCCAGAGTGCTCATTAGTAGATTCAACTACTTTTTCTTATGAGCAGTTCTCTACATTTGGGCTATTTGAACACGCACAGAAACTAACTACCACAATTCCAAAAGAGCTGAAGATGCCGCCCCATTGTTTGGAGCCTTCTCTCACCAACTTGCCACCTTTAATCACATGATTGTGTCATTTATTGAGCATCTGAACATATGAGTTGAAAGACATAAAAACCACCCTTATCCCTTTCTTTTTTCAATAATTTGGATGATAACTGTTAGAAACAAAGCCAGTAACAGTGAATTAATATAGGATTTTCTTAAATAAAATAGTCCTCTAGTGAAATTTATATACGTATAAAAGCAAAATGGTGTTTCTTCATCCAGTCTATAAGTAATTCATGGCTTCTGACTCATTAAAACAATTTCAATAAGAGTCAATGATTTGATAAGTGGAGAGAAAGACTCAAATTACATAGAGGTTTAAAATTATCGTCATTACCATGTATATTTATTTTGCTTAAAAATCCATATTATTTCTACAGCTTTAATGCTGAATTTATTTCTGCCTTGGCAGCTTCTTACATTTTTATCTTTTATTTGCAAGATTGGAAAACACACAGCCAGCCACTGGGTGCCCAAAGTCAATTTAAAAGCTCCAACACAGATTTAGTTAAATTAGAAAATACTTATTTATAATTAATAACTGTTTATTTGAGAGAGTTAATTTTCCTATCAACTCACACTGCACTCTCCATTAGGATTTTTCCATTTACTGGTCTCACAGATCAAAAGTAAGCAAATCCATATAGTTTTGAGAAGTAAAAACGTAGATGCGTGTGTCTGTACTTGCATCTAACAGTTTAATTATATGATAAAATGGGCCTGATGGAACAGAGTAATTTTTGACCAGTTCAATAAGACTACACGATTTTCAGACATGTACTTGTTCATTTTTCTACTTAGTGCCAAATATACTTCTATTTACTTCACACATACATTCTAAAAAAGATTTTTAATGTTTCTTTTAAAGGATCAATTTCAGAATGATGCAAACAAAGATTAATTTATGTTTTAGTGATTTTCCTATTGAGAGATTATATGAATAATATAATCTCAGAAAAATATGAATAAACTAATCTTTTCTAAGTGATTTTAGTGGGTTCGGTAAGTAAAGGAAATTTAAAATCACTCCCAGATGATTTTAGATCAAGTATGTCCCACCTCGAATAATTGTTCTTTTTTCCCACCTCGTTTGGCCCATTTTTCTCCTTTAATTAATACGAATCATCACTTCTGGAGAATAATTGACACTCCTAAGCCACTATCTTTTCACAAGACTTTCCTTGAATACTTACTTGCCTTGGACACATGCCTCAGGTACCTCTGACTTATTTTATTGCGAGGATTTCTTCATGTAGCCTGGTTTAGGCTTTCCCAGGTGGTTTTGACTCATGTCTACCAAGATCTGCGGCATGGCATTTTCCTATGGGGCTGAACTCTTGAACTTATATTTTTACACTGTACACTCAAATAAGGGATGACATTTCTTTCCGTTTATTTGGATGGGGCCACCACAAAGGACAAATGAAAGAAAATTCTACCTTGTAGAAAATTGCTAAATTCACTTAAATTAAAATAGCTTTTTATAGTATTTAGGTTGTTCACTGTACAGTAAAAGCAAGGATTTTTAGGTTTGAAGTAGAGTGCTCTCCCAATATCATAAGATCTAATATTTTAATGCATTATTTAAGTACAATAACAATAAAGATATAATTAGTCGTTATTATGGCCAGATTTACAACACTTCCTTAGCAGTAAATGTATTTGTGATTTTTACTGTCTTTGAAACTTGAGTTTAGAGTGTGAGAGTCAGTTCCTTTAGGTCTTTAGAACAAATGTTCATTTTCTAAAGGGTCAAACTTGGAGAATGAATTCACCTGCAGTGATATACCTGATGGGTCAGATCAAAATGCTAGCTACATGCCTCGGGGACAGAGAACGGAAAAGTGTAACTGAGACCCATCTCATAGCAGTGATTCAACACACACATCAATGGCATTACCCCAGAA
Source organism: Rhabdomys pumilio (assembly GCA_030674055.1). Classification (NCBI taxonomy): domain Eukaryota; kingdom Metazoa; phylum Chordata; class Mammalia; order Rodentia; family Muridae; genus Rhabdomys; species Rhabdomys pumilio. The sequence continues at coordinate 45,606,959 of JANHMN010000006.1, forward strand.
AGAAACACATTGAACACTTGTAAAAATTCATTCTCAAGGCATGCACATGCAAACAAAGAGAACCCCAAAGACTCACAGTTCATTTGAATTCACAAGGGAAAATTTTCAGGACGAGTGTTGCTTTGACGTTGTCTTACTGATGCAGAGGGAAGCCAAACCTGTTTTTAATTGCAAAACCAAATGGTTTATGCATGGGCTTTGCCATGCTTGTGCGAACATGTTGCTTTTATAGTCCCCTCCCCCTCCTCCAACACGAGACTAGGCTTGCCAACATTGTGTTGGAGCATGGTCACATTTGAAATGAGAAGCCTTGCAGGGATTTTTGGGAGGTGGGGGGTGGTGGTGTCAATCTGTCGAGATGTCGCCAGGAGTGGATCTAACTCCCTATCTGTTACCACTTGCTAATTAGGGATTGGAGTGATCATTGTCATAAATCTTGCCATGCAATGTGCAGTAAAAGGAATTTTCGGGGGTGGGGGGCAGAAGGTGATGTTTAGAGAGGATGGAACACATTTTAAGGACTTCTAATAATCAGAACATCTCAAAGCCTGGATCTAAAATTGTTTTTCTGTTTAATGGCCCAATGAATACACACATTGTTGCATGCATTTTATTGCTTCAGGCACATTGCTGGAATTCCAGTACAGGAAAATTAAGTAGACTCAGAATTGAGTCCATGGGGGAAGTTTATCTTCGTAGGGCCAACAAGAGCCTTTAGGAATATTCTGTTCTTATTAGAGCCAAGCTGGACAGGAGTAAGAGACAAAACAGAAATTAGCAATAAAAGGAGCTTCCTTGCTTCTGCAAGGGGCAGAGTGATCACGGCACAGCCAGACGGAAAGATGTTCTGAGATGAGTTTGTTGAGTTTGTTGTGCTGAAGATTACTTACAGATAAGGCAGAGTCAGAAAAGGAGGTCCATGGTTTGGGAAGGAAATCTGTGTGCTTCTGCCTAGGTTTGGCAAATAAAAGGTGTGCCTAAGATGGCTTCAGCTTTTGTGTCTGGCGCTGGAGCCATTGACTCAGTGATTGTCATCATCACCTCATTTCCACACTGCTCTCATTGGCTGTTCTATGCACAGCACACACATACAGAGACACACAGACACACAGACACACACACACACACACACACACACAGACACACAGACACACACACACACACAGACACACACACACACAGACAGACACACACACACAGACACACATATTCACACACAAAAACCATGGCTTTAATTCTAATTTTACATTTCACAAACATTTAAAACCTGAATACAAATGCAGTACCAGTAACTGTACAAACACTGTTTTAAGAATTATAAAGTATAAAAAAAGAATTAGCCTCAGTGAATCAAGTTGGGGTTTCTTTTGTTGATTTTACCTTTTCTTTTTTCAGTGAATCAAGTTAGCGTACCTTTTTTTGATATTACCTTTTTTTTTTTTCTGGGTTCTTCTGAGACAGGGTCTTGCTATGTAGCCCTTGCTGGTTTAAAACTTTCTAAGAAACCTCCACTAGCCTCAAGCTGGTTATCCTCTTGACTCTGCTCCTGATTGCTGACATTGCAAGTGTATACAACACCTTGACCATGTCAAAGTTTTCATATGGCCAAAGATGTTGACATATCTATTTGTTCATCCTCAAGGTAAGGGTTCACCAATCTTTGTGGAAGACAAAAATCCTAAAATGCATTCTCCTGAGTATTTAGGAAGCTGTGGCCACCAGGAGAGCAGGAGCTAGGCTAACCACTCAAGGGATTGGGCTGTTGGATGGAGGGAAGCAGATAAGAGAGGTACAACCATTTCTACTTATCTGCAACTCTTTAGAATCAGACTACAAAGTGTAGTATAATCAAAATTGTCTATTGACACATATCCACATTTAGAAGGATTGGTCTATTCATCTTCTAAAGAGTGAGAATCAAGAACATTCTAATTTACCACTTAATATAAACTACTTTTCACTTCTTACAGATGGTTTTAAAGTTCTTTCAATATCTATCTATCTATCTATCTATCTATCTATCTATCTATCTATCTATTATTTTAGAGTCCATATCATACTTTGAGCCTTGTTCCTCAGAGTAGGTTATATAGTCACAGGGCTTACACTTAAAGCAGGTGATTGATAGACTGTTCTGGTCTTCCATTTCACTTGAATACAGGATGCTATGAAAGGTAGGAGTTTGGTGCTGGGACATGGTTCTTGGGTTGAATTAGATGATTCATTTTAAATTTAGTTCAGTAAGACAATGAAATTGTATCATAGCACTTTCCTCTGTAAGTAGAAGCCTTAGAGGAAATAATTTTATTTATATATCATATATATTCATGTATAATATATGAGAGACATAAGGAAGTAGATACTGGGTAAAGAGATGCCATTTAAATTATCATTACCAGCTACAAGTTTTAGGCATATGGTGATAAGTACCATAGGTTCCTAGCTTTTGCCACTCTAGAGAAACTACAGAAAAGCAGGCATCATTGAATAAGGAAATCTCTAGAGAACCTTCTGAGGGGTCTCGGAAAATAGAAGAAGGGGAGGGAGGTGTAGGAAGTGAAGCAACAGGCAAGATCTCCAGTGCCTGCAAAGATGGGGTAGAAAGCTGTTCTTGCCTCCTGAGACACAGACGCTCCCTGGTGAAACAGTGACTCAGGATGTGTGGCAAGGAACCCTAGCTAGAAACACCCTTGCTCTCAGGCAGAAAGTACCTCTCAGCCCTTGTCAAATTACACATCCAATGTAAAATCTAAACAGCTTTGTAAAAATTTCCCCTTCCTCTTCTCCGCTGTCTCTGTCTTCTCTCTCCTCTCTCCTTTCTCTCCCCCTCTCTCTCCTTTCTCTCTTTCCCCCTTTTGTGTGTGTGTGTGTATATATGTGTGTATGTGTGTATGTGTGTATGTGTGTATATGTGTATGTGTGTATGTGTATGTGTGTATGTGTGTATGTATGTGTGTATGTGTGTATGTGTGTATGTGTGTATGTGTGTATGTATGTGTGTATGTGTGTATGTGTGTATAAGAGACTCTCCACTTTATTTCTTTGAGACAGGGTCTCTTACTGAACCAGGAAGTAGACTGATACCCAGGAACCCCCATAGTTATTATGTACATGCTAGGGATTTGAACTCTGATTCTCATGCTTGCATAGCAAGCACTCTTACCCACTAAACATTCTCCCATCTTCCAAATACAAGTCTTTAAAGAAGCTAGCCTTTCATTCACAGACGCGAGTAAAAGTTCTATTAAACATTTATTAAAAAGACTACTAAAGATTTTAGTATAAATATAAAGACTTTCCCTTCTATGTTCTTACTTAGGTTTATTTTTTACATCTCTTTCATGTCATTTTAGGGATACAAGCTTAAAAATTTCAATAATTCATGGATTTTTATCATTCATTTTGTAATACACAATAGCAATTTTCAATAAAAAGCAGAATATTAGAATTACTCCTACTATGCAAAAGCACCAACATTATGTGATGTACATCCTGTAGGCTGGGTGTAGATGCACAGAAAATTCTTACCAGAACAGTGGAAATGATGTAGATTGTTAGCCGTATTTTTTTGACACGGCTGAAGATCAAAGCCAGGCTCTTGCACATGTCAAGAATGTGTTCTACCACGGAGCTGTATCTCTAGCTCTGAGTCATTTGTTTTTATTTTACTTCTGCATACATGTTTACTACACCAACACCATATTTTTTTTATTGTGTTTTGGAGTCTGGAGAATGCCATAGCTCATGGGTCATGGGTTGTCACAAGAGCGCTGTGGGAGTTGAGCAACAGAAAGGCAGGAACACATTGTGGGCATTTTCTCTGCTCGTGAATTTTCTCCACTGACCCATTGGATATCACTTAAATGACATCATTTCAAAGATGGAATTGCTCCAAATTTTAAGAGAGCAGCAGCTAAGCTCTAAATCAATGACAGGGTTCTTCTCAGCCAAATGCTATGTGACTGGCTATACCGACCCCCTAAACTGGTCCACTGTCAGCATGATGTCATCTTTGACAGCAAAGCAAGGGCAAAAGATCAAACAGGAGTTCTGTGCTGTCTGACCCTGAGGGTTCAGCCATCTATCATCTTGCTAAAGACCAGGCCAGGAATACCAAAGCGAGTATTCAAAAGGAAGGTAAATCTCTGCCCACTGCATTTGGATGAACTTGAATGGAAGGCCACCTGGCCACGTACACACTAAGCTCCATCTTTTGTCCCCTCTTTAGATTTTCTGCACTGGGTAGCTTGACTTTTGCTCTGTTACTGATGGGGCAATGGCTGCATGAAAGTTTATGTTGTTCTTTTCTAGGGATTTAGAAATATGTTGCACTCCTTTCCTACACACACAAACACACACACACACACACACACACACACACACACACACACACACACACCACTGATAAATTGTTTTTCATCCTGGATTAGATTTCAACTCGTGGTATGTCCTAGCTGATAGAACTAGCCAGTGTGTTCCAACAAAATCACACCGAGGGACAGGTCTCATGTAGGAGGTTTACTAAAAGGGAGGAACCAGGGGTCACAGAGGCTGCCTCTGGTGGGACAAAGAAAAAGAAGGGGTTGGGGGTAGGAAAAATGTGGCTCTTTGTAGAGACCATGGTACATCTACAGTGGGATATGTGACAGAGGCGACAATGGGAATGTGTTGCCTCTGGGCAGCTAATGATGACATGTCTTGTGGCTGGGTTGTCTGATGGTCCCATGGACACCAGGTTGGGCTGGCTATAGAGGTTGCCTGATGGTCCCATTGTCCCCAGGCAGGGCTGGCCTTGGAGACTGCCTGATTGCCAACATTGGCAAACCTTGGTTTAGTTTCCTTCTGGTTAATTCTGTCTTTTAATTTCACACCTCAATATTCTGTGTATATTTTTCTGCAGTGCTAAAACTCTCAAGTGTTCAAATCTAACTTATCCTTGCAAACGCTCATATTTAGTAGACATTTCTTATTCACTTCTAATGAATAGTCTATTTAAAACATCAGTCTTTCTGTTGTAATTTTCATCATCTTTGTGGTTTGTATTTCGAGAGACATCAGTCTATGATATCAATAACGAGACAAATATGAGTTAATATTGGTTACAAGTTTACTTTGTATTAAACATGATTTTAAACATTTTCGCACGTATCAACTCATTTTGATACCCACAACGACCTTATGAGGTTGATGTCATTGTTAAAAATAAACTCTTGTTAATGGCCTGCATTCTCCAGTTGGGGTGTGAATCCTGATTCAGTTAAATCACTAGCTGGGAGGTTAGAGAACACTCATTGTCTCATGTCTCATTTTTGCTAAAATCGTGTAGTCTGGTAATGCTCATAAAGCAGTAAGAGAGATGACACGTGCTAAGTGCTTCGAGCAATGCTAGTCAATGGAGCATCTTTTAGTACACGTTAGCAGGTATTATTGCTATTGTTGTTGTTGTTATTGTTTCCTAATTTTTTCCAGGAAGAACTTTGTTATCAGTGGCTCTGTCTTAGCAAAGGCTTTGTACTCTCTCAGCTCGTCACCAACCTGTGCTAATCTGGGATTTTGGTAAAGATTTAGTTACTGACTATGTAGAAAGGACTGAGAATACTGCTGAGCTTGGAGTCAGTTCTTACCAGTGATCAGCAGTGTTTTATCACCACGTTATTGATTCTTGGTGAAGCATCGTCCTTTAGTTTTCTTGTTTTTAGTGTTTGTTTTTTGAAATAGTTTAATGTAGCAAGGCTGGCCTTGAACTCACTATATCTGAGAGGACCCTTGAGCACCTGATTAATGTTACAGATAAGCAAAACCATACCAAGTGTATGCAATGTTGGGGATTAATACCCCAAGGCTTTGTGTATGTTAGGCAAATGCTCTACAAACTGAGCTCCAGTTCCTGTCTTCTATTATCTTCAAAATAGCAATACTGTGTGGCATATAGTCCCCAGATCAGTATTTTTTTTATCTAACTGACTAGAGCTTGACCTCTGTTTCATCTGTTAGTCCTCCTCATCTGTATTGAATTCCATTGTTATTATTATTGTTGCAGCTGCCACTATCATTACTATGATTGAGACAGGTTCTTCCTATGCACAGGCAGTTCGCGAATTCACTATGTAGCTAGGCTGTTCCTCTGTTCATGATCTTCCTGCCTCTACTTTCCCTGATGCTGAGATTTCCACTTGTATCTTCCTGGCGTATGTTTTTTTCATGGTATCTCCAAAGACTTTCTCTGTCTGTCCCAATGTTGCTATGTGTGCCCAATGGTTAGTCTGATTTTGCAACCAAGAGATGCCCCTGAGCTCTGCCCATGTGGCTTCCATTCCAATGAATGCAAGAAAGGGTGAAGAAATATGCAAGTTAGACACTGGAGAATAAAAGTTAATAGATCAAAGTGCAGTTGTTTATAGGTGTATTAACGTTCCTGCTCTCCACAGAGATTCTGCTAACTTTTGTAACCATGAAATACAATGGGTATTGCAAATACTGGCTGGTCACCTCCTTCCTTCATCTAACTGGCTAATTTCTTTCCTCTTTTAATGAAATAAAGAAAAGGCACCTTGGTAGATTATGTCCCTAATGTTTCTTTATGTAGTAAGCAGTTTCTTCTTGTCACGTGAATTTCATGGCATATATACATTATATAGTATATAGTATATATACATTAATCAATAACCTACAATAAACAAATATGGAAAAGTGATTTTATTTTTATGTTCTTCCCTAGGCAGTTTGCCACTTTCAATCCAGTTTTTCTTGGAATAAAATGGCACAATAATATTTTGTAATTGGACGTAATTTAAGTAAATTATTATATAGAAAGTGAATTGAATCTAAGAAAATGACGAAACTATTGACATATTTCACAACTTGAAATATGGCTTGTGCCCCACAGCAGGTTAATTCTGAGGTAACAACCTCAGGTTATGGGCTGTGCTCATCTGCCTCCTCAGCCTTGGTCCCTGACTCACCTCTCAGTGTTGTAGGGCCTCCTGGGCTCAGGCTTCCCCTTGAGTCATCTAATTGGATGGTGGAAAGTCATTCTTTCCACACCCTCACCTCTGTGTCATTCCCAGCATATAAACATCCAATTCATTACAAATGAACTGAAGACTTTATAAGGAGCCTGGTGAAGTGATACAATCTTCACTTAGGACTTGTTTTGAAAATGTATCAACAGTGGCTGGAGGAATGGCTCTGTCAGTGATGTGTGTGTTGTTCAAGCAAGAGGAGCTGAGTTCAGATCCCAGGACCCTCATCACAAACCAGGCATGGTGGTACCATCTGTAAACTTGGTACTGGGAGGTGGAGGTGGAGATTGACAAATCCTCAGAGCTCATTTGTTTCTTAGTTCAGCTGAACTAGTGAGCCTTGGTTCAGTGAGGGACTTCTTCTCAAATAATCAGGCAATGAACTGTGAGAAAGACACGAAGCAGAACCTATGCTTCTCTGTACAAGTGCACATTCATACATGCACCTCCCCGATGCACAATTCATATTAACATGTCTACCCCACCCTCGCAGATATGTTGACATCTGTAAAAATAACTATGATGCAGTAGAATTCTCTTTTAGGAATCAAAAATTCAGACAATTTTTCACTATGTGGCTGTGTTGGTCATCTGAGTTTCCTCAGTATGAAATGGAAGAATAATTTGACATCTTTATTTTTTAAACATAGTATGAATCAGTAAGGTAAATATGTAGGGAAATCCTCCAACCCACAAGGAGGCTTAAGATTATATTATTATGATAGCGAACTATAATCTATATGTACAAAGTAAATTGAAGATATAAAAAGCTTAGCCTTGCTTTTCCATTCTATTGGAAATATTGAAATATAAGAAGTACTAGGTATTTAGAGAAAAGTATGTAGGAAAACATTTTAGGCTTGCAGTTTCTTGACTAACATTTACTTCTCCATTGTATGTGCAGTGGTCTCTCACTGTCTGTAATATTTGCTGCAAAGGTCTGGCTTAATTTTTTTTTTTGATTCTTTCCCTGAAGAACTAACAAAGGATGCTGAAGTTACCTTTAATAAAATTTAACTTGCTGTTTTCTTTTTTTTTTGTTTTCTTTTTCTTTTTTTTTTCAAAATACAAATTACATTTAGTTGTTAGTTATTTTCAGAATGGACATTTAATTGAATTGGCCAATTGAGAATTAAGATTTATTCCCCCTAGACATCAGAGTAGAGTGTTCCTTATCTTTAGGCCACAAGTTTATGTAGTGATATGAATACATCTGCTGAGAGCCCCTTTCCTGGGCTTAACTACTGTTGGTCCTTGACAACAACAACAGCACCAGCACCAGCACCAGCAACAGCAACAGCAACAGCAGCAGCAGCAGCAGCAGCAGCACCAGCAACAGCACCAGCAACAGCAACAGCAACAGCAGCAGCAGCAGCAGCAGCAGCAGCAGCAACAGCAACAGCACCAGCAACAGCAACAGCACCAGCAACAGCAGCAGCACCAGCAACAGCACCAGCAACAGCACCAGCAACAGCACCAGCAACAGCAACAGCAACAGCAACAGCAACAGCAACAGCAACAGCACCAGCACCAGCAGCAGCAGCAACAGCAACAGCAACAGCAAGAGCAAGAGCAAGAGCAAGAGCAACAGCAACAGCAACAGCAACAGCAACAGCAGCAACAACAATTATAGCAATTTGATTTAGTAGGTGTATAGAGCTTTATAGTTTGCTGTGCTTTCATTTGCGTTTTCATTTGCTTTTATGTATGGATTACTTAGGTAATAAACCCATTTTACAGTTGACAAATCAGATCTAGAATGTTTAAATGGATTTCCTAGAACCTGAGAGCAGAAATTAAGGGTGTCTTCTACCATGCAGCTTATCTCATGCCTTACGCTTGAGCCCTTCTCTGGATGGCTCAAATCTTGCCTGAATCCTAAGCCTGATTCTCTATACCATCTTATTTCCTACTCCTTCATTCAGCAGCCAGCTGTAGTCCAGAAAGCCCCACTCGGGAAAAAGACCTCTATCAATCTTGAGGCCGCCCTCATCAAATACAGTGCAGTATCCTTATGTAACATAGACCTTTTAGCAAGGCCAAAGTGTTGGGAAGAAGTGATTGCTTGGTATTTTGCACTGTGTGGGACATTATATCACTCCCCAGCCTGTCCTTGCCAAGGCTCAGGGAACATCCATTATATAAGAGGAGGGAGGCATGCAAGAACAAAGGATGCGGAGGAGTCCTTTGCACCGCCATTGCACACATGAGACCAGCAGCTTCACCTTCCTTCATAAAACCCAGCCCCTGGGGAGGGGCTTTGAAGGTTCCTCACCTCCAGGGGTGTCTTGATGGTCAGGGTTACAGGGGAAGAGGAAAAGGTGAAGCGTTCTCCCACCCCCGTCCCCAGTGGTGTGACCATTGGTTACTTTCCTATGCTCTCATTGCCACCATCACCCCCATTCTGTGTACTTAGTCAAGCAACCTTAATTAAAGGACGTGAAAAAAAAGGGAGATGTTTAGAGAGAAGGGATTTCACTTAGATAGGAAAGGAGAGCATAATGAGAGGTGTATTTAAATGTGCTATATACCTGCCCGAAATTATCAAAGAATTTTTTCAAAGCTCTAGTGTCTGTTGATCCCTGGCTTTTATAATTCATTTCTTTATTTTCTCACTATGTCATTACCTGGAGTTTTCATTCACTAGGTCTCATGCTTCCTTTAGAATATTGAACAAGGGAAGAAATCGTGGGTAAGACTAGGTTGGCAGAAGTCATGAGTGACAGTTGATGCATGGAGATTGAACAGGAAGAGGGAGGAAGGGATGTTAAGGAATGGTCACAAGGGTAGTGAAGGAAACTGGGAAAGGATACAGATATGATGGACATTCCATGGAACACAGGATAAAAAGATGGTAGAGGCAGTTGTACAGGCACTGATTCACAGAGGTTTCACATGGGAAAGCAAAATAGATCCTGGTGGTGTTCCATTCTTCTAATGATGCAATTATAGACTAAGGCTGAAATACTTACGATAGGCCACATTTAATGCATTGATCTGCATGCTTACCTATTTGTTTTATGGCAAATACTTCTATGCAGAGTCACTCTTTTGGTTCCAGATATATTTGCAGTCACTCCCGTGTGAACCTGTCCTTTATGACACACATGTCTCTGCTTGTGCACTCACCTTCTGCTTGACTGTAAGATAGCTGAATGATTCCAGCCACTCCGCAGCAAAACTGCTGCCACTAATGTTCTCCTGGGTTAATGCAAAGGCAATGCCAACTGCTTTCTGGATGCCTCTGTCCAGTGGGCTGTGCATCCTTTAAACAGTTGTGTGGGTTAGATTAGATCTCCCCAGTTTGTTGATGAGAATGTCAGGTCGGACAGAATCAAAGGCTTACAGAAGTCTAGAGAGATTACATCTTCTGCATCCTTTTTATCTACAAGGTCTGCCACTCCATCATAGGGGGAAATTAAATCCGTCTGGCATGATTTGTTCCTTTTAAAGCCCCATTGGTTGCTGCCCAGTCTGTTATGCTCCTGGGTGATTGCAAATTGATCATTCCGATGATTTATCTCAGTGACTTCCCTGGCATTGTGTTTTAGGCTGGTCATTTTTTTTTTCCTGAAGATGGACACTGTGTTTACACCTTTTTTTAAAAAAAAATTTTGAGGATTTTCTCTGGCGTGCAAAACATTTACTGACTGATGTTTGACAATATATTTTATGATATTTGTTTTTATACTGTTATAACTTGTCATTTGGACAAGTGTCAGTAATTGACCAGTTTTTTTTTTTTACACCTGTATCAAACTCAGATGCTCTAGTTTCTGATTTTGTCATTTATCCAACATTCATTGAGAGCCTGGGAGCTTTAAAAATATGTAGGTAAGCACTGAATTAATAACCAATGTTAGCATTTCTTCTAGGCTCTGCCCCACAGTTACCTGGCAACAGCCAGGTATGCCTGTCTCAATACAAACGGGGCTGCTTGCCCACTCCTCATTCTCTTTCTCCCTTGCTCTCTTCCACTCTTCTCTTCCTCTCTGTCCCTTCTCTTACCATTTCCCTCCCCCTCTCTCTCTTTATGAGCTCATGGCTGACCTCTACAGTGCTATTCTCTCTCTTTCTCTCCCTCCCCCCTCTCTCTGTCTCCTTCCTAAACTGCCCTCCCAATGACATAAATAAACTCTATTCCATACTATACTCTTCTTGTGGCTGGTGCCTCAGGGGAAGGGATGCCTCAGCATGGGCCCACATGTGTACAGTGTCTTACGGAAAGTGCTGTTTTAGGGTGACTCAGATAAAATACCTGGAAGACGCAATCTTTTGTGCTGAGGAAAGGTTTCCCAGAGATGACATTGAAAATGAATTATCTTGGATAGATACCAGTTAGTAGGTATCAGAGACCATGATGAAGAGAAAGACCTAGAAAAAGCAGAGTTTTTCAAATGAGAGGGAATAGGATTTGCAGAAGTACAACCCTGAAAGTGATGATGGTTGGACACTGTGGGGCATTTTCAATAATATTTAAGCAATGATTTTCTGTATTAGATACTCTAGACTAACTGGATTGTTGGAAAACTGGACAGATGTCATTGGTGAGATAGGAGGGGCTTGATCAACAGCAGAACAGATTGGTCCTACTTGAATGAAAAGAGGGTGTTGAGCCCATATTCAGTTCTTTATTGAGAGTATTTATTATTCTGATTCATAGATCCACAAATACTAACTCAAAATACAAACGTTAACTCAAAATAGATTGTATGTCTGACCTCTATTTAAAAAACTGTTTTATGTATATTTTATGTATTCCTCTCACAATATGGAATTTAACCAGGAAGCCTTAGACACACAAGGCAAACATTCTTTCACTGAGCTGCACATTTCACCCAGACCCTGAATGTGATTTTAGTAGTCACCGAACCTACCACCACTCTAGATGAAAATATAGAATACTTTTTTTTATTAGTTAGTAAATTAGAGTGCTTGAACTGCTCAGATGACATCCCATGAACTGTGGCTTAAGAAAAGTTTGTTCCTCACAGTGCTAAAGGTAGACAAATTCAAAATCAAAGCACTAACACATTAGCTGCCTGGAGGAGGTTTTCTTACTGGCTTGTGGTACATACTGTATTGTGTTGTGTCTTCATGCGATAAAGACAGACAAGGAAAAGGCTGTGTTCTTTTATAAGACACTAATTCTATTGGTTCAGGCTCTGCCCTTTGACCTCATTAACCTTTATCATTGGCAAATGCAGTCCTATTTGGGGCTAAATATTACACATACACATTTGAAGCAGGTATAGATTAGGCCTTGGCATCTAGGATTAGCTAAAACTTTCTCAGATGCTGTTGCAAAAGCATGACTCATAAAAGAAAAATAATGAGATTCTATTTCATGGCAATTAAAACTTCCTGTATGTTGGGGAGGAAAACTAGCAAGAGAGTTTTAAAAAGCCACATGTAAAAAAAAAACAGAATTTTCAAACCAATATTTGTCAAAGGATTTGTGTCTATAATATAATGACTTGAAAACTAAATAAAAAGAAAGCAAACTCTCGAGTACACATACTGGGCAAACATCTTTAACATATATTTCCCCATAGAAATTCATTCGATGGAAATAAACAGGTGACATGAGCCATTATTATTGATATTCAAAAAGTTAAGAGTTAGCTAAGATGTCCTGATTGGATTTTATGAAGTAGATACTATGAAGCAAACTTGTGTGTTCACAAGGAACCACAGAGACTCTTGTGAAGGACTGGTCAGAATATGAAATGAGCCCAGCACACATGAGAAGACTAGCAAAGTTAAAATATACCATGTTTTTTTATTCAACCACATGTAGGTATATATGCATGAAAACCACAAGCATGTGCCCATACACAGATGTCTACACAGTCTTGGCTTTACAATGCTCCAACCCCAAAACAGATTAATTGCAGGACAAAGAATAAATGAATAACAAAATTGTGACATGTCCACATATGTGATACTTCTCACAAGCAGAGAGAGTGATCTTTTGCCAGGCAACAACATGGCTAGATCTCAAATAATTAAATTGAGTGAAAGAAGCCAGACTAAAGAAAAGCACATTCTATATGTCTCCATAAATAATAGAAGTCTAGAAGGCAAACTCATATATAGTTAAAAAGAGGTTAGTGCTTGACAAGGGGTCAAAGGTCATGGGGAAGGGTTAGGAGGGTTACCAAAGGGCACAGGGAAACTTGTGGAGTGATGGATATGTTCATTATCTTGACTTTGTGACAGTCTCTTGGGTATTTGCATGTGCCAATACTAATCAAATTTTACATTTTAAGTATGCATATGTTATCGTGTGTGAATCATACTTTAATAAAGTTATTACACTTGAGTTTCTCAATATATCAAATATAAATTTAGCATTGATGTTTTTGATTCTTAATAACATGAAATATATAAAAATAAAATTGAAAAAAATGTGTTAAAGTTTTTTATTTACTGGAAATTTTAAAAGTTGAGAAAATTTAAAGACCTAGATACATTCAGGACTATAATCAAGAAACTTAAATATTATTAAAAAATGTCAGCACTTCCAAGTTCTAATAAAACCACAAACTATGAGCATATGTGTGTGTAAGAGGAAGAGAGAGAGGCAGAGAGAGAACAGAGAAAATGTAGCAGACAGAAAAATTGGAGACTTTAACTGAATTATAAAAGTAAAAGAAAGATCAGAATAGAAGAAATATATGAATAAGAAACAGATGGAGCACTTCCTTAGCAAGTGCCAACCTATGTTTATAAAAGTGGGTAATATAGACTTATATCAAGGGAAAACAAATAGATTAGGGTTCACAAATAGATATGTGAATATTTTGCCATTTATTTTTCAAACAGCAATGGACTTATTAAAAATTTAATAACTTCTATAATTAGAAATACATTCAATGATTTGTGTGTGTGCATGTGTATGTGGGTCAGAGGACAATTTGAGGGAATTTGCTTTCTTCTTCTATCCTTTCTATCCTTCTATCTCCTTCTAGCCCAAGGGCTGAATTCACTTGTCAGGCTCAGAGGCAGGCATATGCTGAGCCATTTTACTTGTCAAAGAATTTCTGTTTACCAAAAGACATTCGAAAGTAAAAATTTATATCATAGAAGAGAAGAAATATTTTAAGAGTCTATATAATATATAAAAATCAAGCCAACAGCGAACTCTAACAAACCAAGTGTACAAAAGATGCATAATGAAGCGGCTAAAGGTCAAAGGGCCTTCATCTGGTGCTTTTAGAAATGAAAGTCTGGGGAAGGATTGAGAGACCCAAAGAGAATAGAGACTCCTTGGCAAGACCAACAGAGTCAGGTATCTGGATTTTGGGGGGCTCCCAGAAACTGAACCACCAACTAAAGAGTGAGCATGGGCTAGACCTACCCCAGCCCCCATGTAGCAGATGTGCAGCTTGGTCTTCATGCAGGTCCCCCAACAACTGGAGCAGGGACTGACCCTGACTCTGTTGCCTGCCTGTGGATCCTGTTTCCCTAACTGGGCTGACTTTTTCTACCTAATGGGAGAGGAGATGCCTAGTCTTGCAGTGACTTAATATGCCCAGTGTGTGTGTGTGTGTGTGTGTGTGTTACTCATGGGGCTTCCCCCTTCTTAGTGGAGAAGGTGGATGGAATGTGGGAGAAGCTCTGTGAAAGAAAGAATGGGAGGAGGGGGATGATATTGGGATGTAATGTGAATTAATACATTAATGAAAAAAAGAAATTAGCCTTTATCTGGAAATGGGGATGGAATAAACAAGACAAAACAAAAAACCCAGCAAGGTGCAGTTCCTAGAGAATAATACTATTGATTAAAATTAAATTAAAGGCTAAAAGATTAAAAATAAAATGAAAGCATCCAACTGAGCAGTGGAATGAGCAGATATGTTCAGCACTATTAACCATCAAGGAGATGCTGTTTAAGAGCACAAAAATGTCACTATTCATCAGAATGGCCTAAATGAAAGCCGACTCCCAAGGCGAATCATCTGACACCAGAAGTCTAACACATTGATTGTGGGAATCATATCCGTGCAAACTTTTCCGAGAGTATTTTGGAATCCTTCATTAAAATTAAGCCTCTCTGTTTACTGTTAACTGCAGTTTTCTTTCTTGGTGTAGGCACAATAGAAATGATTGACATAAGGAAGGTGATTTCTCCATGTTAAAACCGAACATAGCCCCCCAAAATGATGTTATAATATGTCAAGTGAATATATATTGCAATTAAAACAAAGAAACTCAGGCATTGGTTCAGTGCCACACACATAATGTTAAGCAAAATAGGATGGAGTGTAAAACAGGCTTAAGAAGCAATTTTATTTATGTATAACAAGAAATGGCCAAGACCTTATGAAATAATTTAGTGGTGTGTACATAGGTCTTAGAAGTTAAAAACCAAGAGGCGATTGCTACAGAGAGGCAGAAAATTGTTTCCTTTGTGGGTCCAGCAGGAGTATGGAGTGTAGAGTGAGAGAAGAGGACTAGCAGAGTTGTGCCCTTTACAAAGACAGTAATACTTATTTTCTTGAGCATTCAGGCATGTTCATTGTGATTCAGTTTGATAACTTTTTGAGTTACATCGTCTTTATCTTCCGTATTTGCTCTTTGTACAATAGGTTTTACTTCCCTTTTTCTGTAGAGAAAAAAAAATGATGTGAAAAAGAGGACTTTCGAAGGAAATAACCTTGGTTGTTGATTTCTAGGAATTGCTGCTTGTTGCCTAAACTCTCGTTGGCACACTGGCTATTTTCCAGTGCCTTCTGAAACATTACACATCACCTCAGCGCTCATTCCTTCATTCTGGCACACTAAACACCTTTTATAAAAATACAACTACATCTGGTAGTTTGAAGGGCTGTCACCACGAGTCTCCTATTTCTAGATCCCAGAATTCTGTCCCGCAAGTCTACAGTGATTCATTTACATTATGGGTTAAATTGTCTTGCCTGAGCTGGGCAGGAATTTAACTGCCGTTTATAACATTGTTTCTGTAGGGATTAAATTCAGATTTCAAAACAAAGTATGGGAATATGATCTATCTGTCATTTGGGGAATGCCTGTACCGGCACTTGCGTGATGTAAGGGAGAACGGACAGAAGCTAGATTCTGACTAACGAGGCTCAAGCTTTTTTTTTTTCTTTTAGGTAGGTAGTACTTATTGGTAGAAAAGTGTTGCTTTTGCTCTCCACTGACCTGATTTGAAATGAACTCAGTACCTTAATTTGTAAGTTTGGAAAAAAAATAGTTACATCTAGAAGATGTCACCTGGTTCAAATGAGATGAAATACTCCATGAAGATTGGAAGTGGAGGCTTACAAATAAGAATAAAGTCAGGCATAAGAGATGAAGCTAATCACGAGGGCTAGAAACAAACTAGTCATATAATATGTTTGCCTAAATCTCCCGAGTGCTTATGATCTGATTCAGATCTTGAGATGCTATGCTAAGCACAGACCCTGTTTGCTATTGAACATACATAGCTTTGTCTTGTTCAACTCTATAGATTTATACAGTATTTTGTACACATTTAGGTTATCAGGAAGATTATTCATATAATTTGAAATTATACTAGATCCTGAGAAAGATTTTCAAAGTTTTCTAAGGTATGAAATATTCAGTTGTTTCTCTATGGTATCAGTACTTAAACTAAGGGCTACTAACTCTCCAAGGACTTTATAGCCAAAGCCTCTATAAAATTATCTTAAAAATCATATCAGTTAGCAATTCAGTTTGCCCATACTTACATCCACCTGGGTTACGGGAGCTGAGTAACTCCATGTCATGGTTTATGGAACTCGTTGTGATGAGGGTATTTTTTTTTCTGTGAGTCAAAGCTGTGTGGCTAACATGGCATGCAATTCTACAACCTGTCCCTGTTAGCTTCCTGCCAGTCTAACCCACTTGCCAGCCCCAAGACATTCACCAACTGGAATGGAGGCCATATACACCCACTTTTCCCAATAAAACATTCTCTAGGAAGCAGGGACAATAATCTCACAACAGCAAAATACTTAGCATTTCCATTGCTGTAAAATCTCAAAGACTTAGTGTAAATCACCTAAATCCACCATATACAGGTTATTGAGATGGCTTGTCATTTTACTCTGTGCCACATGGCACAATGATAGTGACGGTAAATTGTGTCTATGAATATCTGAAGCGGATCCATCCTATATGCAGCCACCAAACCCAGACACTATTGCTGGTACCAAGAAGTGCTTGCTGACAGGAGCCTGATAGAGCTTTTTCCTGATAGTCTCTGGAGAGCCTGACCAATACAGATGCAGATACTCACAGCTAACCATTGGACTGAGCCCTGGGAATCCAATGGAGGAGTTAGGGGAAGGACTAAAGGAGCAGAAGGGGTTTGCATCCCCATAGGAAGTACAACAATATCAACCAACCAGACTCCCCAGAGCTCCCAGGGACTAAACCACCAACCGAAGAGTACACATGGAGGAACCCATGGCTCCAGTTGCTTATGTAGGATTGCTTTATCTGGCATCAGTGGGAGGGAAGGCTCTTGATCCTGTGAAGGCTGGATGCCCCAGTGTAGGGGAATGTGAGGTCAGTAAGGCAGGTGAGGGTGGGTGGGGGGAGCACCCTCACAGAAGTAGGGATGATGAGATAGGGGGCTTGCAGAGGGGAAACTGGGAAGGGGGATGACATGTGAAATATAAAAAAATATAATAACAAATAATAAAAAAATTCATCAGAGGTTGAATTTGGCTTGTCGGCTGTTGGTCTTGTCTGGTCTGCTGAACTCTTTGGACAAATGGAAGAATCAATAGAATATTCCAGTTGGGAATTTTACAACTGTCTTGGAGAAGCACTTTCTAGAACAGCAGTTCTCAAGCTGTGGGCTATGTTCCACTTTGGGGTTGCATATCTGATATATTGCATATCAGATATTTACATTACAATTCATAACAGTCACAAATTACAGTTATAAAGTAGTAGCCTCAGCATGAGGAACTGTGTTCAAGGCTTGCAGCAGCAGTAAGGTTGAGGACCACTGCCCTAGAGAGTCTTGGGTGGCTGTTTAATTTGTCACTGAAATTTACATCAGAGGGAGGACCCTGACTGTTTAATACATCAAAAGTAAAGAACTCTTATATTTTCTGGAAATCTTCAGTTCTCAAAGTTTTATCTTTGTTTATCTTCCAGTTTTATTTTCAGAGGAAATACATTTTATTTACTACTCGCACTACAGTGTAGCTGATTTCCTCCACCCCAGCCGGGGGTCCTTTGCAAACATTGAGCTATATTCACAGCCCGAGCTAGTAGGTTTTTAAGTCATCTGCTTGGAGTTATATATCCATTCCAACTGAGTACCTTTTAGTCAGAGAAGGAGGAGACGCTGAAGAATAACCCCCAGGGAGCTGCTTCTTGGTAGTTAGGGTTTTGTATCTTTTCTGGAGATTTTTTACTTCCCATTTTTATTCATAGAGATGAAGGAAGATGAGAAAAAGCACTTCGTTGTGGTCCTATTGTTTCTGGTCCAACAGGGTCAGAAGTGCTTGTAGACAGAAGCATGGCCGATTTCACAGTGACCCAGAATTAGCCCGACTTCAAAGAGCTTCCTCTTTTCTCTGCATGAAGAACTCCTTAAAGCCATCCTTTTTCCTTTTACAAGGTGAATGCTTCAAAGCCTGCGGGAGGGTGTTCCCTTCCCAGTGTTTACCTTCCAGAGGTGAGCAGTTCACAGGCCTCTCTCTGTTTGTACAGTAGAATCTAATCGTTGGCTTGGAGGCAAGGGCTCTCCCCAGCCCTGTTCCACTGTCAGGAGTTTCCCGTGCTCATTTTTCACTTACTGATGCATGAAAGAAACTGTGCCAGGAGCCCAAAAAAAGCTGCATTAAATTTCTCTGGAGTATATTTCTGTCAACATTGTGTATCCCTTAAAAAAAGACCTTGATTCTGTTTTCAAAGCTTTCTTTCTATTCCGCAGGTTACAAAATGTTCTCTGAGTGCTTAGAAATGACAGGCCAAGTGAACTAGTGAGAAAGCACACACCAGTCTTCCCTGAGAACTGTGAGACAATGTACCAGATTGCCAACCCTAGCACTTGAAGCAGAGCATCCCATGTAAGGATCAGCCTCTCCAGGCAAGATAACTTTGGGATGCTGTGAAAGATGCACAGTGTTGTGCTCTGTGGTACAGGAACAGCTAGGAAGGCATCCTGAAATTGCAATGAGAACTGCTAACAAATCCTTTCAGGCCCTTTGTAACCTTGTTCCATTTGTTCTAGCAAGCTGTATGATGCTGAAGATGAAGGCTGTGGTTTGGTAGCCTAGAATCTCTTTTTAAGAAAAAGAACACATTACTTTGTAAGGTGTGTGTGTGTGTGTGTGTGTGTGTGTGTGTGTGTGCGTGTTTTGCATACATGTGTAAAATGTTTAGCTCTTATGTGAGATAAATTTAGAAATAGCTAAGGATCATTTTGAATTGGGTCTTTGTCCAATGAACACATTGTCATTTTCTGCATTGCCATTCAGTAAAATCAACAGATTACTAAAAATAAATGGTAAGATGTAATAATATCTACATCTATATATTCATAGTACATATATAGACATATGTATTATGAGATGAGTCATAGCACTACATCATACCTGTTGTAACCAAATGGAAGTAAACACATTGGAAGCTAATGCTGGGTGATTAGATTATGAATTACTTCATGTATTTATACTACCAAAGAGTCAGTTCCTCTTTTCTTTAGATATGATCTCGTGTAGTCCAGACTGCCTCAAAGTAGATATTTATCTAAACAAGATATCAAAACAACTTTGAACTTCTGATCCTTCTGTTACTTCTGCCTGAATGCAGGGATTACAGGTGTGTGCCAACACACTGAGTTCATGTAATTCAGGGATCAAAAATCAGGATTTTGTGCATACGAGGCAAGCTGTCTACCAAAAGATATTAATTCATGTTGTTAAAATGATTTTACTGATTGTAAAGTGTGTGTGTGTGTGCCTTTGATTACATTCCCTGTGCAGGCTCTATGATGGAGTTGATTCTTGTGCAGAGGGAGTTAGAGGTGATTGTGAAGTGCCTTGTGTTGGTGCTGGGATCCGATTGCGAGACCTAAGTAAAACCAGTAAGTACTCTTAACTGTTGAACCATTTCTTCATCCCTCTAACTAATGTTTAAAAATCTAGCAAAACTGATTTTCTTTTGCAAAATTATGTCGTCTCTGGCAAAACATAAGAACATCAACATTATTTTACACAGTGCAACCATCACCATGATAAACACGACAAACGAAACAATAACTGCATTTTATCAATGGCCTTCTGTGCCAAATTTGGCGTGATTATGCCTCAGACAAATGATCGCTAATCAACAAAGCAGTGTTCAACACGATCACTAAATACCACACTCACAGCGACTGATGTGTATCGAGAGTAGGTTACTTGCTAGAAGTCACACATGCTGTATGTGGTTGGACTCTGAGGTTTTGATGGCGTCAAGAGGCTCATTTTCCAGGGGACAAAGACAGGTATCTGGCACTGTCCTTTCCGGCCTGACTTAGAAATAACTTTGAACTTGATCATTTCTCTCCAGTGGTGACTGCCTTTCCAGGTTTGTATGTACCTTTCCACACCCATACTCTCTTCCTCAGTCCCAAAAGAAGCTTCCACTTGCTGGCTTGCTTCTCTTCTTCTCTCCCTCCTTTCTCCTTCCCTCCCTTCCTTCCACTCTCTTTTCTGTTATTTTTTCTTTTCCTCCCACTCTTTCTTCCTGTCTCTACCTTTCCTATGTTTTATTTCCTCCTTTTCTCCCTCCCTCCATCTCTCCTTCTTCCTTCCTTCCCTCCCTCCTTCCTTCTTCTTTTTATATATGTATATTTTTATACGTATGTATTTGTTCAGGGGTGCATGTGTTCATATGTGTGTGCAAATGGAAGCCAGAGATCAGCCTCAGATGGTTCACAGGCACCCCAGCCACCTTAGTATTGCTTGTTTTGTTCTTGATTCGGACTTTCTCACTCACCTGGAACTTCTACAGTGGGTGTAGCTGAAGTTCTAATGATTCACCACCTGCTCCTTGGCAAGTCCTGTGATTTCCATATTGTTATTTTATAATTTATGTGTATATGTTTTTCTCACCATAACCAGAATTTTTTTTGAAGTTAAGTGTATATATTTCCTATATTTGTGCATTTATTGAGGCATAGCATAACCCTAAAGGCAACCCAGCAGACTTAATGAGTTTGTGGTTCTACCACTCTGAACCCTCTGACCATTTACAGGTGACGGAATTTCATTACATTGTAGCCTTTTGGCTGGGAACTTGTAGCTAATGTTACTAGCTACATAGAGTTGTTGGAAAGATTGAACAGCATAACTGTAGCTTCAAGTGCTTAAAGGCCCATAAAATCATTCAGTAAATATTACTACTATTGTTAGCATGGGTACAGTGATTATCATTCCTAGTGACAGCACAGAAAGCTGTATAGTAAACAGACAATAGACACAATTTTCAAAAAGCATGAGGTATGATTTTTTTTTGCTTTGAATTTTGAGACTGAGTCAAGCAGAGATGAGATTTCAGTCTTCTTGCCTCAATAGCTCAAATGCTGGGATTGCAAGCATATACCACTACATTAGTCACATTAGTGTGTGTGTGTGTGTGTGCCACACAACAGCCTCAGCTATCACTGTCTGTGTTTGTTCATGTGGGATTTGGGGATCAAACTCAGGTCCTCATATTTTTGTGACAGGCACTTTATAGACTGAGGCATCATCCTGTTCACTCTATTGTTACATTTATAGAAGTGCTTACATCTATTGTGGCATAAATATTCATGATAGCTATTGAATATTTTAAACTTTTTAACTTATAATTATATAAGTCACATTGTATACATTTACAAAATCCAGAGAATTATAGTCTTACGTGCTAGCCACAGCAAGAGTGGACAAAATAGAGACAAAGAAGGAAATGAGAACTTCCACAATAGTATTATAGTTTTTGCTACAACAAGGTAGATTTCATAATCTAGGTATACTGAAAAAAACAAACTTCCTAGGTCATAAATGAGTGGGGAACTTGAGAGACTGGTAGGATCCTGAGTGGTTGGTGGGACCCTGAGTGATGGGTAGGATCCTGAGAGTCTGGGTCTTTTCATACCAGCATGTTCATCGTCTTGGAGAGGCTTGTAGAAAGGAGGTAAGAAAGTCAGTTGGTTTTCCTGCTTGTCTGATACCCATCCTGACTCACCTACAATCAGAGCATTTGTCTCTTTCGGGGTGATTGTTAGTAAATGATGACTAATGTTCCCAGGCTAATTGGTGATTCCAAAATGCTTTCCAGAGAACTGAGATGCTCTGTTGTGCAAGTCCATGTCCTTAATACCTTATCAGATAAAACAAATGATCTCATCTCACTTCTTCCCGACTGGCACTACAGTGCTTTCCTGGTCAGAACGATTGCATTTTGGATTCAGTTTGTTCAGAAGTCAGATGTGAAACGGCTTCTCTTTTATTGGCACTGAATTCAGTGCTGTTTAGCATGGTAAAAGGATATAAGAGAAGCTTTTAAATTCTAGGTTCTGTGTGGGTATGTCCTGCCTGTAGCCTACACCTCAGGCTGAGGCCCTTCTGTGACTGACAGAAGAAGGTGGTCATTTAAGTTTCCAAATAGTGAGTAATGAGGGTGATCAATGAGTTGTCACTTGTTACTGAGAAGAGTTAAGTACCTGATGTGCCAAATCTGAGTAACTGTGCCTCACAGTGATAGGCTAATGAGAAAAAAGAAGCTCTGGAGCCTTGAAGCCTGAGTGTGTTAATAGTCATAGGTTGTCTCTCACACGGTCAGTTGTTGAATTCAGTTTCATCCACTGCTCTTATTGGTGACTAGAACACCAGAAACATAATGTATGGTGTTTTAGAAAATATCCATAGTCCATAAGTCAGGAAAAACTCAGTGAAAGCTACTCCCTAAGGAGAAGGAATGTGTTATTCCAGTCAACAGGAGGTAAGTGATTGAATAAACACTGTGTCATTTTTCAGAATTTACTAAGTGATGGATGGTGTGTGTCAGACTGGCCCTTCAATTCAGTTAGTGTGTCCTCACTCAGCTTCAAAGCCAATGATGTTCCATCCTTCCTGGGGACTACTGAATGACTTTTTGCATCTTTAGGCCATGCAACTATCTCTGTCAGACCCAGGTCGTGTTCTTCTGTCTGACTGCTTCTTTCTACTCCAGCATCTAGAAATGAATCTTACCATCTCCACCCAGCTTGACTTCATACTCTCTTTCCACCCTTGTCTGACTTGATGCAGATTATTGGCTAAACCTTAATGAGCCATTGAGCTTAGTGTTGATGTCTCTTCCACGGCAGCAAGATTCTCCTCTCCCCATCTCTCATCTTAACACATACCTCTCTTCGCTTCGCCTGTCTCCTCAGATGCTATCACCTCCGCAAAGATCCTCTCAAAATATTCCTTCTGCCCAGTAACAATTTAGACTCTGCCCTTAGATGCTCCTCTGAAGCTTTGCTGATTGTCAGTTCCTCCACGAGCCTTAGGACACTTTGATAATGGCACATGTTTGAGAAAGACTTCACACTGTCCGTGTATCACAAATGCTAATACACAAAAGAGCTCAACAAACAGGTGTAAATTAGATACAAGAACTTACTTGATTCGTATATGACCATTCTCATTGTATGGCTACGAAAACTGGAGTATGCTCATCCAAAAGACACAGTAAGACTGTGGAAGCATTTGGCTGAAGCTACGGTTTCCTTGAGTGGAATCAATGGCCATTAGTCTTTGGGTACTCACATTCACCTCTAAGTGGAGGAACAGATGGACACATAAAAATTAGTTAAGGATAAGTCAGAGTAATTACTCAAAAAGTTGATCATCATCTTATCATATCATGTAAACAAGGAATGCAAGAACAAATGCCACAAAGATTTTTAAGGTTATATTGACTCTGACCTGTGACACTCCACTAATAAAGTTGAAGAGTCAGTGCAAAGGTCCAGAGTCACCCTTGTGAAATAGGAGAACTGCTCCTCGGGTGGCAGCAGGCTTCTACTCTTTCTAATATGCTTCTCACCAGTGAACAATAAGTTGGAAATAATAATAATAATAATAATAATAATAATAATAATAATAATAATAAATAAGAACCCCCCTGATTCTTCCAAGTCACCTTGCAGCTGAAACCTGTAGCTTCACATTAGCATAGGGTAATTTATAGGACCCAGGGTGACTGTAAATTAAGAAACGTAGGAATGAATGCAGGGGATGAAGGCACTCAAGTCGTTATTCATAATTTGGATTCTCTGCCAATCCCTTTATTCTCAGCAACCCAAGAATTAGAATTCCTGTTTTCTTTTATGTTATTGTGTCCTATTTTATCTAAAGTCTCTTTCTTCTGGGAATTCGACTATGTCCTGAATCACTACAAAGAAAACCAATAGAAACAAATAAATGAAAAAAATTATTTGCTTTTTCAAAACTTGTCACTCATTTTTCTGTTTAGAAAAAGTGTGTATGAGACAAACATCTGAAGGAGACATGGGCAACTCTTGGACACATGAAGATGGTGTTCCAGTTCATTTTACTTTGGTGCCATTTGTTCTCCTGTTCCAACCTTTTAATGAAGCAGAAGTCTGTGGTGGGATATGAAAGTTGTGCAGGGGTGAATGCAGGGCAAGATCCCAGAAAGTACAGGAAACCCAGGTGAGGTCAGGCTTCCCTGGGAACCTGGGATCTTCTCCTCATTCCCCTCTCACTCTACAGAGAAAATTCTGGGCTGTCAGCAGCACGAAGGATCAACTAGCAGTGAAGAGAATGTGCCTAATCCTCTGGAAGCTCTCTTAGGATAGAGTTTTCTTTAGCCTGTCAGTAGAGGATAGAAATAATTCACTTCTGAATCTTAGCACCTTTATTTTCTGGATGGTTAAAATGAAGTTTCAGATTTTAAACTTAATTTAATTATACATACATACATACAACATACATACATACATACAACATACATACATACATACATACATACATACATACATATGAGTATATATATGCTTGCATGCATGTGTACTGCATGCATGCAGGAGGCTATAGAGGTGAAAAGAGGTGTTTGATCCTCTGGAAGTAGAGTTATAGTTGGCTATGAACCACCGTGTAGATTCTGGGAACTGAAGCAGGGTCCTTGCAAAAGCAATAAATGCTCATAATTGCTGAGCTATCTTTTCAGCCTCTAAACTTATAAGATTTTTAATTCCAGCAATCAGAATGGCCTAAGAACCCGAGTTTTAAAGATGAAGATAATAGAAACCTAGGTAACTTATTTCCCATAGTTTGGAACACATGGTCTGTCTTGTTTTTGAGATTTCAAAGTGGCTTCGGGGATTAAAATAGTCATATTACTTCATGCTTTTCTTTCATGCATAATGTTGGAGTCTATTAATTATACAATGGCACTTAATTTAAAATATACGCTGAGAACAAAAGGGCCCCTTTTTTGTACATCTAAAGCAGATCTCGCTCATCTCATTGTTGAAAGGTCTCTGGTAATGTTGTTCTTTTTCCTGCAAATAATTGGCATTGCGACATTCCTCTATCTTTATTTTTTAATAGTTTAATATGATTTGTACCTGCCTCAGCTTCCCATTTAATCTGCGGCTCCTCGCCATATCAGCCCCCGTTCATAGCAAGAGCGAGGCTGTTTTTGTTAGATTAGCATTCTTCTCCTTCCTTTGTATGTTTTAGCTTTCAGCTCTACCTACTTAGTTTTAACAGAGTTGGTAGCAGAAAGTGCCAGAATGTCGCCCAGTGGGAAAATCAACTCAGGAAAGACCTGCTGCTGAGAATTTGACTATGGAGCACCTCTTCCCTTTTCTAAGCCCATCTGTCACTCAACGGTTGTGTGTTCTTCCCAGGAGTCAGAAGTTATAATTTCCCTGACCTCAATTGACAACATCCTTTTCCTTTATATTACAGGTGAACATAATTATTCCTTTATATTACAGGCTCATTCTCATGTATATTCTTAGAGAGACTTGTCCCCAAAGACAACATTGAAAAATATAAAGGAGGCCAGTGGTGAGTTGCATCATACACCTAATCCGAAGAGCAAGGGGTGGTGGCCCTTTAGATCATGAAGAATCTGTTATCCTTCTTCCAACAAGAAACACATCTTAGCCTTTGGTTTGAACCCAATTGTCTTTAACCTGGGTATGTGATCATTTGGTGATAAGAGAGCATGACAGGTATAGTATTCCTTAGGGCTATACAATTTCTGCTATTAGATGACAAAGTTGTGTGTGCCTATGTGCATTTTTATGAGGTGTTTCTTAGACTGTGAGATTTTTCTCAGTGAGACAGGATACCAAAAAGACTAAGTGCCATCAGTGTCATGATCCAATGGGATGGACTGTAAAAAGTAGTCCCATGTTAGGATATCACTACCTTTCCGAAAATTGGAGCCAATTTCTGCATAAACTTGATTTAAAATGGCAGACTCCTACTGCTTTGGAGGATTACTCTTGTTTTGGAAAGATCATTAGAATTACCCCAACCCACAGAGCTAGGAGGTCATCTATCCTGATGTAGTTTCTGTATCACCCCCAAAACGAGTAGCAGGGTTTTTAGTTGTGGTTAGCTTTTTATGTTTTGTTGTTGTTGTTTTGATTTTTGGTTTTGCTTTATGGAGGGATGGCAGTGCTGAGGATCGAACCCCAAGGCTTTATCAGTGCTAAGCAAGACCTCTACCAGGATTGCCACCTCTCCATTTGTGCCCCATTGCACCTCTCATTTTCCAAAACATTCTCTGACTATTGATTGAATTTTGAGGATGAAGGAAAAAGAAAGCAGACATCAGGAATAAAAATTCTGTGAGAATTTCTCTACTTCTCCCTTAGTCTATAAAGTCGCTGGACACAGGCAGAGATTTTCTACTGAAAACCTGCTCTGGTCAGAAGACTAGATAAAATCTCATTAGTAAAGAGATCAGTCTTCAGACAGATGTTAAAGGGATGGGAGATTTCAAAGGTCCCTTCAATTCTTTTGTGTTAGTATCTATTACTCAAGAGTTTACCAAGTTTTACCTGAAAGAACTCATCCAACATGCACCACAGCATATATATCATAATAAAACCAATTGGTTCTGTTTTCATATCTTTAAAATTAGAATAGTCACACTTCTGTTTCATATGCAGAAACAGCCTAAGCAAATATTTACTTAGAACATGAGCTACATTTTCTATTATAATTACAGTCATAATTACAGTAAAATTTGCTGAGCAGGAAACTCAGAAACACACACATAGGGAACCTGCATGAACGGTTAACCTTACCTTTATGTTTGCTTACTCCATCTTCATTGAGTTTATGTTTCAAAACTTCATCTATTTTATTTATATAGTTGGCGTATGTGTGTATGTATGTGTGTAAGAATGTTTACATTTGTATGGGCACTTGTATCTGTGGTGCACACTCAGAGGTTAGAGGACAACCTGCAGGAGCCTGCTTTCACTTTCTGTCATGCAGGTCCCAGGTTTGGTTGCTGGCACCTTTATTCACTGAACGATCTGGCTGGTCCAAATCTAAGTTTAATAATATGCTAAGAATTGAAAGTTAGTTTTTGACTAACTATACATATAGCAGGACCATATTAATATATGTATGTATGTATGTATGTATGTATGTATGTATATGTTCAGGTGTGTGTAGGTGTGTGTGTGTAGGGGTGTGTGCAGGTACACATATGTTTGTATGTATTTGGGGGCCATTGGTCAATCTTGGATCTTCTTCCCCAAGAGCCGTCTACCTTGTATGCTACATGCTTTCTCACTGAGCTTGGACTCACTAGCTAGGCTAGTGTGACTGACTAATGAGTTCCTGGAATCCCCCTGTCTTTACCCAGACATCAGTGGGAATACCACCATGTACAACTGTGTTGGCTTTTATATGTGGCGTCTGAGAATCAAAATTAAGTCCTTATTCTTGCACAGTATAAGTATTTCATGCACTGAGTTGTTTCCCCAGCAAATAACTTATTCTTTAACTCATCTTCTTTTGGAACATCTTTCTTCTGCATCCTCATTGGATGTCGCATTTTAATGGATTCTTTTTCCTTATCTAAAAAAAATGTATTGGACCTATATTTCCTCCAGATTCTATGCTTTAGAGTTAAGATATTTAAAAGAAACAACCATCCAAATTTGCTACATATTTTCTGCTACTGTGGGAGCCTTTGTTTCTTTCTGATGCTGTTTGTGTTAATTAGGGACCCCATCCATAGAAACTGGGCATTAGCAGGAAGGACACTATTAGTAGAAATTTGGACACACTGAGGAAGGTACATTTTAAAATGTATTTGTGTGATGTATTGACATTGAGCGATTGGTTATTCACCTGTAGAACCTATGAAGTTAAGGAATACTCATATGGCTTATAAAACAGTATGTTTCTAGTAGGGACTAAATATTTATGTATGAAAAAGAACATTTGTGGTCACTTGACTTCAGGTAAAATTACAACTCCATCCATCTTAATGATATGAAGTATGAAATCAGCAAATACTGTTCCCTCCACAGAATATTATGTTGCATAGAGGTGTATTTAAGGAGAAACACTCCTGCCAGAGTGGAAAGGATGGAAATTAAAAGTTCTAACTACACAGAATTCCATCATTCTTCTGATGGTGGTGTCTGTGTTCAGTCCTATTGTGGCCTCTCCCCTTTTGCCCTTGGGCACCCAGCTTGATGAATCACACGCCACTCCTTCTCATCACTGTTGTGGCCATCATTCAAGTTGCTGACATGGCTCTGTATATCTGGGTATCTGGGAGAGACCCAGTCACACACTGTGAGACAATGGTTCCTGTTTGCTTGTTTTGGAGGAAACTAACAATTTAATGGTTGTTTTTAGCCAAACATTTTGTCTGTTGTGGAAAATTTAGTCATATTATTACCACCAATGAGAAACTAGGCTCTTTTAAAACTTGTTATTTAAGTTGATAATGGAATGACTACTACCTGGCTAGCTCTCTATGGTGAGAAAACTGCACGTCAAGAACATCACCAATCTTTCTTATGAACATAATTTTGTTTGCCGTTACATGAAAGTGTGTTAAGATGTTCAGTACAGTAGCTATTGGTCTCAGGTCACTACTGAGCACTTGAAATGTGAGAAGTTCAAATCCAGTTGTATTTGTAAGTATAGGCTATGTTATATATATGATATTACAGACCCCAATAATTTTTGTGTATTGTAGGCTGAAAGGAAATATTTTGAAGCTATTTTACAGGATTTCATAGACCTCATATAAAAGACAGCTCAGTGATTTCTTTACATTGTAGATTGAAAGGGAGATATTTTGGAAATACTATATAAAATACGTTATCAAACCCAATGCCACCAATTTCTTTTTCTCTCTCCATATGCATCTATTAGAAAATTTAAATTATACCTGGCACTTGTATTATATTTCTGCTTGCTAGTGTTTTTTTCCACTAAATCACTTGACTGAGCAGCTTAGCTTTCCAAGACAGTGATCTTAGCTGGAGCTTGGATCCCTTGTATGCCTCTCATCATGAACATAAGTCAAAATGTTATTTGTATTCTTGAAGCAGGAAAGGAACAAAGCGATGGACTGCAAGACTTTTTCTTTTGCTGAGTGTTCTTGTCAAATTCCAAATGTCACCTGTTGAATATGCACATCATCACAAAAATGACTTTTGTGAAAAAAATAAATTCTGGAGGCTAAGAAAGCTGTTTTTGTGAAGATAGGACTTCTGACTGACACAATGCCATTAGTTCTAGTTAAGAAGAGCTCTTGAAGGCAGTCTTCAGAAAGTGATAAATTGAACATGCATATGGTGTACGTGTGTGTGCATGTGTATACGCATGTGCATATGGAGCCAGGGGGTAAGTTCTAGTGTTGTTCTTCTTGATGCTGTAAACTGGTTTTGTTTGTTTGTTTGTTTATTGTTGTTGTTTTATGCAAGATATCACCCTTTTACCTGGAACTTTCCAATTTGCCTGGGCTGGCAGGCCAGCAAAACTCAGGAACTTGCCTGTCTCAGCCTGTCTCATGTTGTGATCAACGGTGTGACAGTAACCATGACATTGGACTATTTAAGATCCAGGGGATCAAACTCAGATCCTGGTGCTTGCATGGCAATCATGTTACCCTGTAAACTATTACCCCAGCCCTGCCTGGTTCCATTTATATGAAATGTCCAAAATGCAGAACCGTAGACAGTAGTTAGTGGTTACCTAAGGGTGAGGTTGGGAGGTTAGAAAATAATAGGAAGTAAAGGATGTATCTCTATGTGTGCTTGATGATAAAAGCTGCTTTGAACTTGACTATAAAAACATTTATGCAATGATACAAATGTGCTAAAGCTATTAAACTGTGTCCTCTAAAAGGCATTTTTTTTATGGTATGTTCCTCAGTGAAGCTGTTAAAATCAGAAGTGTACTGTCATTTCCACTTTATTGGGTTGGTGCCTTGTGAATACATGGTTCAAACAAGGGAACATTGCCTTTGGAGACAAGATCCTTAGCATGTATAGTACGTTCAGGTGTTATAAAAGCTAGCCAGCAGAGAGGAAGCCCATGATCGGCACTAACTTGATTTCTATATGTCCTGTATCACAAATGTGTGGTGTCTTCAGCAATGGGGGTCTTACCATCAAGTTCTAGTTGGCTTCTAAGCTCAATGCCAATAGTCTGTACTACTTTGTGAGGTTTTTGGTCATTTCTAACCAAATTTTTCAGGGGAGGTATTTGTCACCTAGCATTGGGTTTACTGTTGTACAACCTAAGGCTTCTGCAATGAACATTATAGTCTGTGCAGGTCAACTCCAATTAAACTTTTACATAAATGAGCTGTCATCCTTCTGTGGGCACTGTTTGTCTGAAGATAGATTCTGCATCCTCCAATAGTCTCATTTTTTTTGTACCCAATAGGTGACAGAGAAGACTCTTGTCTCTATCTAAGACATCTGTTAGAAGGCACTTTAGCCCTGCCTTTTATAGGGAGGCATCATGACTCAACTGCTTTCTCTGCACAGGTTTTCTCTCTTTTCTTTCCACTGCCATTGGTGGTGATCCTGAGGTCAATTCCTAATAAAAACCTATATTCTCAGAGGCCATTTTAACACATGGCAGTTGCTATTTTTGTTACTTAAAACATAGTTTAGGTCAATTTTTCTGCACATAGAATTCAATGTGTGTGTGTGTGTGTGTGTGTGTGTGCGTGTGTGTGTGTTTGTGTGTGTGTGATGGAGATCTGATTAAAGAAGAAAAGAACAAGTTCTCTGTTTAGTTAAGAAACTAAACAAATAGAAAAAAAGACAACCAAATAGAACTTTTCCAATGGAAAATAATCATGGCAATTGAAACACAATGGATAAAATGAATGATAATTGAGTTCAGCTGAAGAAGGCAAAGACTAGAAGTCAGATATAAAGAAATAATACAGAATGCAGCACACACAAAGTTAGAAAGTCTTAAGAGGTTAACATAATGAGGACTCAAAAGTTCTTACATATGTTTATGGGGAAAGGGATTCAAAATGAAAAAATAATACAGAATAAAGACAGAAATATAATAAAAACAATGGTTGCTAATTTTAAAAAATGAAAAAATATAAAGCTTTTAAATGCAAAAAAACATAAGTTTCCCAAAAGGCAAAAAAAGGCATTTTACCATCTTGTGGGTAAGGTGCATTCAACCATCAACAGATCTTAAAGCCACTAGATGAAAAGATTTGTGAAAAGAGGGAACAATTACAATGACAACAGAGCTTGAAAAGGCAACTCTCAGAAAAACTTCAGAATGACAACAGTCTTGAGTGGAGGAGAGATTACTATTAGTTGAGAAGTCTATACCCAGTTTTTTTTATTGTGAAAGAAAAAGGTAGAATTAAATATTCTTAGACTGAGATATTACTTATATACCTGTATTAGTCAGGGTTCTCTAGAGTCACAGAACTTATGGAATGTCTCTATATATTAAGGGAATTTGTTGTGATGACTTACAGTCTGTAGTTCAACTAACCCAACAATGGTCAACTGTGAATGGGAAGTCTAAGAATCCAGTAGTTGCTCAGTCCCACGAGGCTAGTTGTTTCACCTGGTCTTCTGTAGAAGTAGATTCCAAGAGATGTGTTGGCAAGTAAATGCAAGCAGGCAAAGAAGAGCATATATTACTTTTTCCAATGTAGGTCTCTAACAGATGGTGAGGCCTAGATTAAAGGTGTGTATCAACACACCTGTACCTGGGACTTGTTTTGTCCCAGGCTCATCTTGAACTCAGAGATCTCCTAAGATTAAAGGTATGTACTACTTTGCCTGGGCCTAAGTTTTTCATGGCCACTATGCCTCAAGATCTCCATGCCAATAGCCAGATCAGAAATTTGTGTCTTACAGCCTCAAGATTTGGATCACAGGTGACCCCTCCAATTCTGGATTATAGTTCATTCCAGATATAAGCAAGTTGACAACCAGGAGTAGCCATTACAATACCTTACCTATTATTGAGGATGCTTGGAGAAGAGATTTAACTCCGAAAATGATTTGAGTGTTATTCATGTCAAAATCCTTACTAAAAGTACTCATAAACAGGTAAATTTAAATAAGAATTGACAATGCCAATGGTAATAACAATAAATAATAATGATTAATATTGTTTTAGGACAGTATCAGCAACAAAGACAGACTTGACTTAGGTTTAAAATAATGAATAGAATAGAAGGTTTGGAGACATGGCTCCGTGGTTAAGAGCATTTGCTGTTCTTTCAAAGGATTCAAGCTCAGTTCTTGTATCTGGCAGTTTACAACCACCATTAAGTACAGCTCCAGGGCATCTGACACTATTTTTTGGCATGATGATCACATGAACACACACACACACACACACACACACACACACACACACACACACAATCACAAAGAGTGAGTGAGAAAGAGAAAGATATAAAATGATACGTTAAATAAAATAATGACTAGCAAAATACTGTAAGTAAAAAGAAAAGGGAATGTAGAAGTAGTTTATATTTGATATACAACCTAGATATAATCACAAAGCAGTAAAGACTTGACAGACTAGTTAAGAGTGATTCCTGAGAATTCAGTTCTCCCCACAGACGAGAATCTGAAGATCTCAATATGAAAATCAGAATGTAAAACTTGGACTAGAATATATTCATGATATTAGGTAAGGAAATGATTTCTACAACATGATTTGAAAAGCTAAAATGTTGAAACATTTGAATAGTTCTGTGTGCTCCAACATTAAAAACAAAAATCTTTATTTAAAGAAGAGGGAGTGGAATGGATCTTAAGAATGTAACAAGGACAATTTAAAGTACAGGAAGGCAACACTCATTCTGAGAGGTATTTTTTTTAAATGTATATGAGTGCTTGCAAGGATGTATGTGTATCCTGTGTGTGTAGTGCCCCCAGAGGCCAAGTGAGGGCATCAGAGCCACCATGTGGATTCTGGAGCCATACTTTTGGTTCTCTGCAAAAACAAATGCTCTTAACCACTGAGCAATCTCTCTACACACACATTGCATTCTTCTGTATATGCCACATTGTCATGCATTCTGATGATACTTTCACTTCTAAATAGCTTTTCTGTTTGAAACAAACGCTATCATTTAGTTTTCACTCCAAAGACACAAATCTTGCATATTCTGCATTTTATATTCTGCACAGATTCATGTACTCTTCCGCACCAGTTTCCTCTGATAGCTCCTCTTTAGAACACAGCTGCTGCTTTACTGGTCATTTTCCTCAACAGTCATATTGTCATGAGTTGTGCTTTCTTTTTTTTGTTGTCTGGATTTCTTACTATTTGTTCCCTGAAGTGAACTTGATTCATCCTGATGATATCTCTGGCTTTTCCAATGCATTTCCTATCTGATCTTTGGCCAATGAACTCCTTTTGTCAGGCAGTATGCTCACCAGTAAATCATAATTTAATATAGAAAAGGAATCTCCTATGACATCTACTGAGCATATTTTTTTCTCCTCATTTCATTTAAGTTTCAAGGGCTAAATTTAGCAAACAAAGCAACAGTTATTACCCCACTGTTCATTGGCTTTGTTAAAAACTCTCCTTTCTCTTCTGAAGGCAGGTCTGTGATGAAAGACACTCAGACACTGCTGATGCCCTCAGGTCTCTGTTTGCTGACCCGAACTTCAAAGTCTCAAGAGATATGCTGATGATCTTTGATGAGTATGTAGAGTCTTCTTACATGAATCAGAAGTGGGTAGTGAACCTTAATTATTCCTGGCAGGTTGTTTGCCATAACTTATGTATGTGCTCTGGGAACATGGCATACATCCCAATTTGCTTCATCAGAATGATATGTATTTATCTCCTTCTCTACTCACTTGATGTTGCTATGTTGAGGATCTTCTTTAGCCCTGTGATATGACAATCAGTTTCAAAATGGCTCTCAGATGGATAATTAGATAGTCAATGTAGACAAGTATGCTATTTCTCCAGAATGTCAAAGCAATCCAGAAGAGTAGGGAGTATGATAAATTAGAGAGCACGTTTGATAAGGAAAACAAGGATTTGGTCTCATTCTTTCACGAGAAAGAGAGAGAGAGAGAGAGAGAGAGAGAGAGAGAGAGAGAATTTGCATGATAAGTATTATGTCTTCAATGCTAAGTTTTCTGGGGTCTTACATAAGGTATTCCTATTCTGTCTTTTCTGGCACTATAGGTATATAATTTAATGGGGATATTTTAATCAAAAGTGTTATTCTAATTAGAAAGTCATTTCTTTTCTCCTTTGTCTCTTTTCTGTTCTAACTCTTAATATTTCTACAAATTCACATCTCTTCTTTGCTCCCTTAGGAACTTTCTTTTTCTGGCTTTCCTCTTGGAATATTTTCTCTCTTCTGGTTTAAGGATCCTGAATTGTCATTAATAATCTGGAGTGATGAAAGGCAAGATTTAAGGGCTTCATATCACCTTTTATCAGGAAGATGAGATTGTACTTGCCACTTACAGCGTTGCTCATCACCTTGAGCTTTCTGGGAGACAATCCCAATCTCTGCAGCAACGCATCTGTTCTTAGTGTCTCTTTGTATTTCTAACTCAACTAATAAGTTTTAAGATTTACCCATGAGCATTCCTTCAATGTTATTTATCCCTGCATGCATAACAAGATCTTCTCCATGGGAGTTCAACCTGGGAAGAAGTTTCACATATCCAGAGAGAATCTTCTTTGAAGTCTGACAGGCTCAGAATATTTCCATAGATATCAGATAGATGATGCCTACAGCATTGATTCATAAAGCCAATCTTGTTCTCATTAATATGGAAGGACAAAGGACACTTTAGCTGAGAACAAAAACAGGTTCAGTGTCAATAAGAGAGCAGTTTAGGCACTCATGAGTAGTTATTTGCTGATGTAACAGAAGTTGAATAGTTAAAATAAACAAAAGGCTGGTATTTCCCTACTGCTTCTGAGGTGACTTCTAGTTTAGAAAATTTGAAAAATATAGAAAAGTATAAAGATGGGAAAACACCTAAAAGAAACCCTACATTCTCTCATCAAAAATAATCACATCTTTAATGATATAATAAAAGCAGTGGGTAATAGAGACAGTTACCTTGATGTCAGGAAACAGTGACTGAGATGAGATATAACACCCAGGCTGTGTGGCTCTATTGCTATGCTCTAGTCCTTAGACTGTCTCCTACTAGCAATTATCAATTGTGTGGCTGCCTCAAGGATCTTAGAATAACTGCAGCACCAGGCAGACAGGTACTAACTACTTACATGCATTGTTTTCCTGAATTGCTGTTGTGACCCTTTATGGTAGATATATAGCATCATCATTCCCATTATTATATAGGGAAAGAGCCCATGATTAAGTTTCCACAGCTAGTGAACAGGGTGACTGGGGATTTGAATAGGTCTTTGAACAGTATTTACTCTCAGGCACCATCATTAGCCTTATTGATTGAATTAAAAGGGGTCTCAGTTGTGGTCTCTGCCGTGTTGCTCACTTTATAGAAGGGATAACTCAGAAGCAAGAATGAAACAATTTGTCAAAGAAAATAGAAATAAGGAATAGTATTGAATAGCATCCAGGTCTCCTGGATCATGGAAAGTGTTCTTTCCATTGACTGGAACTCCAGGTGGGAATGTAGATAGAAATGGGGTTGCTAACCACTGGGCAGTTTATAGCAGAGCTTTAAAAACCTTAGTGCTGAGGGCCGAACTCATGGCCTGTGCATACTAGGTAGGTTGTCATTGCCACTGAACTAAACCTCCAACCTCCATGGGAACTTTTTTCTTTAAATAAATACGTTATAAGCTAAATTGAAGATTATGTGGCGCATAGAATTTATAGTTCTCTAGATTTTATTTTTAATTACTAAGTGCCTGTACATAGACCACTGTCTTATTGAAACACACAAAGCCTGAAATATTTCTTTATTTTAGACATTTGTTTCTATAAAATGTTCGTATGAGTGCGTGTTCCCACCCTATTTTTTTTGTTGTTGTGTTTTGTATTTGTGATTATTTTGTGAGTATATGTGTGTGTACATATGTGTTGCATAATGCATGTGTGTTTATGTATGTTATGTTTATATGTATGTCTACACATGTAAAATTCAGAGGGCAACCTTGAGTGTCAGTCCTTGCCTTCTGTCTTGTTTGAAACAGAACCTTTTTCTGATTCTCTAGTTCACACAACAGGTCAGCTGGTTCTGGGTATCTTCTGTCTCCACTTTCCATAGAGGTTCTGGGATTGCAGGAGACTTCAGGGATTCAGGGATTCCACTGCCTTCTACATGGCCTTTGCAGTTTCTAACTCAGGTGTTTATGCTCAGAAAGAGACACGTTTACTTTGGAACTGTCTCCCCAACACTTGTTAATATTTTCTTTTCTTTTTTAATTGAGTATTATATTTACATTTCAGATTTTATCTTCTTACTCCACTTCTCCCCACCACCCAGAAACCTCCTATCTCATCCCCCCCTCCTCATGGTTCTATGAGGCTGTGCCTCCACCTACCCCCCAACTCCCACCTCCCCACCCTCACATTCTCCTCCACTCAGTGTTCATCCTTCATGGGACCAAGAATCTCTTCTCCCACTTATGCCTGACAAGGCCATCCTCCCCTACATATACAGTTGGAGTCATGGGTCTCTCCCTATATGCTCCCAGGCTGGTGGTTTAGACCCTGGGGAGCTCTGGTTGGTTGGTATTGTTGCTTTCCTCATGGGGTCACAAACCCTTTCTGCTGAGAAGAGGTTTAGATTGAGTATTCAAGGTATCCCTGGCTGACTTTCACGTTGGTAGCAATTCTTCGGAGTCAGCTGTCTAAGTACTGAGATTATAGATAGGATCCACCACATGAACAGCTTCTACCTACCCTACCCTTCCCTTCCCTTCCCTTCCCTTCCCTTCCCTTCCCTTCCCCTCCCTTCCCTTCCCTTCCCTCCCCTCCCCTCCCCTCCCCTCCCCTCCCCTCCCCTCCCCTTCCCTTCACTTTCCTTTCCTCTCCTCCTCTCCCCTCCCCTCCCTTCTTTTCCCTTTCTTTTCCTTCCTTCCGTTTCATCTTTTGCAATTGCTTTAAACAATACCTGACATCTAATATTTATATATAATATTTAGACAGAGCATGTTAATTAGATATATGTATAACGTGGATGATCAAATCCGGACCTCCTATATAGCTACCCTCTCCTCTTTCCTGGCTCTTAATAAAATGTCTAAGTTGTTATAAGTAATAGTCACTGTAATCTGCTGTACAACTTATTTCTTCCATGGGATTGTATTTTGTGATTGTCATCCAGTCTTCCTCTAGCTTCCTTTACAAATTCCAGTGATCTTTATTTGCCTTCACATCCTTATACTGTCTTTAAAAACCTTTTAGGGAATCGTACTGGCTGATTTTTGTATCAAGTTGACACAAGCTGGAGTTATCATAGAGAAAGGAGTCTCCCTTGAGGACATGTCTCCATGAGATCCAGCTGTAAGGTGTTTTCTCAATTAGTGATCAAGGGTCGGAGGGCCCTGGTAGTGCCATTCCTGGACTGGTAGTCCTGGGTTCTATAAGAAAGCAGGCTGAGTGAGCCAGGGGAAACAATCCAGTAAGTAACATCCCTCCATGGCCTCTGCATCAGTTCCTGCTTCCTGATCTGCTTCAGTTCCAGTCCTGACTTCCTTTGGTAATGAACAGCAATGTGGAAGTGTAAGCTGAATAAACCCTTTCCTTCCCAACTTGCTTCTTGGTCATGATGTTTTGTGCAGGAATAGAAACTCTGACTAAGACAGGAATTATTTCACATTATTCCATGAACATCATTTTTGATGCCATTTTTTTTGAATCATACTGCTAGGTAGCTTACAGAACAACAACAACAAAAGTCTTGTATTTTATTTGTTTAAGTATTTCCCCCTCACTATCAATATTCACCCAGGAAAAGTGAAGTTCTGTCTTCAGAGTATTAGACTGCCCATTCCAAGAAACTCAGGGCAGCCTCTGAAAGCCAAAATTCCAATCCCATTTAAGTCATGAAATGGACTTTTGGCTCCTCAGGTTCAATTGTTAATATCTTTCTCATGTACTCATTGTAGATCAAAAAGAATAAAAAATGACCTAAAACCACATCCCTAACTGAGGCAGAAAGCCTTGCTGTGTGCTGAAAGTCATGGGCTTTTAAACTTTGCTCCAGGGAGAGACCAAGGTAAGGTGTCTTTATTCTTTGAACAGTCATAAAAGCCTTTAAATATTTTTTCTATGCATTTTTCAATCAACAGTAGCTCCCTGTATGGAAGAGAGGAGCAGAGCTCAAAGGCAAGGGACAAGGCAGTAAGGGGAATAGTTAAGGTCAAAAGGTGAGCAAGTGTGAGGAGCCAAGAAAAGAATTCCAGGGGAATCATCTGTAAGAAACAATGGGTCATGTCTTCTCCTAACAAGGATTCTAGTGGACGAGTGCATGTTGGGCAATCCTCCTGTTTTCCTCTTGGACTCTTTATTCTCAGTCTCTGTCTCCAAACATTTTGCCCATTACTTAATGTATTTCTTTAACTTCATGTGTTCACTGAGGAGTAGGTGAAAGGGCACAAAAGTCTTTGCCACAGTTCTTGCCAGTCAAGCATCAGATAGACAACAAAATAATCTCATTGGCTTGGCTGTCAACCAAATGAGTATTATTCAGTGTAACTATTACATTTCCTGAGTACATAACAAAAACATGGTCTCCTTTTCCTTTTGTTCCTAGGCATGATTACAGAAGAAGAAAACTCCTAGGATATTTGAGGCAATTGAATTTCTTGTCTCACTTTCCTCCCACAAGACACAAATCATCTACTGTTTCAAAATTTCATAATATTTATTTATTTACTTACTTAAATGTGTGCAAATGCCATTGGTGTATATGGAGATCAACTTGTAAGAATTGGTTCTCTGCTTCTATTGTTTCAGTCCTGGGGATTGATCTAAGGTACTCAGGCTTGGTAACAAGTGTTTTTGCCATCTGAGACGTTTTATCGACCTCTGTGTCTGTGTGTGTGTGTGTGTGTGTGTGTGTGTGTGTGTGTGTGTGTGTTTAATTAGACATATATTTTATATTTTTTGGAGAAAATTTTGGACTCTTTGCCTTTTTCTTTTTTAATTCTGAAAAGCAATCTACGCTTACTTCATCCTCATGTCAGGCATCATACTTGAAGGTCAGACATGTTTTGTAGATGGGAGAGATGATATAAGCCAAGCAAGGATCAGGTATCAATTTATGTCATCTCCATGATTTTCAACAAAGAAAAATCATCTGGCAACCGATAATCCTTGCCAGTAATTAATTATTTGCTTTATAGGTCATTTTACTGGACTCGTTTTAAAGTTAGATCAGTGATAAGAAAACCTCCAATATTACAAACATTAGCAACTCTCAAGAATGTCGGTGGGGGAGATCTACATTGAAGACCCTGCTGTGTGCTGCTTTGTCTTCTCCAGCGCTTCTGTCACATGAGTTTGGCATAAAGTAACACATCATACTTTTCATGCCCTGAGGGTACCAAATACTACTCTCCACTTATATCTGATGGTGGTTTGGTTTTACAAAACCTACCAGATCTGTCCTTTCTCCCTATAATGACTTATCAATTCCATTATCCTTCAGCTAAGTAGAGGAGCTTACTTAGTTGGCTACACTTCCAGAGGAATTAAAGATAACCATCATCAATAAATATTTATTGAGTGCCCTTTTATGGTTAAGAGACTATACCAGGCACTGTACAAAACTTGATTACAAGCCCATAGCTACTGCCCAAAGCAGCTAGCAATCTAATTACAGATAATCCACAGGAGATAAGCTCTTGCCAGGCAGAGCCACAATGTTCATCAGAGAAGTGGAGAGAGAGAAACAAGGAGAAAGAGAAGAGCTCACATTATTGGCATTATTGGGCTACTATTTGACATTTTTTCTTCCCTTATCTTTGTGTTTGTTTCAAGCTGGATTAAGGAAAATAACTTTGAATTTGAGCAGATGCTGAAATTTGTGAAGTCTGATGGAGCAATGATTAAATCTAAGACACACTTCATAATTTGTCTCTTCTCCTACCTCGTTTGCTTCTCCTGCATCCTTAGGCTCAATCCATAATTAATGACATTCACAGGAGGAACAAGTGGTCTCCTAAGACCTCTTCAGTGACGGCAAGGTTTATGACCCTTGGTATGCTCCACGTTACAACAACAGCAGACAGAATCAGGTGAGAAATGACATATTGAAGTTTAAACCATAATCCTTATGTCTTACAATAGTCATCCAAAAGAAGTAGCCAGACCACTACATTAGCATCATTTGGACCCTCGTTAGAAATGTTTGCTTAGGTTCCAGTGGGTGCTTAGGGACCTGGAATTCTAATGAGACTTGCAAGGTTATTCTGAGGTGGACATGTACAGAGATGCTTTGTATGCTTAGTAACTATAAGAAAGTGTATATGTGTGTGTGTGTGTGTGTGTGTGTGTGTGTGTGTGTGTGTCCAGGTGCAGATGTATGTGAAGGAGAAAGAACAACTTTTCTGCCTCTCCAGTGCATGGGATTGTAACCATGGGTCATTACACTTGACTTTCTTCATGGATCCTTGGGATTGAATTTTGATCTTCATGGAGGCACTTCACTGATTGAGTTACACCATGCAACTCAATGATTCTGCGGAAAATCTATTTTTGTGAATTGGTACAAAAAGCTTCAATCAAAGATGCAGCATTACTATTCTGGAGTCTACAAGAAGATTTACGATATGCACAAGGAAAGATGGAATAAACATGTAAGGTGTGGACAGGTTAGAAGCTTTCTGGAAGCTTTTGTTTTCTAGATGGTCTCCAGGTAATTTCAGAAAAAAAAACTGAGAATCATACAGGAAAGGAAGCAAGAGAAAATGAGGGTGGGGTGGGTTGGCAGCAAAACATACTATTCACCCAGAAAATAAAAACATATGTGTGACATATCCTGTGTGTAGGTTATTATTTTAGGTACACAGATTATATATGTATATGACAGTGCAAAAAAGCCCATGACTCAATTATCCAAGGGAAGAATGAAAGGGGGGAGAAGAGAAAGACAAATATGAAGATTCAAGAGAGAGACATAG
This sequence comes from Rhabdomys pumilio, assembly GCA_030674055.1. Lineage (NCBI taxonomy): Eukaryota > Metazoa > Chordata > Mammalia > Rodentia > Muridae > Rhabdomys > Rhabdomys pumilio. Next base: position 45,648,576 of record JANHMN010000006.1, read on the forward strand.
AAACAGATGCAGGAGTTAATGTGTTAAATGTGTAGATATTTCCTCTCTTGATCCTCATCTTTAGAGGCACTGCATAAAATTCTTTGCAGTTGTAAATACTAGAGTCAGGAGTTGCACTCAGGTTTGACACTTAACCTAGGAGAATCCTAACATGTAGAATTATTAGGAGAGGCACCACACTAAGACTTGGATGTGAATATTTAATATATTTCACAATGATCCTCCTTCCTAGGTATGGTCATTATTCCCAGGTAAGGCAACCAAAGAGAGAGAGAGAGTAGGAAGGTGCACTGGCAAAGCTGATCAAGTTTCATGTTTAAACTCTGATGATTTGTGGGAGAACAAGATGGCTCTTGTTAAAGGGGTCCTATGTGGAAATAGGTGTGAAGCTGGTCTATGGTGAATCTATGAACCAGGTTTTGACTCCTTTGTTGGAAAGAGACCTTATCTTTTCCTGGGAAGATGTTTATAGTGCAGAGAAGGATCTTGCCTTCCTCATATGAGAATGTTGGAGATAGACACAGATTGAAACTGAACTCATGCAAGAGAGCAGGAATTTGCAACACTTGTCTTGTTCTCTTCACTATCATTCATGTGGCTACTTCTAACACCAGAAGTTTGACAGAAAAACCAACAGGGACACAAAGATGAGGATGACAACCTCACCCTGGAAAATCCTTCTAAGGAGGGACATGGGTCCTCTTGAATCACCTTATAGAGCCCTTTGCAAGGACTTGTGAACTAGTGAGCCATTTCTAAGCTGTTTGTGTCTCTCTGGTTTTCAAGTTTCCTTTTGAAAATAGCTCCCTAGGAGTAGCTAAGTGCTCCAAAAATGTAGGACTTGAATTGATTAAGGACATTCTACTTAGGAATTAGCTAAAATTAAAAAAGAATATATGTGTTTAATTTCAATTTAAATTAATACCTGCATATTATTTAATATGGGTGTTACTCTGATGCTCAACAATGTAATTTTAAAATGAGTGTAAAAGCTTCTCCTTCCTAATGTTTTTTACAATGCAATTAAAAAAATGAATTCATTTAGCTATAATGTGCATATATATATTCTTTGGTATAATTATGCATGTATGCCACAGTTAGCCATTTATAGAATTAACTATGCATAATTTTATAGATTTAACCACATACAAACATAATATTTAAAAGTCTTATTAATATTAAATATTTACATAAATCTATGTATCCATTAATATTAAAGTGATTACAAAGGCAAACAGTGGATAAATTGTTTTCAGTTTACACTTTGTTGTATTTCAAGGAGATATATTTAAAAGATTTGTTTAATTTAAAATACCCCAGTAAAGTTACTTATTAAAATATAGTCCATAGGTTTGTTTGATAAAGAATGATGCAATTTAAAGAAATACTAGCTCATTATGTCCTAATGACAACCATAATTAGAAATGTCTGTCTCTGAATTTCACAAGAATAGAAGAAAAGTTGTTGTTCAGCCAGAGCCAAAAGCATGCTCCCCACCCCATCTGAGTAATTTAAACCGAGGCTGAATTGGGCAAAGGACAGGTGTAATTGGCCTGGTCTCTGCTACTTCCAGCCTTACAATTACCATAATAAGGTTGTGTATAGAGAGGTCAGAAGCTAACGGCCAGTTTGGCTGCGTCCTTCTAAGACTGTCATCGGCTAAAGAACAAGGAGTCCATTCGGTCAGATGGAAAAGCTAAATAGTTATTGATAATTGGCCTAATGACAGGAGGATCTGCCAGAAGGCAAGAGACAGAGGGAGGGAGGAACAGTGAAAGACAAGGTAGCAACAATGACAATGTAATATTATAGGATGAGTGACTTCGGTGAACTTATAATTACCTTGTAAATAAAGCTGGGGGAAGGGCTGTTAGCTATCTAAAGCATTGTGTATTGATGCCAAGTGCATTAAGAGAAACAGACACATACCATACCACTAAGCAGTTCATGAAAAATCAGAGACAAGTACCTGGGACTAGTTATTTAGATTTATCCAAATGATTCTGGCCATTCTGCAAATATTCATGGAACAGAAGACTCTCCTAGATATCAAAGTGTGTAGAAGTAATGAAGTTTATTAATGGAGCATGGAGGGGGAGCATGAGTAGAGCACCAGTCAACAGAGCTCTTTCTCAGCTCAAAGTATTCTATTGTAAGGAGCAGCACTTGTGACACTGAATTCAGATAATGAGTTTCACATTGTAAGCTTAAGTCTCAAGGATGGGGTCTTACAGATTTGACTCTTATTCTATCTGATTTGCACATGCAGGGATCTCTCTAGATGGAACTAAAAGCCTGCTAATCATATGCCCCTCCTACATTTCCGTGCAGTTGCAATGTCTGCTTCCTCCAGCTCAGCCCCCTTGATCAGATCAAAGCTTGAAGAGTCCTTTACCGAGCCTTCTTCACCGACTCTGTAACCTTTCTCTCCCACTGAGAATGCATTCAGGGTCATTCCGCATGATGCTCAGTTTTGGGTAATCTCATGGATGAGTTGTAGTTTCCATGATAAAATTCTGTTTTATGATAACCTTTGAGTGAGCTACCATGGATTTCTAAGACTAGTTTCTTCAAATTGAATTTGGAGGGAAAAGAAGAAAAGGAGATAGTTAGAATGTGAGGGCTCAGCTACTCTGCATTCTGGTTTCACTGTCTCTGGAGTGACATCACCTGTGAGAACATTCAGAGAGTCTCTCTAAGCATTTTATACAAGACAACGACTGATTCACCTTATCTGTAGCTTGGCTTTCCATTACCTGTGGTCAGCTTCAGTCTGACAATTTTCAATGGAAAATTCCAGAAATATCTTGTGAGTTTAAACTGCATGCCTTTCTGAGTAGTGTGATAAAAATTTGCCATTGCTGCATATGCAACCTGCTCATTAGTGACCAAGAAACCACCTGGGTTATCAGATCATCTGGGACTGTATCACAGGACTTGTCTTCCAGTAACCTTTTCATGGTCCCCGAACTTGGGCAATCACAGTGGTGACAATTTGGATATGCTAAAGAGACACTATAAGGTAGCTGTCACAAAAGAAAAGGTGCAAGTACAGTAGGACATTTGACAGAAGAGACACCATGTTCACATAGAGTTTTATACTAAGAATACTTTAGTATGGTTGTTTATTACTGTTTCTTGTAGTTAAGCTTCTATTATGCCTAACATGTAAAATAATTTCCATAACAAGGATATATGTAGAATAAAATATTATATACTACATAAGGACATTTTGAGTAATAATGGCTTGCATATGGATAGGTGGTCTCATGAAATTATAGTATCTAGTAAGGTTGTAACTCAGTGTAAGTATACTTTGTGATGTTTCTACAACAAGTGAATAACCAAATGATACATTTGTCAGAATCTGTGACTATGAGTAAGTGATACATAGCTATATAGAGCTGGGAATTGCCCATGGATTCGATGGAGGTCTTGAAACACACATCTTACAGATAAGGGAGTATTGCTGTATATTTTCATGGTAAATGGTGTCTAAAGAGATAAATCTAATACATCATAGGCAGTATGTCATATATCTATATGCATATCTATGTATATGTACATAAAATTATATATATATATACATATATATATTATGCATACATACTATTCTATGTGAGATAAAAGACACTTAGCATATCCATTAATGTACATGGATGCTGGTGAGAGTTACCAAAAGGCAATGCCTTATGTGAGTATGATATGAGAAAGAGACAAATTAATTAATTTGATTATCAATGCACGACTAATTAACTAATTAGGGATGGATTTATGGAAGAGGTTGAAAATGAGCAAAAAACGATAATGTCATATAAATAAAAATGTGAGAAGGCAGGAAAAAGTAAAGGAGGATATAAGGGAGACAGAAGTAGTTCGATCATAAAAAGATTCATGAAACACATTTAAACTTAAAACTGGACCAAAGACTTACAGGATATCAAAGACATAGGAATGCTACAGTGCATGTGTACAAAGAAAAGAAGAAAGAAAGAAAGAGAGAAAGAAAGAAAGAAAGAAAGAACAAAAGAAACAGGAGAGAAAGGAAAAGGAGGATAAGAAGAGAAGAAGGAGAAGAAGAGGAGAAGGAGGAAAAGGAAAAGGAGGAGGAGGAGGAGGAAAAGGAGGAGGAGGAAGAAGAAGAAGAAGAAGAAGAAGAAGAAGAAAAAGAAGGAGAAGGAGAAGGAGAAGGAGAAGGAGAAGGAGAAGGAGAAG
>JANHMN010000006.1:45652800-45685687 GCA_030674055.1 Rhabdomys pumilio
AGAAGGAGAAGGAGAAGGAGAAGGAGAAGGAGAAGGAGAAGGAGAAGGAGAAGGAGAAGGAGAAGGAGAACAACAACTCTGAGTTCTTTTAATTATTTTAAAATAGTGTCTCTTCAGTTAAGGCTGGATTTGAACTCACAATTTATTCCATATTTGTTTTGAATTCATTGTGCTTAAGCCTTCTCAAAGCTGGAATTACAGTGAAGTATAACCATGTCTGACAAGGAAAAACTGAAATTCAGTAAGTAAGGAACAATTTTGAGTATGTCACGGAAATATACTAAAACACTACTGTGGATTGCCCTGAAGAATTAATTTAAATGCACTTTCCTCTTTTTTTTTCTGGCAACTGTCTTATGCTGTGTGTGGATGATGGGCTTTGGGGAACTTAATGCAGGAGAATGAGAACCAATTAGGTAGGTAGTGAATGGCTTGACAAGAGGAGGAGGATATGCGGATCCAAGAAAACTGATTCTAAGTTGGATGAAGAAATCTCCTTAATTCAAAGGACCCCACTGATTCAGGTTCCAGGTCTCTTCTGACTATTGAAGTCACATCTTATTCCCAGTGGCCCACTCCTCCATTAAGTGGATTGTTTATTCCTAAGCCCCATTAAAATTGAAATCCACTAGATCATTTGCAAGCAGTCATTATTTTAACAACTATATTCGGTGCAAACTAGTGTCAAAACCTAATTATTCCAAAATAAGATGGTACCCCAGGATCTGTTAATGCTCACTCACCATTTGCTCAAAGTCATCTTAAGACTTTTTTTCTTAGTAGATGGTGTAAGCACCATAGCTTCTATAAGGTGTATGCCTACACTAAGTATAAAAACCAAATTGGCTTGTTCCCCACTGTTAATCTTTATTGACCCATGGATGATCTTTTCTTGTGTATTCCTGTTTAGCTTTACGCTGACCTTAGGAAGTGATTTTAATTCAGTAATTTTAGTTCAAAGGAACAAGGACAGCACAGGTAGGTTAGGCACTTAGAAGTTAATGGAGCTGCTTATGACAGTTTCAAATTCAATTGTCTAGATCTTAAAAAAATAGATCTTAAAAAATACAGAGACTCAGATAACCTAGTCAGGCTTACCATCCTCATAAGCACCTATCCATATGATACTTTTAAACAGAGGACTTGTAAAAATGGGAAAAATGTTTTCATAGCATTTCAATAATGAAGACTAATTCTTCTAAATACAATTTTTATAAATATTATCACATAGCCTATAGGTGATATTTGTAACCAAATGATAATTTCTTTTTTTTCAGGACCATCAAGTTTAATCCCCTCCCAATACCTACTACAATAGGAACATCCAGGAACCAAAGACCTCCAGATGGTTACAGGTCCTCCAATGAACATAATCAACAAAAGTCAGAGCAATATGACACCTTCAAAGCACAGCTATCCTTCTACAACAAACCCTGGATATTCTATCACAATGGAAGGACAAGAAAATTACCTTAAATCCAATTTTTTTATGTGACCATATTATTCTATTCAACTCTGGTAAAAACAGGTACATGAGCCCCCATACCATGTGTGCCTATTAGAACACCACAGAAAACCACATATCTTTAGGCTGCTCTTCTTAAATCTACAAGCAGCACTTTGAGCTAATAAGCCTATTAAACTATTTAGTCTCCATCAACAGAACAGACCATTTAAAGTGTGTCCTAGTATCTCAAATAGGTTCTGACTTCCTTTTTTTTATTTGTAACTTTTTAAAATGTTAATCAAAGGCTTTATAAGTTTGATAATGCTCAATAACAAGATGTCCATAGAATCAGAAATGTAACCCAATACCCAACCTAGATATACCAACTACCTTTGACTGGCAGAGATACGCAAACATCCACCTCCATGTTCCCCTATCTTTCTCTATCTTGACTCCTAGCTCCTCCTAGCCTTCTCCTCTTCCTCTCCTTCTCCTCTTCTTCCTCTCCTTACTCCTTCCACCTTAGCTCTTTCTACATATCACCCTTCCTGTTAAAATAAAACTTTTCTCTCAAAATACAATTAAAACATAACTATACCAATTTGTATCAGTAAGGTAAAAGATAGATCTAATACCCAATCCATCATTTTGTTGACTAACCAGAACCTCTGTCATCTCTCCTAACTAAAAGACTTAGTTCTGAACATGACTTTTTTCTTGACATTAGGATGAATGTCAGCTGAAAACCATCCTCTCAAATCTTTTCTCTCAAAGTAAATAGCCAAGATTGGCTATGAGACTATAAGTCTTCAACCCCATCAGAAATCCAGAATGATTGAATTAACTAAAATTATGGAAAGCACAGAGCATAGCTTCTAACTCTTAGCCAATTTATAGAGACCGCTGAACACCTGTACAGTCCCTATACTACAGAATGTTGGAGCATCTGATCTTTATCCTCTGGCCCAGAATCATTTGAGAGACCTAGTGATGCAGAATTATTAAGGGCTGATTACTCTGTCTTGGCAGATATATAATTAGTCGACTATTCTGCAAGTGTGTCCTTTTCTGGACAGTAATTTGTAGATGAAAAGAGGCAATTGTTGCCTAGTGGCTGTCTCACCACAATTGGAATAACTCAAAAGATGCTCAATTTCTTCTTAGAGTCCAAGACAAGAAGCTGTCAGAAGCAGACAGGTCTCTAATCAAAACGAACATTAATACAGAAATGTTTGTAATGTCAATTCTGTGGACTTCTGACATTTTGAAAACCAACTATCCATGTAAGGCAATCTGGACTGTTGTCTGTTAACTCCTTTCAGCTATTTGTAAATAAAATATAGAAAACACCCTAACAATAAACTCAAAACCATGAATTTGCTTTAAGGCCTTAACTCACAGTCTAACCATCTCAAATCAGTTAAAAAAGTTAAAGAAGGACTGGGTCTAATCCTTGTATTCCTAAATGTGTTATACAGGCACAACGCCTATAAGAATAACAATATTAATCTCACTTTTATATCAATAAGAAGTTAGTACCAATGAAAACCTTAAATTTGAAATCAAAGCAAATTTTCTACCATTTAAGAGATTATAACTTCATCTTAATAACAATTATAGAGGTTTCTACCAATAGGCTATGACTATGCAATAAATCCTAGCTATTCCTCCCTGTTCCAACAAAACCACTACTTTTCCCTAGAAAAACAGCCCAATATTAACCATCTCAGTACCCAAGTCCAGGGAATAGGGGAGCTGACTGTTTATTAAATTCTTCCAGCTGATTATGGGAGTTGAGATATTAGAAGAGGAGAGGGGAGAGGAGAAGAGTAAATTGATAAGCCTCTGATGCTATGTCTTTACTGCATCCAGCTGTAGTTTCAGGACATCAGAGGTTCAAGCAGGTCTGCTCTGCTTTCTTGATGAGTAGACACACTAAGGCTGTAAATTCTGCAATATACAATTCTCAAAACAAATTTTAGTATCAAGATAATTTTTTGTTTGAATTCTGGAATCTAGTGTTCTGGTGGCCTGCCTCTGTCGTGTCTAATCCATAATTCTGGGGGTTTCTATGAGGGTGGGCTCCTACCATCCTCCCATTCCCACCTCCCTGCTCTCAAATTCCCCAACACTAGAAAATTCAAACTTTCAGGCACCAAGGCCATCCACTTCCACTGATGCCTGACAAGGCCACCCTCAAATACTTATACAGGTGGAGCCATGAGTCCCTCCCTTTGTGTTCTCTGGCTGAAGATTTTAGAATGGCTACTCCAGCTTGTTTCTTAGGACCATTTGCTTGAAAAATTGTTTTCCAGCCTTTTACTCTAAGGTAGAGTCCATCTTTGTAACTGAGGTGGGTTTCCTGTATGCAGTAAAATGCTGGGTCCTGTTTACCTATGAGGTCCATTAGCCTATGTCTTTTTATTAGGTAATTGAGTCCATTGATGTTAAGAGATATTAAGAAACAGTGATTGTTGTTTCCTGTTATTTTTGTTATTAAGAGGTGGAATTATCTTTGTGTGGATATCTTTTTTTGGATTTGTTGGAAGAGGATTACTTTCTTACTCTTGCTGGGGTATAAGTTCTTTCTTTGTATTGGAGCTTTCCAGCTATTATCCTTTGTAATGCTGGGTTTGTGGAAAGATAGTGTGTAAATTTGGTTTGTCATGGAATATCTTGGTTTCTTCATCTATGGTAATTGAAGAGTTTTGCTGGGTATAGTAGTCTGGGCTGGCATTTGTATTCTCTTAGGGCCTGTATGACATCTGTCCAGATCTTCTGACTTTTTTTATTTTGGATATTTTACTTACATTTCAGATGCCATCCCCTTTCTCCATTTCCCCTCCCTAGAAAACCCCTATCCCGTGTCCCCTTTTCCATTTTGCTTTGATCTTCTGACTTTTATAGTGTCTGTTGAGAAGTTAGGTGTAACTCTGATAGGTCTGCCTTTATATGTTACTTTACCTTTTTACCTTACTGCTTTTAGTATTTTTTTCTTTGTTTTGTGCATTTGGTGTTTTGATTATTATGTGATAGGAGGTATTTCTTTTCTGGTCTTGTCTATTTGGAGTTCTGTAAGCTTCTTGTATGTTTATGGGCATCTCGTTCTTTAGGTTAGGGGAGTTTTCTTCTATAATTTGTTGAAGATATTTATTGGCCCTTTAAGTTGGGAATCTTCACTCTCATCTATACCTATTATCCTTAGGTTTGGTCTCCTCATTGTGTCCTGGATTTCCTGGATATTTTGTGTTAAGAACTTTTTGCATTTTGCGTTTTCTTCGCCAGTTGTGTCATTATTTTCAATGGTATCTTCTGCACCTGAGATTCTCTCTTCTATCTCTTGTATTCTGTTTGTCATGCTTGCATCTATGACTCCTGATCCTTTTCCTAGGTTTTCTATCTCCAGGGTAGTCTCTCTTTCAGATTTCTTTATTGCTTTTACTTCCATTTTTATGTCCTGGATAGTTTTGTTCAATTTTTTCACCTGTTTGGCTGTGTTCTCTTGTAATTCTTTAAGGGATTTTTGTGTTTCCTCTTTAAGGGCTTCTACCTGTTTACCTGTGTTCTCCTCAAATTCTTTGAGAGTATTATTTATGTCCTTCTTAAAGACCTCTATCATCATTATTAGAAGTGATTTTAAATCTGAATCTTGCTTTCCTGGTGATATGGGGAAGTCAGGACTTTCTTGTGTGGGAGATTTAGGTCTAATGATGCCAAATACCCTGAGTTGCTGATGCTTATGTTCTTTCACTTGCCTTTTGTCATCTGGATCTCCTTAGTGCTACCTGTACTCACTGTCTCTGACTGGAGCCTGTCTTTCTTATTATCTTGTTGTTTCAGAACTGTGTGGGGTGGGTGTTACTACTGGGGTTAGAGCTGGGGCCCAAGATCTGCTCAGTGCTCAGGCACAGACAGGAAGGAACCAGTGCTCTGTGCCAGGATTGAATTCCTGGGTCCTAGAGGGTCCCAGTTACTTTCTGTTTGGGGTGGGTGTTGCTGTCTCCTTACCTAAGATGCTGCTCAGGTTAGAGCTCCTGGGAAGCCTGCTTCCTCTGGGTTTTGCCAATGATAATTTCTGACATGTAAACTGTATTAGTTACCTGTTTTGTTGGAATGGCATAATACCTGTTACGAAACTTAAGGGAAGAAAAGCTTATATATCTGAGTAGATACAGTGAGTCATGATGGGGAAGTCATGATACTAGAAGCAAAAAGCCATTGTTCACATTGCCTTTGTAGTCAGCAAGCCAAAACAATGTACAGAAAGTAGGATTGGGATATGCAATCTTAATGTCCCAACTCGGCGTGGAGATGCATCCCTTTAATGCCAGTACTCTGGCGGCAGAAGCAGGCATATCTCTATGAACATGAGCCAGCGTATCCTAAAAAGCCAGTTGAAGACTAGTTACAGCAAGACTTTGGTTTGAGAAACTGACAAAGTCAAACCCATCAGCAAAATCTAAAACCAATGACTCCTTTCCTTGAGCAATGTTTAACCAAAAGTTCTATAACCTTCCTAAATAGCACAACCAAGTGTTCAAGCACACATACCTTTAAAAACATTTAGCGTTAAGCCACAACATAAACCCAATAAATTTCTCACTTAATTCCAAGTATCCAATTATGAGAAAATAATTGATTGTGATCAACTCCATAAAACTATTTTATCATATGTCATCTACAAATATACTCCTTAGTCTCTATATTTGGTAAGACATTTTTTGTGGCATTTAAAAACCAATACTTGTTTTAATGTTCATTTCTCTTGGATCTTTTTAATGGAATTTAGTTCTTGAGCACACAACTAATGTCATTAAATATGCTCCTCACCATGACAGGTGTCCTTAGGACAGGAGAGTATAAAGAGACTAGTACGATGTAGTTTTGACTTTATTCTTATAATAGTAAAAATATTAACTAGAAAGAGAAAATGAACTAAAGCCATATTTAAAGCTATATTTTTTTGAAATGTACAAATTAGTCAATCTCTATATTTTGTCTCATGATTAACTGATTAATCAAGTTCAACTAGATGATCAAAATCAGTAGGCCATGGGGAAGTAGTACTCCTAGAGGATGAAGCTGTTGTGTAGCTGGTTGTATCATCCCTATGTTCAAGTATTAAATAGAAGCAACATTAAAGCGGGAAGAGAGTTCAGTCTGTGGATGTTTGGATTCATACGCTCAAGTTGAACATCACAGATCAGGAGAGTGGGCCACAAGACATTTCATCTTGTTGTTAACAGGAAGTACACAGTATGACACACAGTGGCCAAGAAGATAAGAGCCTAAGACCCGCTCACTGCCCTTGACCTACTTCCACCAGATAAATCTAATTTCTTAGTTTCTAGAATCTTCCTCTAAAAAAAAAAAAAAAAAAAAAAAAAAAAAAAAAAAAAAAAAAAAAAAACCAAACAGGAAACAAGAGGACAACAAAACAACAACCAAAAACCACTAGCAGCTGGTCAAGTGCTCAATAATAAATGGGCTGATAGGTCATATTCAAGCCATAAAAGTTACTTCAGGCAAAAGCCAAAATCTCATAGTGTCTTCACATCTCCATACTTCCATTGGTAGCATAAAATTCTAGTATTTCAAAGTTTACTTTGAAGAAAGTTTTAATTTTTGCTTTTGAAAAGTAACTCATAACTGTTCTTTGAGTTACTAGAAACTGTTGATACTACTGCCTAAGAGAAAACCATTGTTGATTTATTTTCTTGGAAACTATATATATTTGTTTCAACACAAGATTTTATAGGAAGATAAAAGAGAGAATAACACCTTTATCCATTTTTTAACTGTATGAAGAGCCAAAGAAGTAAATAAGAAATGACAACATTCTATCTGAAAATAAACTTCAAATTTCAAGACTGGAGGATGGTGGTCCGGTGTTATTTTAAGCTTGCTTAGAAATATAAGTAATTTAATAAGACAGTTTGTTTCTGTTTTCCCTGGACTATACAGGCCTTGTCCTTTCCTTTCCCTCTACCAATTTAGAGGCCAACCTGGGGTCAAATTTGGAAGTCAAGTGCTGGTAATATAAATATGTGTTGCTGGGTAATGTTAAGAGTGGAGTGTGGTCTGTGATCTGCCCTCTGGCTTTTTATTTCTTCATTTTTGGGAGAGAATGTTGATTGAAGTCTTTAAAAGCATTTTAGCCTGGCATGCTTTCAATTTCTCAGCCTGAGCAGGCAATTATCTGGAGGAAAGTAGTTGATTGCATCAATGAAAGGGTTTGCATCTGCGTTTGCCAAGGCATTTTTTTATTAATATGAATTAATTAACTTTGCTAACGTTAAAGGTAGAAGAACAATTTTATTCGGCTTAATGGAAGGATCAGGCTGTGCTGGTAGGAGGGTGGATGGTATCATTCAAGATGTGGCTGGAGGGATCAGTGGCACTCACACTCTTGGTGTCCAGAGAAGTTTGAAGTCTTGAAGAACCATTGAAGAGAACGTCAGATTGAAGCATGAGTGACCTACCGCAGGTGTTTCCCTACACCTACGCTTCAGATCTATGGGTGAAGCCAAGGCCCCTCTGCAGTTGGAGACCTTGGCAGGATCTCCCCTTGGCTCTTTTTATCCTCTCCCCCAATTTGTTATAATTTGTGACATGATCAGAAAATTTATACTGAGTATTCCTGTGTTTCAGTCAATTTTTCCAAAGCCATGACTGGAAATGGAATAACTGTGTGGATCATTCTGAAGAAAGAGTTTCTGTCTAGATTCTAAATCACTAGATCCTTTTAGCATTTTATTTATTTATTTATTTATTTATTTATTTATTTATTTATTTATTTAATGGTGATTGAGCTCAAATTAATCTGAGTTTGCATTTATGTATGAGAATAACCAATAAAAAATGGCTGGTTTAAAACAATACAGGACCGAAAATCTTGGGTTTTAAATTATTGATAAATTATTCAGTTCTTGGCAGATAAAGTGAACATTGACTTTTTCTTGACTTGTACTTCTGGGGATTAAAACAGTGATGCACTTCAGTAGACTGTTGGGCAGCTATTGGATATTGCTCAGCCTTTACTTAGGATCCATGTTTCTTAACCGTGTTTCTTAACTTGGACTTGAGAACGTAAAATAAAAAAAAAAGATAATAATGTACTCTTTTTTTTGGTAAGAAAAAGAAAGACATTGGAGGGTAATTTATTAACATAAAATATACAACATGTGGAGATAGTTAGTAGTATTTGGTAGCATTCCTTGAAAATTAAATATATTTATTTACATATCAGTTTTGAGAAATGTATATTTGATATTTTCCTTTGTCAAAAGGTAGAAATAATTACTAAACACTCTATTTCCTTTCAACTGCTTTTACCAATTCTCATCACTTGAGGGTTGAGTTCTCAATTTTGTTAAGAAAACCACAAACTTATCAGTGTCTCATCCAGCCCCTTTCTTATTGTAGGTATAGATCTTGTTCTTTGATTTGATATTTCCTTATGATTAACAGTTCAATGGGTCATATTTCCTGGCTCTGATCTAAACTCTTGCTTGTGGCTCACAGCAATTTTTTCTGAAAACTTGTCCAGTCCTTAATCCAGGTTAGCTACATGCAATTTGCAAATTTGTTTATAAGCAGAGCTCAAATGAGTCTCATATTGAGCGAAGATCATTTTTATCCCGTTGGTGCCTCGATGCTGGGTATCACATGGTTAGGCAACTACACCAGTGTCATCAGCTGCCACAGTGGGAAAAGAACTACCCTGGATTAAGAAGCCCATAGACTTAGAAAAAGCAAGTCTCAAATTCATTTGGAATGAAACAGAACACCCAGGATAGCAAAAACTATTTTCAACAATAAAAGAACTTCTGGGGAAATCTCCATTCCTGACCTGAAGCTGTGCCACAGAGCAGTAGTGATAAAAACTGTGTGGTATTTGTACAGAGACAGGCAGGTAGATCAATGGAATAGAATTGAAGAGCCAACTTCAACAACCATCCATGACCTCAGAAAGTGTTTTCATCTGTTTTGAAAGTTCTTTAGTTCTGTGATTATTGTTGTTATAGAGTTATAGAGTCTAAGGGCTACAGTGAATTTCAGATTCCACTAAATCAACTGTGACCAACATTTCCTCAAGGATTAAGGCCAATGGGAAAGAAATGGGAAGAGAAGCTGGATGTAGGTGGTCAGAAGGCAGTTCTCTCTTTTATGATGTAATCATCAAAGTCTTTTCCTGGACCACAGGTTTCTGTCTTCTACATGCCCTACAAATTCAACTGGCCATTGTGGAAAGGACTTGGCTTTCTCTAGCAGGCTTTCTCTAGCAGGCTTTCTCTCTAGTTGTGTTGAAAGTTCTGAGCTTGATTATATGAGATCATTTACATAAAATTTCTCTGTCTCTCTCTTTTTCACAAAACCTGACAGCCATTTGGTTAGTTGGTGGAACTCTTTTGGCATACAGATCTGGAATTGGGACAAGATTCTCCTTGTTTGTAATACATTCGGTTTCTGAATGAAAACAGGAAATGCCAAAACAGATGAAGATGGAAACAGCCACAAGCACTATTTTCCAAACATGAATAAAATATCAGTTTAAAACAGTGGGGATTTCCATGACCAAAAACTTTTTTCATTTCCCTAATTCTGTTAGAATTGTTTTTTCCATCTGGAATGGCTGTATTCCACTGACAGGCACTGGTGAAAGATGAGCGACAGATAAAGAGATGCTTGGGGAAGGAACCAAGCTAGAGCTCCACACCCAGGGGAGGGGCCCAGTGCACCTGATGAGTGCCCAGGTACCATGGGGCTTAATGTGTTTCTTTCTCTGTGTGTTCTCTCTCTCTCTCCCCTCTGTCTCTGTCTCCCTCCCCCCCCGTGTGTTAATAGCTCCAGTGTCCCACATATCTTTAGCTTTACTTATATTCAGGCGGTGGATTTAATTGATAACATTTTCACAAGACTGAAGCTGAAGGTAGGAGTGGACTTTTGAAGCCAGTTGTGGAAGCCACAAATTTTATTTGTTTGCATCAATAGTATAGAGCTGCTATCTGAAAGGATACATTTGTAGTATGAATATTTTACTTGAACGTTTTTCTCTTTTGAAACAGGATCTTACTGTCATCCATATGGCATTGAAGTTGTGATGCTCCTGCGTTAGTCTCCCTCACATGTATGAGCCACCACTTCTGATAACCTGAATACTGCAGCTGCCATTTCTTTGCCAAATATTTTCCTTTTCCAATGGAGTAAAAATACGTTCTTTCCAAAAAAGATTTCACCACCAAGGAATTTCTGTCCTCTATACTGTTAGAATGCAATGTCTAAATGGCCTAACATCTTCTAAAACCTGCAGTTTGATCTTGCAAGAGGAGACAGAGATTAATTCTGCCTGCCATGCAGTTTAGCTTGATAGTTGGAAAAGGTTCTGTGGGGTGCTAAACTTACAACATAAACACAATAAACAATTCTTTCAGTGCATGCTAAATCTCTGGGTGGAGCTGCAGAGTCCAAAAATGGTGCTATTCATTCTTCATTTATAAAAAAATAAGCAAAAGCTACTCATTTGTTAACAACCTTTCTTTTGTCTCTCTGTCTCCTTGTCTTCCTCTGCTTCCCTATCTCTTCTCTTTCCCTTCCTCTTTTCCTCTCTCTCCCTTCTTCTTTTCCTTCTTTCCATCCTTCCTTCCTTCCTTCCTTCCTTCCTTCCTCCCTCCCTCCCTCCCTCCCTCCCTCCCTTCCTTCCTTCCTTCCTCCCTTTCTTCCTTCCTTCCTTCCTTCCTTCCTTCCTTCCTTCCTTCCTCCCTTTCTTCCTTCCTTCCTTTCCATTCTTCTTCACTTTCTTCTTTCCTGCCTTTCTTCTTAATGTTACAGATCAGTTCTTATGAAGTTCCTATGATGGCCTCAAGTTCATTCTTACCCTGGGCCTCTTCAGTACTAGGGTCATAGGTGTGTGCCACCATGCTTGGCAACAACATATTTTTTTATTTTATGGAATAGTTGTCTGGAATGATCTAACCATATTATTTGGTTAGACAACCAAGGCAAATGATGTGTTCGTGGATGTGTCAGGAGATCAATCTTGTGGTTTTCACTTGTCAGGTTCATGAAATCTCTTTTGCTTATTTTAGGATCACAAGGTCTCAGAGTTGAATACAGCAAGGAGGTTACTTGGCATGTTACTGAGTCAATGGGGTGAAACAATGTTTGTTTGAAAACCCTTTGTTAAGTGCACACCTCTACATAAATGTCACATGTTAGTCTCTGTTACAGCTTTTCTGCTAGAGGATACAGTGTGTTCCTAATGGCCAACTCCTTACCTGATCAGATTAATGATAAAACTATCCAGAAAAGCACTGCCCTCTTCATTTCTCTTGCCCTTAGTCATACACTGAGCAGATCATATTCATAGCAAATTTAATGTACTCCCTGGCTCAAGTCTAGATAGGAAGAGCTAAAGAGGTAATTACTGTTATATATCATTAAATTAATATTGAAACATGTGCTCTGTTAAATGGCAGAATTCTGAGAGGATTCACCTGCCCTATAATTGAGAAATGACTTAGATTAGACCCATCTCTAACAACCCAATAGCACATTCTCTCTAAATCTAATAAGATATGACAACTCATTTATACTTCATGTTACTACTAGGTAATATGGAGGCTCAGCCTTGTACCTAAGGATTCTTCTTGTTCTGTTTCCATGTTTTGAGGAAGAAGATCAGAAACATGAATTATTCAAGAAAAACTGTATTCAATGAAGAACATCAAGTAATCATATAACTTAAGCATATTGACCATAAAAATTATTATTATTTTTTTTTACTAAGAATTGTTGAAATAAATAGGACTAATGCCTGCTGTATTGATGTCAAAGATATATAAATTCTTTGTAGTAAAAGACGGAAAGTATGATGTTTTTATTTTCCTTTGACTTGAATTTCAAGTAACAAATATGGATGCTCCAGTGGCACAATCAGTTAGCTAAGTACTTACAGAACTGTGTGTGTGCGGGAGAGTGATGCTGAGGTTGTGAGTTCAAGTAACAAATATTTAGATCCCATAGAGACATGCTCCTATAAAGAAGAAAATGCCATATCAGCAAGTAATTTGTAATTTGGCATAATGAGAGGGAGACAGAACATATATAATGAAATATATGGAAAGAGCAACTAAATAGTGATGAACTGTATATGACTTGAAAACTCAGGGGAGACTGGGGATTCCACATATATAAGTCCTACTGATTTCTAAATAACAAATAGGGATGTTATCTGTCACCTTGTTTTCAAGTTACATGAGTGAAGAAGCTTCAGATAAATGTAGGACAATCTGACTCGAGTATGTCTTGGAAGAACACAGAGGTGAAAGAGAGTTCAGCCTAAATTCAGGAATTATGAGCCCATGACTGGGTCACTGATTTAAGTCAAAAGGGAAGGAGTGATATTTTTGAGAGTGCCTGATACATCTCTTACCTCCCTGTGTCTGATATGACAACATGGGTCATCTATAATCTTGTCATAATGTCCTATTCTTCAGCCTGAGTATTTTTTCTGTTCTTTCTTAAAACGAACAATTATCATAGTTAATTTAGTGACTTTTTCCCCATGAACCTAGGGTGGAACAGAGGACCTTGTTATGTTCCCTGTAAGCACACACTGCTTCTTTGCTCAGGGTGTTTGTCACCCTTCACACACTTGTCACTGGTTTGTATCACTCAGCAGCTCGGAAACTTGATGACACCAGGGCCTTTGCCTGTTTTGTAATTTTTTTTTACTATTCTGAGTCATATTTCCTCTCTCCTAGGTTCTGTGAGTTCCTCACCTCATCTTCTTTATGCTGTCAGTTGCCCAGGTCAGTAAGGCTGTCTTTGAAATCCTACCTACTTGAGACTTAGTAAAAAATCTCCCCTACACTCTTTAGAAGCCATTTTCTACACTTAGTTGCTCAGTGCTGGGTCAATTGTCCTTCTGGCTTCTCTTCTCACCCCGTGTTAAACTGTGCATCCTTATGCTAGATCACAGCAGTGGATCACGTAGGACTATGAAACGCACATCTTTTTTAAAATTTATTTTTATTGGATATTTTATTTACATTTCAGATGCCATTCCCTTTCCCCCATTTCCCCTCCCAAGAAAACCCCTATCCCATGTCCCCTTCTCTTTTTTGCTTTTATACATTTTTTTAAATGTTAACCAAAGGCTTTATAACTTTGGTAATGCTCAATATTATTCAGAAGTGTAACCCAATACCCAACCTAGATATATCAACTATCTTTGACTGGCGGAGACATGTGAACATCCGCCTCCATGTCACCCCTTTCTCTCTTTCATCACCTAGCTCCTCCTTTCCTTCTCCCCATCTTCTCCTTACTCCTCCTCTTCTTCTTTGAACTCCTCCCACCTTAGCTCCTCCTACATATCACCCCTACTGTTAAAATAAAACTTGTCTCTCAAAATACAATTAGAGCATAACTATACCAATTTGTGTCAGTAAGGTAAAAGATAGATCCAATACCCAGTCCATCATTTTGTTGACTAACCACAACCTCTGTCATCTCTCCTAACTAAAAGACTTAGTTCTGAACCTGGCTTTTTTTTATTGGCTTTAGAATGAATGTCAGCTGAAAACCATCCTCTCAAATCTTTTCTCTCGAAGTAAATAGCCAGGATTGGCTATGAGACTATAAGTCTTCAACCCTGTCAGAAATCCAGAATGACTGAATTAACTAAAATTATGGGAAGCAGAAAGCATAGCTTCTAAAACTTAGCCAATTTATAGCGACTGCTTAACACCTGGACAGTCCCTATACTACAAAATGTTGGAGCATCCAATCTTCAGCCTTCTGGCCCAGGATCATCTGAGAGACCTAGTGATGCAGAATTATTGAGGGCTGATTACTCTGTCTTGGCAGATATAATTAGTCAACTATTCTGCAAGTGTGTCCTTTTCTGGACAGTAATTTGTCTGTAGATAGAAAGAGGCAATTGTTGCCTAGTGGCTGTCTCACCACAATTGGCATAACTCCAAAAATGCTCAATTTCTTCTTAGAATCCAAGACAAGAAGCTGTCAGGAGCAGACAGGACTCTAATCAAAATGAACATTAATACAGAAATGTTTGTAACATCAATTCTGTAAACTTCTGATATTTTCAAAACCAACTATCTATGTAAGGCAATCTGGACTGTTGTCTGTTAACTCCTTTCAGCTATTTGTAAATTAAATATAGAAAACACCCTAACAATAAGCTCAAAACCATGGATTTGCTATAGGCCCTTAACTCACAGTCTAACCATCTCAAATGAGTTAAAAAAGTTAAAGAAGGACTGGGTCTAATCCTTGTATTCCTAAATGTGTTATACAGGCACAATGCCTATGAGAGTAACAATATTCATCTTACTTTTATATCAATAAGAAGCTCGTATCAATGAAAACCTTAAATTTGAAATCAAAGTAAATTTTGTACCACTTAAGAAATTATAACTTCATCTTAATAACTATTATACTTATTTTTACCAATAGGCTATGGCTATGCAATAAATCCTAGTTAATCCTCCCTGTTCCAACAAAACCACTACTTTTCCCAAGAAAAACAGCCCAATATTAACCACGTCAGTCCCCAAGCCCAGGGAATAGGGGCGCTGACTGTTTATTAAATTCTTCAAGCTGATTATGGGCATTGAGATATTAGAAGAGGGGAGGGGAGGGAAGGGAAGGGGAGTAAATTGATAAGCCTCTGATGCTGTGTCTTCACTGTATCCAGCTGTAATTTCAGGACATCAGAGGTTCGAGCAGGTCTGCTCTGCTTTCTTGATGAGTAGACACACCAAGGCTGTATATTCTGCAATATACAATTCTCAAAACAAATTTTAGTATCAAGATATTTTTTTGTTTGAATTCTGGAATCTAGTCTTCTGGCAGCCTGCCTCTGTCATGTCTAATCCATATAATTCTGTGAGTTTCTGTGAGAGTGTGCTCCCACCATCCTTCCATTCCTGCCTCCCTGCTCTCAAATTCCCCAACACTAGGGAATCCAAACTTTCAGGCACTAAAGCCCTCCACTTCCACAGATGCCTAAGCCCTTACCCTATCCCCCTTCCTCTAATAACTATGAGGGCGTACTCCTACCATCCTCTCATTCCTGCCTCCCTGCTCTTGAATTCTCCAACACTAGGAAATCAAAACTTTCAGCTACCAAGGCTGTCCACTTCCACTTTGCAAGGCCACCCTCAACTACTGATACAGGTGGAGCCATGAGTCCCTCCCTTTGTATTCGTGGGCTGGAGATTTTAGAATGGCTACTCCAGCTTGTTTCTTAGGACCATTTCTTGAAAAATATTTTCCAACTGTTTACTCTGAGTTAGAGTCTGTCTTTGTCACTGAGGTGGGTTTCCTGTATGCAGCAAAATGCTCGGTCCTGTTTATGTATCCAGTTCATTAGCCTATGTCTTTTAATTGGGGAATTGAGTCCATTGATGTTCAGAGATATTAAGGAACAGTGATTATTATTTCTGTTATTTTTGTTATTAGAGGTGGAATTATCTTTGTGTGGCTATCTTCTTTTGGATCTTTTGGAAGAGAATTAGTTTCTTGCTCTTTCTAGGGTATAATTTCCCTCCTTGTATTGGAGCTTTCCAGCTATTATCCTTTTTAATGCTGGGTTTGTGGCAAGATATTATGTAAATTTGGTTTTGTCATGGAATATCTTGGTTTCTTCATCTATGGTAATTGAGAGTTTTGCTGGGTATAGTAGCCTGGGCTGGCATTTGTGTTCTCTTAGGGTCTGTATGACATCTGTCCAGCATCTTCTAGTTTTTATAGTATCTGGTGAGAAGTCTGGTGTAATTCTGTTAGGTCTGCCTTTATATGTTGCTTGGCCTTTTTCTCTTATGGCATTTAATATCCTTTTTTTGTTTTGTGCACTTGGTGTTTTGATTATTATGTGATGGGAGGTATTTCTTTTCTGGTCTAGTCTATTTGGCGTTCTATAGGCTTCTTGTATGATTCTGGGCATCTCGTTCTTTAGATTAGGGAAGTTTTCTTCTATAATTTGTTGAAGATATTTATTGGCCTTTTAAGTTGGGAATCTTCACTCTCATCTATACCTATTATCCTTAGGTTTGGTCTCCTCATTGTGTCTTGGATTTCCTAGATATTTTGTGTTAAGTACTTTTTGCATTTTGCGTTTTTTCGACAGTTGTGTCAATATTTTCAATGGTATCTTCTGTACCTGAGATTCTCTCTTCTATCTCTTGTATTCTGTTGGTGATGCTTGTGTCTATAACTCTTGATTTCTTTCCTAGGTTTTCTATCTCCAGGGTAGTATCCCTTTGTGATTTCTTTATTGCTTCTACTCCCATTTTTATGTCCTGGATGGTTTTCTTCAATTAGTTCTCCTGTTTGGTTGTGTTCTCTTGTAATTCTTTAAGGGATTTTTGTGTTTCCTCTTTAAGGGCTTCTACCTGTTTACCTGTGTTCTCCTCAAATTCCTTGAGAGTGTTATTTATGTCCTTCTTAAAGTCCTCTATCATCATCATTAGAAGTGATTTTAAAACTGAGTCTTGCTTTCCTAGTACTATGGAGAATTCAGGACTTTCTTGTGTGGGAGAACTAGGTTCTAATGATACCAAGTACCCTGGGTTGCTGATGCTTATCTTCTTGTGCTTGCCTTTTGCCATCTGGATCTCCTTAGTGCTACCTGCCCTGTCTCTGACTGGAGCCTGTCTTTCCTATTATCTTGGTTGTATCAGAACTGTGTGGGATGGTGTTACTACTAAGGTAAGAGCTGGGCCCCAAGATCTAGTCAGTGCTCAGGGGCAGACAGGAAAGTACCAGTGCTCGTGGCCAGGAGTGACTTCCTGGGTCCTAATTGGTCCCAATTACTCCCTGTTTAGGGCAGGTGCTGTTGTCTGCTTACCTAAGATACTGCCCGGGTTAGAGATCCTGGGAGCCCTGCTTCCTCTGGGTTCTTAGAGATTGGGTGCAGAGCTGCTTCCTGGGATCTACTCAGTGCTTGGGCCCAGAAAGGAAAAAAACCAGTGTTCTGGGCCAGGAGTGACTTCCTGGGTCCTAGTGTGTCACAGTTACTCCCTGTTTGGGGTCAGCATTGCTGTCTGCTTACCTAAGATACTTCCTGGGAGCTTCTGGGAGCCCAGCTTCCTCTGGGAATCGCATTTCTGTGCGATTGGGGGTGGAGCTGCCAACTCAGGGATCTGCTCAGTGCTCAGTCCCAGACCAAAAGGGTGAAATGCACATTTTAATTCATTTTCTAGAACTTTTTAGGGAAATGATACTTATTTGATTACTCTTAGAAAGAATTGACTTTAAAAGTGTTTTAACTATTTATTTATTTGTTTGTTTGTTTATTTATTTGTGTGTGTGTGTGTGTGTGTGTGTGTGTGTGTGTGTGCACACATGCACATGAATGTAATTACCTGAAGAGGCTAGGAACAGATGTTAGGTCTCCCGGAGCTGGAGTTACTGGTGCTTGAGAGCAATACTATGTGGGAACAGAACTCTAGTCTTCTGAAAGAGCCTTCTGAGCTCTTAGCTACTGATCTATCTCTCTAGACCCTTTGTTTATTTTATTCATAAAAGTATGTGATATGGTCAGGCCTCGTGAAGTAACTCCCAATAAAACCCAAGAGAAAAACAGTTAATTTTTTTTTTTATTTTTTGAGAAACAAGTAATGAAAAACATAAAGAAGAAAACTAGATTCTACCACCACGATGATGCCTGAACATTGCTCTCTGTTTTCATTTCTGTGATATGAGGTTCACAGGATGGAAGATAAATATTGCCAGTCTTGACAAAGGGGCACAGAAGGGTTGAGACATCTCAATGTCATTTTATAGTAATGGGAGCATGGAATAGGCTATTATGAAAATGGATGTTTCTTTGAGTTAGGAAAAATCTACTAAATTTTGGATTTGTTTCTAAAAAGATATTGATATTTGTTGTGTCATTAAAGCTTTAAAAATAGTTGTGAGACTAAATCCAGAAGGGTGATTTTATGATTACCTTACGTCTTAGAATGTATTAAGGAATCACTTTTAAGATTTCTTGACTTTGTTGTATCATTTACCATGTTGTACCTTATTACATATATGTGGATATTTAATATTTATATAAACTGTGCAATTGCAATTTAAAAATTTATTTATATACTTAGCTTTTATTTAATGTATGTTTGTGTGCCTGAATGCATATTTGTATGTGCATAAGTGCTTAAGTCTACATACATGCATCTGGTATGTGTATGCATGCTGGCCCATCTTCTATTGTACATCTGGAGGTCAGAGGATAAACTGTGGGAATCGATTCTTTCCTTCTGCTAGGTGATTCTTACTGGCAAACCACTTTGATAACCCTGCAATCAAATTTACCGAAGTATAAAGCTTTAAACTGTGTGTGTGTGTGTTTATAGAGAGACAGAGACAAAGAGACAGAGAGATAAAGACACAGAGACAAAGAGACAGAAAGACAGAGAAAGAGAAGCAATGGGAAGAGGTGGATACATTGTAAGTACTTTCTTTTAAACATCTTAACTTAGACAAAGGCTGTGATCCTGGTTTCACTTGATAACTAAACCCATAAAACCATAGCAAGGCAGAGAAAGAATGAGTAGTTTTAGAAAATATTTTTTTTCCTTGAACCAAAATAAGTCAAGGTTAGCCCAAGAAGACTCAGATTCTATGACTTCCTTCTGTCTACAAGAACTTTAATTTTCCTTTGCTCTATGGGAATATAAAACATAGTGAAATTAGTTCTATCAAGAGACTTGCAGCCATGTTATTAGATGACATGAAGAGTTGGCTTGGTTTTTGTTCTGGGGACTTATCATATTTAATATTGGATTAATATTCCTGCCGAATATTTTATTATTTCCTTTTTGCAATAGTAAGGTATATCTTAAAAAATAAATAAGTAAAATAATATCTGTATAAATATAGATTCTAATTCATCAATAACTTGTTTCCAGCTGTTGTTTTTCTCTCATATGTCTCCATGGTACAATGATATCATTGCCCAGCAATGTCTTTAGCTGAGGGATGCTACCTGTGAGATCGATTAGCAAACAAGGCTATATATTTATAAATAGTCTAATATAAGCAGTATTAATGTAAATGTATACTCATCTAAGATCACAATCGAGAAACAATAGAAACCATGAGTACAATTGAGGTTATTTCTCTATAGTGGCCATGTACAATATTTGCTAGTGTACAAAAGCTATATATTTCTCGAAGATTTGAAAAAAAATTTCCCCATGCATTGCCATCATCCCAGCAAACAGGAAAGCTTGAAGTTGTGAAGGACTTCCATGCCCCTGAGAGCAGCAGCATCCAAATTCCTTCCAGCAAGCTTTTCTCACCTATCAATAGTCTTGCTTTGTATCACTCATCAGGAACATTTTCTCCATGCTTGATTTCTCAAGTTGATCCACAGGGATGACATTGAGCTCGTTCTGACTCCTGTGCTTCATCGTTGTTCTTACATGAGACGCAGGAAGAGAGAGAAACTGTACTCTCAGTGTATATGTATGCAATGCGAGTCTCGTTATCTTAGATTTCCTTTAAGAAGCACGTATTTCTGATTTCCTTGGTTTTACTTCTCCATGCTTACTTCTTAATTTTTGCATTTATATATTTTGCCTATATATGTGGTTGGGTATGTGTGAGCCCATGTATGTGCATGTGTCTTGGTACATACATGGAGATAAAAGGAAAACTTTCAGTAGTTGGCTCTGTCTTTCTACCATGTGGATTCTGAAGTCTGAACTCAGGTAATTTAGTTATTGTTGCAAGTGTCTTAATCCACTGAACAGCTCCATGATTATTTTTTATTTTAATGAATATAGAGAAACATTTTCACCATTGTGATAGCTCTCCCAGAGCTGGTTATTCACAGCTCATTCAGTCCTCAAAGTATCTTTGGTTTCCTCCTAAGCTTTCGACAGGACCATTTTTCTTTTTGTTATTGTCAAATATCCATCCATGTAGGTTCATGGAGCCAAAATTGTGCCTTAGAAACACGAGATTAGGCATTCTTCATTGTGAAAACCTTTTTTTTTTTTTTTTTTTGGTTTTGCTTTTTAAGATTTATTTATGTATTATGTATATAGCATTCTGCCTGTATGTATGTCTGCAAGCCAGAAGAGGGCATTGGATCCCATTACAGATGGCTGTGAGTGAATTGAACTCAGGACCTCTGGAAGAACAGCCAGTGTGCTTAACCACTGAGCCATCTCTCCAGCCCCAGCTCCTTAAGAACTCTTCATATCAGGGAACTGTTTCTAATTATATTTTCTTATTTTCTTTCTTTCTTTCTTTCTTTCTTTCTTTCTTCCTTCCTTCCTTCCTTTCTTTCTTTCTTTCTTTCTTTCTTTCTTTCTTTCTTTCTTTCTTTCTTTTTGAGACAGTGTTTCTCTGTATAGCCCTGGTTGTCCTGGAACTCACTCTGTAGACTAGGCTGGCCTGGAACTCAGAAATCCGTCTGCCTCTGCCTCCCAAGTGCTGAGATTAAAGGCATGTGCCACCACTGCCCGGTACCAATTTTATTTTCTTATTCAAATTTGCAAACATATCTTGGTCTCACAGGGTAGTAAGATGCTTAGATATATACACAAAGAGGCACATGAAGGATTCATATTTTGGAGTTATTTAACAACCCTGAAGTAATAAAAATTATTAAAGAGGAGGTGGTCTCCTCCATTAACAGTCCCATACTACTCTTCAGGAAAATCCTATCTGGTTCCCAGCTCAAGTACTGAAGGCTCACAACTGCCTGTGATTCCACTTGTAGGTAGAATCTAATAATCTTTTTGACTTCCAGGGATACTCACATGCATGAAGCATATATTTCCACAAATACATAAAGCCCATATTTAAAAATCTTAGAAATAATTTAACAGTACAGCAACAACTAGGCTTATCCAGTGATGAGTCTGTTATGGAATATTACGTGCTCAGTAAAGTAACAATGAAGAACTGATACCCATACACTAAAGAATAATAGTTGGTCAAGCATATAGAGTTTTCTGATCACAACTTTGCAAAAAGAATTTGTTTTCAGGTAGGATGGTTTGTGTTTCTCTCTGTTCTGAGGAGGCCACATGGGCTGGTGAAATCAAGTATTGCCTCAAGTATTCTCCTGAATAATAGACATTGACTTCTTTCCACTAATGAGGGCTTTACTGAGAGGCAACTTGGATTATTCTTCACAGAAGTCCCCTCAAGCTTTCTAGATAGAGAATGAACAAGACACCTAATTCAGCCAATTAAAAATTCATTATATAGAGAATAAAAACTATATGAAATGCAATGTTGAATCTAAAGGTGGTTTGGTAAAGGCAATGCTCTTACAAATGAAACATGTATCACAGAGCAAGCTGGTGGAAAGAACGGAGCCAAATTGGCCTGCTGGGGTTGATGCCTCGTCACACATTCATTTTTTTTCCTTTGCACAGTCGAATATGGCCAAACGGAATGTCTTCTCCAGTTTCTGGCAAAGGACTGCTATGAACTATCACCAGCTTTAGCAATGGGGACTTTCTGTTCTATCGTTATATACATACAAAAATGTAAGATTGGGCAAGCCGATAAACCTTTTGTGTACATAATTAATAACTCACACTTGAATTTCTGTATCTCATTAGAGGTAGTTGTCTCACCTTTAACTAGAGAAGACAAGCTTTATTTTTGTAGTGCTCTGCCCTATTATGTTCAACAATAATAATTCACAGTGACAGATGTAATCCACCAAACTCATTATTTTCAACCCCGATCCATTTATTTTGCATTACCAATACAGTGTTGATGTCTATCGTTCCCTGGACTGGAGTGCTTGATGAAATGTTTTATTGCAATATGTCAGAGTCTAAATAATTAATGGCAGGAGTAAGGCTGAAGCCTTCCAAAAGTTACTGTGTGCATTATAAAGTGTGTAATGCACCCTGAACTCAGAAGATCAGGTCTTAGAGATGTGGTTTTGATAAGATGGTTATTTTTGGGTTAAGAATGGACCATATCTTTTATAGAGAGTCACGTCTCTTTGAAGATTCAATATATGGATATATTTATATATACTCATATTCTCAGTTTATCAAGGAGAAAGGCAAACACGTTTGGGATCGTTTTTCTTTGGGGGGAGCTAAAAACTGCTGTGAAAAATAACACTCATAATTTAACATATTGTCCTATAAAAACAGTATGCTTTCTATGATTTATATTCCATCAAAATTCTGGGGTGGAACAGAAGGACATTGTCATCTGATAGGCCAAGTAGGGCTGTGTGACTTTTCTTTGACTTTAAAGGAATTGTGGGGAAGTCTGAATTGCAACTATTCAACCTTGAAGGGAGAGAAACTAAATGAAACACCTGTTTTTCTGATTACTGTGCCACAAGGCCTTTTAATTAGTTTGTGGAAATAGAAGTTTTAGTTTATTGAAGCATATGGTTATTTTCCCCCAAGAAAATGGACATGTGACTACACACCATTAATTTGTGATTATTATTAAACTAAGAAGGCAATTTAAGTGATTGTATATTAATAGATGTATTTTCTAGACTAGAAAGGAGCTGGAGAATAAAACAGGAGAAAATTTCACATAAAAATTCTAGTCTTTGACAGTAGTGCCTTTGGGTGTCTCCGTCGTGGAGCTCAGAGGGTCAGTTAGCTGCTCTGAATGAATACGCCAAACGTATTTTATGGATATTTTCTCTCTTAATCACATGGAACTTCTTTTTCAAAACTGTAGAGAGTAAGCTAGCGTGAAAAACAATGGCAGTGTCATGAAAATGGCCAGGGTCCTCCACATGGCAAATTTCCTTCATACCTCCATTGTTTTCAGTGTGCGGAAATGGAAAAGTCTTCTTTAAAATGTTCGAATGTGTTAAGGGACAAATTAAAAGCAATCCACGGAATTGTCAAGAAATCCTTTTATTAGTGAGATGTCATCATAAGATCACCTTAAGCTTTTCTAGTCTGCCTGTCATGATAGAGGAGAGAAACATTTGGTTTGCTTCTGGTCAGTTCCTAGACACTCCTTGGACACAGTGCTGGGGCAACTAGGCTACCTAGTATTTACTTCTGACACCCGAGGGCTGACAAATCACAGTTGTGAATTAAGATCAGGTAGCCTCGACCTGGGTATGAGACGAATGAGCTAAGCTACTTTCATGATCAGAGCTTGCCTTGTGTCCCCTCCCTTGCCAGGTCACTCTTTACTCAGTGCATGATGAGCAGCTGACAAGGACTTAATCAATTAGTAGGGTTTTGTTGAACGACTCCATGGTAATGAATAAAAAAGCATGTGGAATAATTTAAATGTAAAGAAAGACCCCACACCAGAGGCATCTTGAGTAAAAAAAATCATGAGAAACTAGAAATAAACAAGTGTTCACAGAGGCAGATGTGACTCAACGGTTGTGAAATGTGAATTTCTCTCACTGTTTATATCTAAATATGAAGCATACCTGGCAACGGCATGGGATGGAACATGCCTTCTCATTTTGCCATATAATTTACACCCTGTATTTGGCTGACAGTGCCGATTACAAAATCGGACTGCAATACGAGAGCAGAGCAAACGGATTTCCACACCTATGGCATGAGGCTGGGTTTGTTTTGATTAAAGTCATAATTGTGATCCAATTTCATAATGTTGATCACAATTTCATCCCCCGTGCCTGCAAGGAGAAGAAAATATACAAGGGGGTACAGCAAAGTGCAAACTCATTAAAAAATGTCTGTGAGACATTGTGATCATTACAGCGCAGGCAGAGGCATGGTGGTGTGTTTAATTACATGAAGTTTTGTGAAGCATTAGTGACCTTTGCCCTGATGGTGCAAACTTGGGCAACACATTGTTTTCAAGCTTATATTTAATGGGGTATGTTGAATGGATCAAGTAGAAAAATATCAGTATATGCCCTGCATACTGTTTTGCTGGGGAAAAAATATTCCTCTAAGAAGAAAAACTCTACCATACCAATTAAATTCTTTTAAAATTTTGTTTAATTTTTAAATTAGCAAGAAAAGTAGTAGATTTCATTATAACATTTTTATAGGTAAGTTGTTTTTCTCTCTTCAGTCTTTTAATGGCAAAGTTAATGTGTTTGTGATTAGGTGTTTAGAAAACATTGAGACATTTTTCTTTACTGTCAAATAGATTGTGAGAAAATGATTGGTATTATAGTGAACTTGTATATGTGTATATGGAGGAGTGTATTCATATGAGCATATAATTATACAATTTCATGAGCCCATATGTAGAGGCTAGGGGAAAGCATAGGTCATTTTCAACTCCAGGTCTGCTCTATAATACCTTGAGACAGGATCTGCCATTCAGCCAGAAAGATCTCTGTTACCACTAAGCGGATTGGCTACTAAGCTCTTGGGATTCTCCTCTTCCTGGGATTCTCTTCCCTGGTGCTGTAGTTAGAGGAATGCACAGCCATGCCTGTCTTATCATGTGACCCTGAAGATCCAGACTCAGGTCCTCAAATATGAGCAGTATGTGCTTTTACTGAGCTGTCTCTCTCCAGCTTCAGAGTTTTTATTTTTTAATGATGCTACTGCATGTAGATTTATTTTCATATAATTTTTAAGTTAGTAAAAAAAAAATAAGGTCTGGGAAGAATTATCAAATATCAGTAAAATCTGCTGCCCCATGTTATTTCATTTATTATTTTAATCGGAGTCCTATATGACCCCGCATGTGAGGTGGGGTAAGTTACACAACTTCTTTATCAACCTAAACATTTGGCCTGAGAATTATCCTCAGATTCTCCATTAAAAGAGAATTGCATATGTTCAAAAAATATTTGAACCAAATTTGCTCCCAGTTTGGACAAGGCCTTGACATATAAGATCTATTTTTTTTAAAAAAATAGTTCAGTAAACCATAATATGAAAAAGTGTTATTATTTGTATTTACCAAATAAAGAAATGACATTCCTAAATTGAAATATAGGAATTTCATAGCCTAAAATTGAAAGTTAAAGCTTTCACTTAAAGTGTTTGATTTCAGATCGCATATTTTAGGATGAAATTTATATTAACACTTTAAATTGTTGCAGTCATCTTTCAGTGTGTTTCCAAATGAAGCATCTCATGCTAAGAGACTTGAAGAGAGAGAGAAGAGGAAGAAGATTAGTTACAGGACCAGGGAAATGGATCTGTGAGTACAAAAGGTGAGGATGTGAGTTCTGATACCTAGAACCTGAAGAAGAGCCAGATGCTTAGTGTGAGGGTCTGTAATCTCAGTGCTCCTACGAGGTAAAGGGAAGTGGAAGTCATGGTTTTTCACAGGCCAGCTAGCCTGTACATATGCAGCAGAAAATCCCAAAGGTGGGGGAAAACACTACCACCTAAGGTTGCCTTTGACTTCCACATATGTATGGTGCTATGTGTGTGCCCATATTCACATGCATGTGCATATGCACATGTATACACATATAAATGCCATTCATACAATCCATACACACACACATAGACATACATACAGAAGTAATAACAAAATTACAATGCAAATGGAGAGGCAATGAACCTAAACAAATAAGCAAAAAAGACACAATCATGTGAAAAAGCATGCCTGCACCCCCAATCCAGACTTGTGAGTTGTACACTTGACAGCAGTGATCAATGTTAATAGGCCCTTGGCTTTCATCCTGTGGGACTCTATGGGACATGCGGTAGTGTGGAGGTGGTAAACCCAACAGGTAACAATATTCAATGATGAAAGACTGAATAGTGCTTTTGAAATGGGTGAAAACAATTAGGAAATGATCTAAAGTTCACAGTTGGATGCTCAGAGTTGGCAGGCCAGGCTGAGAGAGGTCAAGGAGGATTTCAGAAGAAAGGTGAAACTCAGTTGGTTTTGGAAGGCCCATCCATTACAACAGGTTAAGGAGAGGATTTTCGCACACAAAGGCTCAGTTGTAGGTAAAGGGCAGACAAGTAGGTTTAGCTAGAATAATTATCCCTTGGAGCTTCAGAACACATTGCAGCTTGTGGAATACTTTCACAAGTGCTACTTGATGTAACTGTTACACAAATCCCATGGAGCAGGGCAGACGATGTGATGACACAGACATGGAGGTTTTTTAGGCATCTCCTGAGTCCATGTTACTTGGCACTCTTGGGCTTTCTGGCTCACTAGAAGGCCATGTGAGGGGCATCATTGAGGGCTATTTTAAACAAAGAGTGCTGGTCAGCAGAGCTGCTGGAGGAGCCAAAATTCACTTTAAAAATGGGAAGGTAATAAGTTTTTGAAAACCTGAGAGAATTACTCCGTGGGTTTACTACAAGGGAGAATGAAGTATTTTCAAGCTAATACAGCATGAAGATCCATAAGGGACATTTTCAGTTTTTTTTTTCAAATTAGCATACAAGGCATGAGGTATTATTATGACATTTTGAAACAAAAATCTGTCTTAGTCGATTCACCTACCCCTTCACATTTCTGATCTGCCTGGTGGCTATGACACTTCTTTGTGCCTCACCCTACTTAAGAGAGCTGGAAAGGGGAGCAGAAGGGGGTAAAGATAAATGCACAGGATGAGTAAAAGGATTGTGTACTCTTTGGTTAGTGGTTTAGTCCCCGGGAGCTCTGGGGTGTCTGGTTGGTTGATATTGTTGATCTTCCTTTGGGGTTGCAAACCCCTTCAGCTCTATTATTACTGTTTAAAGTAAGACAAATACAACAAAAGTAAGACAATCAGAAGCAAATTATAAAAACAATGAAAAGTATCGCCAGAGCACAGCAGATAATTCTCTGTGCATGGTATTCCCTCACCTTCATTACCTATGAGGACTGTGGTCCGCCTGTGGAAACAGTAACCTGTTTGTTGGGAGGTAGAGCAGTAACTAAGCACAGTTAGCATGAACATATGTGACCTTGACAACTATGAGCAAGATTGAGAGCATCCACTCTTCCAATAAGTCAACAGAAAAGGATCAATTAAGTGGAGTGGCGTGACTTTTTTTGGAGGCCAGGTTGCCTACCAATGTTAGTTTGCCTATCTCAGAACAACATACAGGGAAGCAAGACTTTAAAATGAATGAGAAAAATACATTCAATCCATAATCAAATGAAAATGTTTTGGGAATGGTTCCAGGGAGAGTTCCTGAATCAGGCTTTCTTTGGCACTCACATTTAACCATCCTGTCTTCTATTTTAAGAACCATTCACATGTCTGAAATGAAGGATTTGCCTTTTAATGAAGACACCATAATTTCATTGTAAATATGGGACCTGACATCCTTGACCTTGTACTAAATTTCATATGATTAAAAGAGGTGACATCATTAGCCACCATCACTTTGACACAGCCAGCTAAGAAAAGACATTGCCAACCACAAATGCTATTATTCTATAGTGTCAGTTGTTCTAATACAATTATATTGTCCAGAATGTCAAAATCTATTTGCAAAAATGTAACAAATTTTAGTAGCCAGAGCACAGGGTTTTTTTTTTAAAAGATGGCTTACTGTTGGAATAGCTAAAATTCCCTTAAAAGATGTAGTGTTATTCTATGTCCTTAAAAATTACAAAAAAATACTTTCATAAATATCCATTATTAAAGAACTGTATTGTATTATAAATTCTCAAAAAAGTAGATAAATTTTAAACTCAGTTTGACACCACCAAAGATTGTAGCAACTAATATTTCTTCAGGAATATAGTATACCTTGGAAGTCTTATTTATTTAAAATCTATTTTATTGTGGCCATTTTTTTTTTTTGTTAGATGCGGTTGTAGGTTTTGAGGCCATAGTTATGAGTGAGAGGAACATAATAGTTCCTCCAGAAAAGCATATAATCAAGTGAGGATTAAAATGAAATAAATGAATAGTTCACGTATGGTGTCAATTTAGCTTAGTGTGCTTGAAGGTGAGTTTATAGGGTACATATACTTCAAATGATATCCTTATACAAGCTAGCATGAATTGTTTTTTATTCTATGTATAAATAAATATAGTTTTGTCATCTGAATTCTAACCATTGCCCCATGCTTTTTGGATGTTCTTATTAAGTTCTTTCTAGTAGTTTACCCATGCCTGCACTAAGTAGGTAGCAATGGCGGGGGTTTGAGACTGAAGCTTAGTAGGGGATACAGTTACCTTTCCCCAGTGACTCCTTGGACAGCTGTGTACCAGACTCTGTGGACATCACATCATGGTACAAATGCCGCTGGAATCTCAGGTCAGCTAATTACATTCACTGAATGATAAGAATTCTAGGTTACAAAGAAGACTCATACTGAATTTAAAATTAATTGGATTTATTATGAAAAGAAACTTTAAGCTAAGTTCCTGGATATCTATTGCTCCATAATGAAGCACCGTAAAATACAGTGGCTTTGAAACTAAACTTTTGCCAGGTGGTGGTGGAGCACACCTTTGATCCCAGTACTCAGAAGGCAGAGGCAGGCTTATCTCTATGAGAGAATAGTATATAAGGCTATGAAAACCAGGATGGAGAGATCACTCAATAAGACATATTTCTTCAGCATCGAAAATGCATTGCTAGTAAGGATGTGTTGTTGTTGTTGTTGTTGTTGTTGTTGTTGTTGTCATTGTTATTGTTGCTATTGCTGCTGGCTTTTTTGCTCATTTGCAAGTTAAGTCTCCATATCCCAGGCTAACTTTGGGCTGTGTAGTCAAGGCTAACTTTGGGCTGCGTAGTCAAAAGTGACTTTGAACTTCAGTTGTCTTGCCTTAACCTTCTGAGTGCTAGGATTATAGGAATATACCATCACATCCATTCTATGTGTTACTGGGGATAAAACTGGGATAAACCTGAATCATGTTTCTAAACAATAAAGTGAAGCATAGGTCCCAGGGGTTATGGTGTGGATGCCATTAGAGAGCCATTCTATCAATCACAGTGCTTGGTAACTTCCAAGCTAGCCCCTCATGCCATAGATTTATGGGTGACCTTGAAAATCATTGCGAGCACCATGAGGCAAGTCTACACACAGCGAGGCTTTTTGAGTTCTTTCAAGTATAACTCAATTTCACAAAGTACGATGATGTTGGGATAGGCATGTCAAAACTGCATTCTCACACCAGTTTGTGGGGCAAGTAGTACATGATTCTCACGGATTCCAGCAGTTCTTAAATCCACTGTCATCAGTGGTCGGAAGTCGTGGACTAAGCACTCTCGACCCTATTCCTGCTCCTGGGTTATTATTTCCTGAAATCTTCACTCCTCACTCTTCCTCTCCAGATGAGTCAATCCTTTTCCTTCATGAAAGGAAAGGAACGGAAAGGAAGGCTTGTTTTCAAATGAGTACTTGTGTTTATCACACTCTTTCCATGTAGACTCTCGTGGCCAGTTTTCATTTCCTGAAATATGATTATTAAGGTACAGTTGATGTATATATTTAAGGCTTAGCAATAACTACACTTTGACATGTGTGCATACCATGAAACCATCACTGTAGCACATCTATTTGTTACTTTTAAATGTCTCTTCTCACATTATTATAATTCATATGCTAGCCTCTCATTGGCTCTGTCCCAAGAAAACCACTAATCTGCTTTCTGTCAGTAGTCTTCATTTTCTCGAGTTGTCGGAATACAACATGTTTTGATGAGGTGCTATTGACATTCCATATTAATTTTTATATTTGTAGTTATATTAGTATTTCTCCATTTTCTTTTTATTGCTTAGTCTAAGAGGTTTTTTGGGGGGGGTGGGGCAGGGATTGTTTGTTTATTTTTGAGATAACATCTTCCTGTGTAGCTTTAGCTAATATGGGACTCACTGTGTAGAACATTCTGTCCTGAAACTCCGAGATCCACCTGATTCTGCCTCTGAATGCTGAGATTAAAGTGTACAACATCATCCCTGGCTGCATTTTGAATAACTTTACATAAGTCATTGAAAGTCCTTGGTGAGTTTATTTGTCTCACAAGTATTTGATCCTGTCTTGAAACTGTTTTCCATTCTCAAGACAGTATATTTTATGAGTGGAGACATTGAATTCTGCAGAAATCCTACATGTGAGTTTATTATTTTACATATTTATGCTTTTTATCTTCTCAAGAAAAATTTAAAACTTTCAATCTCACGAAGATACTTTGTCCTATGTTTTGTCTTCTTGCATGTTTTGGTTGTTGCCTTTATATTGAAATGATTGATCTGGCTACTGTTTGAATTCAGTTTGTTCTCTCCAGAACTCATCATGTGATTTGATTTTGAGAGGCAGTAGGATATTTCAGAGATAACTGTGTCACAGAGACGTTGTCTTTAGGCACACAGATTGATGCTACCATTATTAGACCATGGTAGTTACCATGGGAACTTTCTGAAACAGGCCTGCATTTTCTATTTAATCTCTTCTGCTCTTCTACACATGTACACCTTCTCTTCCGTTTTTCTACAATATAAAAATAGATTACTTGGCCCTTGTATGAAGTAGCCATTTTTTTTCCATAGACATCTATATTCCAGAAATGTGGGCCAACATTCTTTCTTTATAAGTAACCCAGTTTCAGGTGCTCTATGTAGCAAGAGAAAAACAGAATGAGGAATGATTTTTGGATTAATTATTTAAATTTTTAATTATTGAGATTATAATATAATTATATTATTTCTTCTTTCCCTTTCTTCCTGAAAAACCTCCCATAGACCCCTCCTTGCTTTCTTTCAAACTCATAACCTCTTTTGTTTCAGCTTTTGGGAACTTTATTTTCCTTCCACCTTTTTTCCCTTTGTTCAGGTGTCTGCAGAGCAGCTCAGGGCCACTCAGTGGTGGCTCCAACCCACTCGGCGGACTAAGCTGTGGGAGCTGCTGACCAGTCCTCAGTGGCTGTCCGCGCACTCCAGTCTTCCGTGGGGAACTACTGGATGGGCACAGAGGGTATCTGCACACCCTCAGACCAGTCGGCCACCTCAGGCTGAGCAGCAGTGAACTCAGGGGCTGGTGCGGTCCATTCACCCTGGAATTCCTCCTTGGTCACAGCCTTCTCAGCTGCAGCCTGTTCCTTCTTCGCAATCTCCTCTGGGTCTCTGTAGAAGTAAAGATCAGGCATAACCTCCCATGGGTGCTCACAGGAGATAGTACCTCCCATGAGGAGTACTTCCCGGGTCAGCATCCACCACATCAGACCCACTGAATGAGCTCCCTTGTTGTTGCATGTCCACATGGGGATGGCAATGTCCACATAGCGCAGGGGAGAATCTGTGTTAGACAGAGCAATGGTGGGCAGGTTGACATAAGAGGCCTCTATGCGGGGCTGGTTGTCAGCCCTGGGATCAGTCACCACTAGAAGCCGTGAGTCCCCGAAGACTGCTTGGATCTGGTTAGTGAAGGTCCCAGGTGTGAAGCAGCCAGCAGTTGGAGTGGCTCCTGTGGCAGCAGCAAACTTCAGCACAGCTTGCTGTCCGGTGTTCCTGGAGAAGATGACTCTGACATCAGCAGGATTCAAGATGGCAACAACGGCTCAAGCTGAGAGCAACAGCTTGTCCCAGGTCCTCTTCAGATTTATGTTACAGATACCATCACCTTTAATCTTGTAGATGTACTGCTCCATCTGAAAGTCAAGGTTGGTGCCACCTAAGTGGGTTCATGCAACAAGGAATTTGAGGACATCCTCCTCCTTC
Source organism: Rhabdomys pumilio (assembly GCA_030674055.1). Lineage (NCBI taxonomy): Eukaryota > Metazoa > Chordata > Mammalia > Rodentia > Muridae > Rhabdomys > Rhabdomys pumilio. The sequence goes on from JANHMN010000006.1 coordinate 45,684,826, forward strand.
ATCTTCAGGACATCAAGGGCTCCAGACATTGTGTAAGTTTCCCTTTTAAGTTACGATGGGAACCAAGAACAAAGCCGTATGGACCGTTCCCCGGGTAGCACGGAAAAAGCTCATAACCTCTTTTTTACTAATCATTGTTACATACATATATGTTCTGTATATGCATATGTGCTCCCAAATGTAACTTGCTCAGACTGTATGTTACTTCTATGTAAAATTGTTACAAGAAGTCAACCTAATCATATTTTTTTACATATGGATATACTATTGATGTAGCACCATGTGCTCAAATAGTACCCTTTCTCTGCAACAACAAAACATAAACTATTGTCTTATCTCCTCAATTTTCAATTCTAAATTGATTCCCTCTTTGTTACAGCAGCTTGTCACTTCCAAATTCTTAATGGGCATCAATGGTTAGTTATTATTTTTCCAAAGCTTCACAGCTTAAATCATGAACTATTTATGATCTTATATTATTTTTGTGTATAAAGAACCTAAGCACTGGGTATTCTGGTGCAGTTTCCCATGACAAAATGAGACAAGATTCCCAAGCTACTACATTTAAAGACTTAGTTGAGCTGTAATCTCTTCTTCTTTAATCTGAAACATGATGTTAACGAGAAAAAAAAAAGTCATTTTTGATTCTCTATGTTTATTATGGTAGGTGTTTTTCTTAAAAAAAATAAGAGAAAAATAGTGGCAAAAGGACAGGGTGAGGAGAGGAAAGAGGGGAGTGAACAAGAGAAGAAGGAAGGTGGGAGGAGGGAGGGGAGGATGAGATATGGTGGGAGGAGGAAAGGGAGGATGAGATATGGTGGGAGGAGGAAGGGGAGGAGGAGATGTGGTGGGAGGAGGAAGG
>JANHMN010000006.1:45685697-45721779 GCA_030674055.1 Rhabdomys pumilio
GACCCTTTCATAAGGGTCACCTAAGACCATCATAAAACACAGATATTTACATTATAATTCATAGCAGTAGAAAAGTTACAGTTATGAAGTAATCACAAAAATAATTTTATGGTTGTGGGTCACCATAACATGAGGAACTGTATTAGAGGGCCACAGGATTAGGAAGCTTGAGAAACTGCCATAGACAATCATGTAGAGATGAAAAAAAATGAGATCTTCTATCACTTAAGCTATCATGTTATGTTTGTATTTCCAGCATTTTCTAAACACAAGTTGACATGGTATATTATATATTAATTTTTGAATGAGGTAGACTCTCCTTAGAGGATGTCAGAAATTAAATACAAGTCCCAGAATGCATGCATATATATGCAGCTATGTGCTTATGCAGGTCACACATCCCCCTTTAGTAAGTCCTCATGAATACCTTTATGTGCCATAGTTTTCCTGTTAAAAATTAATTTAATGTGAGAAAATGCATTACTGTTAATATCAGTTTCTTATATCACTGCCTAAGATAATTTTTATCAAGGCAATATATGTCAGGATATTACAATATTCTTTATAATAAAACTTAGTCTTAATATGAAATATATGGTATTAAAGTAGACAATAGACTTTAGATATTAATATGCTATACTGTGGAATCCCAAATCTCCTATTATATGTAGATACTCTCTGTTTCACCTCTAGGACAGTCTTAGGACATTCCCACCATATGCAAATGTTTCATCCCTTGGTTTATTTAATTAATATAGGATTGAGACTGTAATTATTAAATCAAACTTTATTAGCATTTTTTTAAAGTTTAGAAGTGAGAAATTTCTTCAAGGCACTTTTTTTTTAAATTTTTTCTAGTGTAACACATGTGATAGGCAGCTTATAAAATCACAAAGAACAGGATAAGGCTTAAAGATGTGACAGATTCAGTCAAAGTGACATTAGTTTTTAAGAACAAACTAGCCCTGGAAAGAAATAGCAGCTCAGAGCCAGGCAAGCCAGGGCAGTATTTCAACATTCCAGTGGGAGTTCTCAGGCTTCCATAGCCATGGATGTCCTTGAAAGGAAGTGACCCAGGTGAGACCGACCCACCAAAGGCAACTCATCTGCAATGAGCAAATGATCTTGCTGCAGGGGCAATCCATATGTCAATTACATGCTTCAGGAAGAGAAAAATCATGTCCCCAGAAGAGGAGGAAGTCATGTCAAGAACAGGCTTGCCTAGAAATGGAGGGGAAACAGAGGATAAGGAGTTCAGGTTGATTTAGAAGAGAGTGTTCCAATGAGTGTACAAAATGCTTCTGACAGGCAATGGATTCCAATGGATTTGCTACAGTGGCATCACACAGGAAGAAATTTAACAGATGCTGGCACTCTCCTGATCTTGGGGAGATTAGTAAAGAAAAACTCAGTTCTTGATTGGAGAAGGGGACTTGATTATAACATGGGAGAATAGATAACATCAGCAAGAAGTGCAGTGCTCATCTGGTAGAATGTGTTGGAGTTCCCTCAACCTCGTCTTCTGTACAATTGTGTACTTACTATGTGCATTACAGTCAAGCACATCCATAGTTTGCCATCATCTGGCAGACAATGAGACTCCTGAAAGATGCTCACCATGCTGCAGATCATGAACCCCAAGTTACAGACTCCCAAGCCCAACCAAGATGCATAGGAAGGATGAACATTAAGTATCAAATATGTTGTGTGTATGAGCATGCACATATGTCTGTCAGTTTGTACTTGGAGATGATAGTATATAGCTATAATGTAAACAAATTTTCAACTGGATACTACTGTTACTTTTTTTAAATTAGGGGTAACTATTCACAATATTGCTATATCTGTTTACTTAGTAAAGCCCAAGATATTTATAATTAATGTGTTTATGTCAAATAAGGGGCAGGTTGTGGAATCATATTATAAGCTTCGCATTCCAGCTCTGTCTGGAGAATGTGGAACCTAACTCATAAATGACCCCAAACTGCTGATCTTTCCTATCAACCTTTCCTTTCTCTTCACCTGGTATGGCTGTGCACTCTTCTAAAACATGATTTGTCTATCACAAAGCAGGCTATGGCAAACAGAGAAAAGGAAGCATAGGACAATGATGTTAGCTCCTTAACACAAGGCCCTGGAAATGCTGCTTTGGACAAATTAGGTCTTAATTCAAGTTAAGCCAATGGCCTAATGGCTTTTCTTACCATTCCCAGTGTGCTGGACATTTTCATGATGACAAAAAACAGGACAGCTTAGATGTAAACCTACATATAATATTTGTACATATGAAGATTGAGTTATTTACCATACCACAGATTCTCATATATAATTTATGTTTAATTATTTAGTTACTTATAACTGCCACCCAGAGATATTTGGTAGAAACAAATATAATATTTACAATGTTTTCCACATTAAATAACATAATTTTTATCAACCATATTCAATTTATAATTTGAAATGTTCACATGACAAAATTTTCACTTTATTTTTACATTCTTTAATTGAACTATGGAGTCCCCTAGTTAATCCACTAAAACTTCATAAAAATATTGTGGGCTGGGTTTGCAAGGTAGCTCAGTGTGCCTGCCACCAAGAGTGGAGACCTGAGTTTGACCCAGGTCCTACATGGTAGAAGGATAAAACAAACTTTTGAGTGTTGTCTTCTGATTCCCACATGTATGCCATGGTACATATGTGCCCACATATGTACATGCCACATACATACAAATAAAGAAAATGCAATAAAAATGTAACGTGGTGGGCTTCCTATCAATCAAATTCCTTGTGCTCAAATTCCTTAGTATTAACTCCTGCTCACACATCTCTTCAAAATAAGCTCCTCTGTTGTGGGCCGCATGGGAGATGTCACTCTTCAAATTTGTACCTGGCTGTCATCTAGGAAAGTCCCTGCTTTCTGCCATTCTGAGGTCTGTAACTTTTTGAGGTGGGGAAGAATTTGTTTAACCTTGATTTAACAGTGACCCCCAGGCTACGATTATCAGCAGGTCTTTGATTTTTTTCTAGAAGTCATTTCTTTCTTTAGGTTTTTCTAGATAGATTTTTCTCTGGATGCCCTGGAACTCACTGTGTAGATCAGGTTGTCCTGGAACTCAGAGATCTGACTGCCTCTGATATACCATTGTTGGGATTAAAGTGTGAGCCACCACTGCTCAACCTAGAAGTCACGTTTTACTTTCAAAATCTTTTTCTAACTTTCCAGTCTTTCCACTAAATAAAAAGTAAACAGAAGAAAACAGTTAAACATTTCTTTATCTTTATTTCCTTCTTAGAAAACACTACACAGTAATGTATTTCTTGTAGTCTAATCACCACACACAGCTCAGATAGAGAAACCAATGTTTTTAATCACACGTTCCTGGAAACCACTTAAAGTTGAATGTTTTTATGTGCTGTCTCTGCCTTCTGAATGTCACAGTGGGTGTCATTCATTTGTGATTCAGGTCACACTGGGAGCTTTGTTGGCCTCATCTAAGATACATCTCCACTGCCATTGCAGGTCCCACTGAAACATCCTCTAGCTCTCTGCCTGATCTCTCTGCTCTCTACTGTTAAAGTCACTGCTGCATGCAGTAGGCTTGATACAGGACTGCATCACTTCTTATGGTTTAAAGGATACCTACACAAGAAACACATTTTAATTTTGATATCAGATACCTTGAACCTACTGAAATCTACTGAAACATACAATGTTCAGGGATAAGTTTTATGTTTCCTGCAAATTATACTTCAATAAAATCCTTATAAAAATTAGTTTCACCTAAAACACCTCTGTGTTGCTTTTTGAAACAAGGTATCACTATGTAGCCGGGGCTAGCTCAAAACTCATTATGTAGCTCAGGCTCACCTCATACTTTAAATAATCCTCCTGCCTCAGCCTAGCCTACCAAGTGCTGGGGTTACAGGTATGTACTACCATGACAGACTACACTTGTTTTTCACATGTAGTTACCAGAAAACACAAAATTACACATGTGGCTTGTTACACTTCTGTGGAGACAGAGGTCCCAGTTCTTAAAAGGCATTCTTTCATGGAGATAACTAACAAATATCTTGATAATTGTGGAGAAAAGCTTATATATTGTTTTCATAGCTTTTTTCTATGTTAAGTATTAACACCTAGAAGACAATTTTCAGCTAAATGCTTTTTATGAATAAGAAAATAATTAGTAGAGGGTGTTGATAAACTTTTTTCAATGCTTGGATGTCTAAAGTACATCACAACAACACAAATGCTAAAAAAGAAACAACTGTAGTTGGATGTGGCGGTTTACCCCAGTAATCCCAGTACATGGTGAGCTGAGGCAGGGGAAATATCATGTTAGAGGTCATTCTGGATTATTATAGTACGTGGAAGGACACTCTTGGCTACAGAATGAGATTTTGGGATAAATAAGATGGCTTAGTTAGTGATGGTGCTTGCCACCAACCCTGACACCTTCTGTTTGTTCCCTATGACCTTCATAATGGAAGGAGAGAACGGACCCTTTTGCCTTTAAAAAGGAATTCATTGAAAATTGACTTACATGGAGTCTGGAGATATTTTCCCAATTGCCTCACATCTGTGCTTCATGGTCAGGGGCTTTGGTTGCCCTAACTGTCATAAACTTTTAGTGAAGTGCCAGCATTGACAGGCCAGCCAAATCTTGGGTCTGCATTTTCCCTTCTGCAAGAGTTCTTTAAGTTATCTAAGAAGAGTCATTCCTTGAAAGAATTACAGATGATAGAAACTTGATAGAAAACTATTAGAGTTAATTTGTGTAATCTTTGAAAATAATTTTCTCTGCTCTTAATAACTTTTGAAACCTTAGAAGTGTGTGTGTGTGTGTGTGTGTGTGTGTGTGTGTGAACATTTTTCTATGGTAATTGAAAAGGATACATCTTGACATATAATTTAATGATAAGATAAAGTACATCACAATATTCTGTGAATATGCAAATCATATAAAAAGATCTTCCAAAGAAATAATTCAAAGAAAATATCATTAAAATTATACAAGTACATGAAGAAGTTCTAAAGTTGTGTATTTCACAGTACACAAATTGATTTCAATAATGATAATCCAGAAGAGCAATATTAATAAACTGAATTGTCATTTTCATCAGAAATACTTAAATCTTAAAATTATCAGAAACATGAATGCTTAGGTCACTGTCTGTAATGATGTTAATAATTTACATTAGTACTTTTACATTGTGTTTAAATATTATATATTATATATGAATACTATACTACTCTTGGGCCTATACACAAAAGATGCCCCACCTTGCCACAGAGACATGTGTCCCACTATGTTCATAGTGACCTTATTTGTGATAGCTAGAAGCTGGAAACAACTCAGACGTCCCACAATGGAAGAATGGATACAGAAAATGTGGCTCATTTACTCAATAGAATACTACTCAGCTATTAAGAATGAGGACATCATGAGTTTTGCAGGCAAGTGGATAGAATTAGAAAATATCATCCTGAGTGACTTAACTCATACCCAAAAGGACATGCATGGCATGTGCTCATTAATAAGTAGATATTAGCTTAAAAAAAAGTACAGAATAATCAGGAATAATCAGGACACAATTCACAGAACTAAAAAAAGTTAACAAGCTGAAGCATTCAAGTTAGGATGCCTCAATCCCACTTGCAATGGAGAAAAAAGCAATCATGGGGAACAGAGGGAGTGAGAGACCTGGGTAGCAGAAGGGACCAGGAGATTCAAAGGGGAATGTGATCAGGTATTGGGAGTAAGGGAAACAGAGCTGAAGCCCCGAGGGTCAGCAGAAAGAATGGAAACAGGCAACCTTGGGAGGTAAGAGGTAGGGGGACCCTCTTGAATGTACCAGAGACCTGGGAGGTGAGAGACTCTTAGGACTCAAACGGAAGGACCTTAAATGAAATGCCCAACAGTGGGGAGAGGGAACTTGTAGAGTCCACCTCCTGTAGAAAGACAGAGCATCAAGTGGAGGGATGGAGTTGCCATCCCACAATCAAAAACTCTGACCCAGAATTGTTCATGTCTAAAAGAATTGCAGGAACAAAAATGGAGAAGTGACTGAGGGAAAGGAGGTCCAGTGACAAGCCCAAATTGAGATTAAGGGGAGGCTTTAAGGCCCGACACTATTACTGATTCTATGGTGTACTTACAGACAGGAACAAGGCTGTCCTCTGAGAGGCCCAATAAAAAACTGAAAGAGTTAGATGCAGATACTAGCACCCAACCAATGGACAGAAACTGGGAACCCCTGTGGTTGAATTGGGGAAAAGTTGGAAGAAGCTCTGGAGGATGACACCATAGGAAGACCAGTAGTCTCAACTAACCTGGACCCCCAAGATCACTCAGACACTGAGCCACCAGCCAGGCTGAATACAGCAGCTGATGTGAGGCCCCAGACAGCAGAGGACTGCCTGATCTGGCCTCTGTGAGAGAAGAAGCACCTAACCCTAGAGAGACTTGAGGTCCCAGAAAATGGGAAGGTCTGATGGGGTATGGTGGGGACATCATCTTGGAGATGAGGGGGAAGAGGTATGGAATGAGGAGCCATTTGGGTTAGTTAGTTTTCTTGGTAGTATAATAAAATCAGACAAATGTAATTTAAGAAAGAAGGGTTTATTGTATCTCACAGTTTGAGAATACCTTCCATCATTGTGGGGAAATTATTTCAGCAAAAGAACATGGCAGCTGCTCACATTGCATCCATTGTCAGAAAGAAGAGAGAGGGAGGGAGGGAGGAAGAGAGAGAGAGAGAGAGAGAGAGAGAGAGAGAGAGAGAGAGAGAGGGCATTCACTTCACGCTCTCCATTTTTATGCAGTTCCAGACCAGACTCTGGCTCACATTTACAAAAACTCCTCCCCCCCTCTTTAATAAACACTCTCAGAAGCAGATCACAGATTCACACAAAAGTGTGTTGCCATGATGATCCTAAATCTGGCTAAACTGACAGTGAGGATGAGACATATGCCTGCCTCACTGTTACTGCCTTAATGGATAGGTAATTCTGTGCTATGTGCCCACCCAAACAGAATGGTGTGGCATTCTTTAAAGCATGCTTGCTTGGGGATAAGGAGATAGGCTATAGATCACAATTTACCACTATAATCTAAGTAACAACAACAACAACAACAACAACAACAACAACAACAACAACAACAATAATAATAATAATAATAAGAATAATAATAATAATAGATTATTTTCTGGGTTTCTGCTGTTCTCTTTACACTCTCTGGTTTGTAGGAAAATGTGTTACACAAAAATACAGAGAAGAAAATAATTCAAAATATCATGTCTTCAGTTTCTTAACATAGATCCAGGCATTCAGTAGTGAATATTGAGTTACTCTTTTTCCTTTCATACCACCTGAACCTTCCAAGGAATGGGACAAGGTGAGAAAATGCAGGAGGGATGCTGTTTGAGTTGTGGTTTCTGAGAACAAACTTTGTGTCTGTTTTCTTCCCCAGACCAAGCACACAGTGGCAAAGGAACAAACAGCAGACTTCTATGATAGGCTGGGAAACTGAGAGCAGGGAGAATCTCTGCATCTTTTTTGGACAGGAGGAAAACTAAGGAGAGTCAAACTGACACAACAACACATCCTGGGTGTTTCAGGTCGTGGGTCTGGCATGGTCTCACAGAGGATTGGATCAGACAAAGTCATTGTCCACATCAAAGAGGGACTATTCACACAGTCCCCAAGGTGGAAGGCTCTTCAAACAAGTGTCATACGGCACAAACGAGCATTATAGTAAGAAGCAAAAGTGGATGCCTTAGAAATCCTTGATAATAATGCATGTTTATATGCAAACAAATGTCTATGTGTGTCAAATGCTAAAATAAAATGTGAAGCAAACTTTCATTCTAAGTTCTAACTGTATAGAAATATAGTAAGATATGTAGACTTTTGACTGATTAATTTTAGATTTTTGTTATCTTTATATGTGTTTTAAAATAATGCATTTAATTCTTTTTTATAAAAATAGTTTTTGCCTGCTTGTAGTTTTCTGAGATCCAGTCTTATTTCTACTCCAGAATTTGCCTCTTAATCAATATGTCCTGGAAACATTTGCACTCTATCTCCTGTTCTAATGATTGACAAATACTGAAACCTACTCTCTTCCCATTTCTTGTTAATAAAAACTGACCCCCCCCATGTTGCATATGATGGTATACATTAGGAAAGAAATGTATACCATTTCTTCATATTCCCAGTGAGTTAACAACAATGGACCCAACACAGTGATTATCAGCACAGACCAACAGCGTCAGTATCTCATGATGTTAGTTACTGCAAAACCTTAAACTTCAATTGCAGAACTACTACCTGGCAACCAAAGCAGATACAATACACCAGCTTGTGCTTTGAAGTGCCATTTGGACTACTGTGATGTGTGCTCAAGAATGAGAACAATCTCTCTAAGTGACTATAGTAGCTCAAATTTCTCTTCAAAAAATTGGGCCAGGGTGGGTAAATGGTACCCTAAGAGGACAAACTCTAGGGTAAAAGTGGGCATACTGAAATGAGGAAGCAAGCAAATAGAAAGCATTCTGCCTGACTTAGTCAGCTCCATATTTATATCTGTAATGGACCCAGGTTTCCTATGAATTACAGTCAAAAGCATGAAAATTGTTACGTATTGTCAGAGAGCTCGCTCGCATCATCTAGACTTCACTGTAACTTTTGACCATCTATTTTCTCTGCCAAGAACATTTATATTTGAGTTTTCTGTTTGTGAATGAAATGCATGCATTACAATGTAAGAATCTGAAGCATCTAATTTGAAGTAGAAAAATTACAGGTCTTGATCATGTGATTATGGATCTGGGCTGTAGCTCAGTGGTAAACAGCTTGCCTACGTATCTAACGCCCTAGGTTCAACCCCTAGGATCACACAGAGAGAGGAATTAAATGATGTGTGCAATTTTGAAGGAGGGTGGCATTTTGGGAAATTCCAAAGGTTCTAGCACTAAGCATAGTCATGGACAAATTCTCCATTTACAGTTAAAGTAGAAGTTGATACTTGTAGTGCAAATAACTGCTCTTGAGACTTATTTTGAAAATCAAACTTCCAATTTTACTGAAAACAAAACAAAACAAAACCAACCAACCAAACAAACAAAATCAACAGAAAACAATGCAAAACCCAGTGATTATTCTTGTTATCTTGGTAGGAAGAGAACAAGCAGAAAGTGAACTGGAGACTAGGACATACTTCTGTCTGTCCTTTCCAGAGAGAACTAATGTTTCAGGAATATTTTCATTTATTGTGGTTGTCAAACTGGATTTCCCAATATACTGATCTCAGACAGGAGAGAGGGAACACCCACTGATGGGAAGATAAGTACTTGGCCACACAAGGATGAGCCACACAAGTCTGGTGGCAATCAGTTAGTGTCCCTCAACTAAGGGAAGAGGAGGAGTGAAAAATTATTGGAACAAATGCTTTCCTCCCAGAGGTGTGTGACAGGGCAGTGTAGTTTATAAAATAATTAGGCATGAGTTTTGACTGGCATATTTGGACATATATGTCTGTCAGCTGTTAAAAAGGAAAATGTTTCTTATTGGTTAACTGAAGAACAACCTTTTTTTTTTTTTTTGGAAGTCATGGTTCCAGCATAGCCAGGAGCAGTGCCAATGATCACCACCACAGGGAGCAATCTGCTGGATCCACTGTGTGAATGGTCCAAGGACGGACAGAGAGCTTCTACCCCAAGAACCAAACTGACCTTCTGTAGGAAGATGTTGAGTCTGTGTCTTTTTGAAGGTATTTATCTTATGAATACATCATCCCTTTTCCTAACACCAGTCCGATGCTTAGATAAACTGAAAAATTATCTAAGCCACCGATAATTCTAAAGACACATACGCCTTGAAGTAACTAGCAGTCAAACTCAAAGATATGTCTTTCTATAAACACTTCTATGATCTGCCTTGCAGCAATATCAGGGGATCTACCTTCATCTTGTTCTGAGTCTACATTCCCTTGGGATGAAGAGGGACGCATGCCAAAAGCTTTCAAAACCTCAAGGAAGGATTTGCTAGAGTTCCATGTTCTTCCAATGGACTTAAAGGTTTAGCTAAAAACATCTTTAAGATGAACACAGTTGTCTCGCGGGCTCACATATAAACCATGCATGAATTATTAAGGTAAATACCATAAATTCAAAGGCATATATTGTTTTAAGATAGTTGGTTTGATTTTGTATCTCCACTTCTATCAGGACTAGGAAACGCTGAAAACATTACTTTTGAGGCTGGGTTCTCTGGGCTCATCAAATTGTTCTAGGAGGGGTATACACTCGTGTATGACTTAAATTTATTTGATGAGAGCAAACATTTTCATACTTACATTTTATTCAGACTTTAATTTTTACTCCATTGTCTTTTTGTACTATATTACAAACATACTTAACACATAACATTATGTTTTGAAACTGCTTGCCTCAAATGCTTATAATCACTGTCAAGTCTTCTTCATTGAGTTCTTTCAAACCACCTACAGCCAGAACTTTTTTCATGGTTCTGCCTAGCAAGCAACTTCTTAACATAATACAAAAAAAACCCCAAGTATTGTAATTGTGACTGATAATGTCTACCTTATTGAACGTACATAACTACTTTGCCAAGAAGATGGGGGATGTGTCTCAGAGAATGGAGCTGATGATTGACAGATATACAGTCCAATCCCATATTCGTCAGAAGTTAATGCTTCTGCCAGTTTCTATCAGTGATATGTGGGGGAACAGAGATGGAGGGCACAAAAGAAAAGTCACTGGTTTATTTATTATGGTAAAGAAAAAGAAACACAGCAGATTGATTGACATCCCTTAAGTTCATCAAACTAATTGAATTTATCACTTTTAACATGATGTCTGAAGTGCCAAGACATGTTGGCATGTGATTTTCTGCCTTGATAATGAAACAAAAAGATGCTTGTATACAAAGCACAAATATCAAGAGAGACTTACAAGGCGGAGGTAGCGCTTTTGTTCTGAGTAAATTTTATTTCATATGACTTCATGGTAATATCAGAATTAGTGACCTTAATCTAGGTCAACAGGATACAGTGTTTGAGAAACCCAAATAAAATAGATATTAGGACCCCTGAGTAATATAAGGACTTAGGCTTTCATTGCTCAGGAAAAGGAATGACAAGGAGATATTTGGGCATTTTCTAAAGCAACACAGGAAAGAAAACTATGGCTTGTAACATCTAATCCTTTATAATACAAGCCTATTCTATCAATTCATGTCTTCAAGTCTAGATCCTGCATTGACATGGAAAGATGAAGTTGATCCCAATGTTGTCAGAGCAGGCGTTAATGAAATATTTCTCATGGAGCAGCTTCCAGAGGGTACTATGCACAAGACTTCATTGATGCCTCCGAAGATTACAGAACTCACTTAGGGATACACACATATGAGTGAGTGTGACCATTTGTGATCCAAACAGTGAAAATCTGGCTTAGAAAATGTGAGAGACATTCTGAGAACTTTAACTGTTGAGGGAATGATGCCCAGGTGTAATGCTCATAGCCACTCATGTAATTAGGTAGCCATGTGCTTTCTGGGTTATGAATTATGGCCAGAGTTGATTGAAATGCACTCGATAGGATTGTGACTTCTGCAGAGGTATAAACTGAAGTAGACTTTTTTTTTTTTTTTAACAATCAGATTTTCAATGCTGTTCCTAATAAGATGGCAATATGGAACATGAGCCAGAATCGTCACATCTTTCTCTCACAGCAGAGACTCTTCCAAATACTTTACATGCCATCATTGACATGGACTGGCTTTATCCTCACAAAACTGTGGCTGAGATACAAGGCAATATATTAGTAGCAAGGCATCCTGCAACTCAGGTCTTCTTAGATCATAGGGTTTTTTTTCTTTTTTTTTTTTTAAGTTGCATAAAATTTGTTTATGCCTGTAAAATGGCTCCTTACATATAAGGATAGATGAGATGCATAGTTATGTTTTGTATTAGATAAGGGAGACTATAGACACATTTTTTTGAATAAGTTCAGCCTGGAAAGTATCATTTATGATAATAAAAACCTGAGATTTAAAATGTGATTTTTATGATCATTTTATGTGGAAAGCCGCGGTGAGCGGTGACAGCATTCGCCATTGCAACATGGCGCTGACACCTGGCACTCGTGGGTAAACAAGTAAAATTGCACATGTGCAAGTGGTGAAAGCGTGCCAAGTCACCACCCAACCCGGGGTGTCATACGGGGTTTTGAGCAAGCAGCCAATCAGATATGTCCACCCCACCCTAGGGTGTATATAAAGCAACGCCATCTTGGGTCTCTCTCTCTTCCTCCTCACATGGCAATAAACGCTTGCTGCAGAAGGATCCTGGTGCCCGCGTGTGTTCTTGCCGGCGAGATGATTGTGCAGGCCACAATTTTAAATATATGACATCAAAATATATGAAGGTTATTTGTAGTGTATTTTAGAGTGATGATACTTATAATAAATAAACATATTAGCATACTCTCTCTTCTTTATTTTTCACCCACCACTGGTCATGTTTCTGAGCTTTCTATCCTATGGAAATAGAAGGAAATCTATAACCGATTTCCACTGTGCTTTCTCTCCAGTCTCTTCACCCACCCCAGCAAGAGACTCATTTTGACTTTGTGTCCTTTATCAGACCCTCATGATAAAGTAAACAATAGGAAAAGTTAAATGTAATACTATCCTGTTCCTATCCTGGAAGTCTCATAGACCTTTAAAAGAAAGGCTGGCTCTGTCGCACAGAACTTTGTATTGTAAAAAGACCAATTTTACAGTAGTATCATATTGAATAGCAGGCAATAAGCCTAATTGAATTAGAATCTTTATGGGTTGGAAAAGAAACAGTCAGTGACTTGTTTCACCAGATGCTGTGCAATTTACTCTTGTCTATTGAGATTCGATGTATAGACCTAGGCCAATTACTATGATTATTTAGTCACTCACAACCCTCTCATTGAGAAGAAGGTAATGGTGACTGTGGAATAAAGACTTGTTCTGCTTAAGACAACTTGAGCCCATCTTTGTGATATATATATTAATACAAAATAATTTAATAAATAAACATCTAACTACATGGGCAAAATATGTCATATGTTTTCAATGGTTATGTGTCTATACTGAATAGTTTGGAAGTAACACATATATTATTACAGGCTCTTTTACTTAATTAGACACATGCAACATGAACTGGTAAAAAAATAATGAAGATCTGAGTATGCAATCACTTTTCGTTTATGAAATTTTTAATGCCAAGTATAAGACATAGAAAAATAGAATGCTTCAAATAAAACACAATTATAGAATTTTACGAGTGGAAAATTTAAATATACCAAAGAAGTAAGTTCAAAATCAGCATTATACTATGAAAGGACATGTGGATTTTACATGAAGTTCAGGGAGAATAACTGATTAGGACTATGACTAAATAACGCACACTGATAACATAAAATTCTTTTCCACTTTGTCTAATAGGCTAGATGGTGACTTGATTGAACTTTTGCATTTTTATTCTCTCTAATTTTTTTTAGGTCACGTTGACATCCAGTTGACAGCATCTTCAATTTAGAGACAGACCCTTAAAGAGCTCTCTTTATAAGCTTCCTTTGTAAGTTAGTGGATTTTTTTTGCAAACAAGTCAGCCTGGTTCAGGAAAGCAGCAGATATCTGTCAGTGCCATGCAGCAGAGAACTTTAATAGAACGTAAGGAAATAGACACAGAATCCACTCATCTCTGCAGCCACTTTAGATGCGGCTGCAGCTGTGAATAGCTTCAATACTGCCTCAGATCCTGCCAAATCTGGAGCTAGAAGTTTGCTTAGAGGAAAATTTGCTCAATTTTGAAGCCAGAGAAACTGAAGTTAGAGAGATGGCTAAGGGGGTGACCAATGTCCCTAAACAGGGTGACTGTCACTCAGTGCCTGACCAGGTCAGGTTGAAACTTGAGGCAAAAGGATAACTGTACACCCCCATGCATACACACTTATCAAAATACCTACTCACATTGCCAGTGAAGTAGAAACAGTAACTCAGTCCTAAATTAAAAACATGACCGTGTAGAAAAAGTCTGTGTCACCAATCTCTCAGAAACTTTCCCACTTGTCAGCTTTCACCAACCCATTGTAGGGAAGGCATGTTTGTAATCCACAGATGGCTAGAGACTAGTGCATTGGGGATTCAGTCATCTAGGACTGTAAATCAAACATCACATCTTTAAACACTATGTTGTGTTTATCATGGGCTTCTTGCTATAGCTTTATGGATAGCATTTAAATATGTCCAAAGCCCAATACACAGCGTTTCTGAACCCTCTTAGATAATGCACCTCAGGTCAGTGCTTTGTTCCCCTTCTTACATGCTGGCTCTGTTGACATTCATGCAGAGATGTTTACCTGGATGGAGGCAGATTATATTTGCAAATCTTTGGGGATAGTCATAATTAACTGAATAAATAATAGAAAGGAAAATGAGTATTAAGTTCAGTGAGGAGGAGGGTGATGGAAAATTTTCAAAATAAAGCTAGGGGAGGTTGCATTTGGAAATTCATAGTTACACCAGAATCCCCCCATAGAGTGTTGGCAGGGCAGGTTTTAAAGCTACTATTCTAAGGTGTCTTTTATGTGGTTCATTTCTAAAACTAAATTATCCTTAGAAAATTTAACATGTGTGACATGTGGAATTAGCCACAAGTAAAAGCCTTGGCCATGCCTTGCGACTCTGACCTGGATCTGTCAGTCCCACAGTGTGAGCTGTGTAGAACTCACAATGAAAAGGCAGAACAAGAACATAGAGGCCACATTCCATTGTGTTTGTGGCCCTCAGGTCACAATGACAAACAAGTAAACAGCAAACAGATGATGTCATGCTTTATATAATCAGGAAACCATGAATTGTTAAGTACCAGGCAAGTTCTAAAGGTATTTCCTATTCTTTTGACAAACAAGTGGTAGCCAGCATCTCATGGTGAACTCCAACTCGAGATATAAGACAATCTGACAGAGTTATAGCATATCAATGATTAACAAATTATTAACAAGCTTAATATGGATTAAGAATGCAGCTGACTGCTAGGGAACTTTTCTCCCAGGCATGATACTCTGGGTTCCATCCCAGCAATTCATAAGCAGGCTGTGCCTGGTGGCAGAGGCTGTTAACACCATCACTTACGGAGGAGGAGATGAGTGATCAGGAGTTCAAGATTATCCTTGACTTCTTTAACTTTAAGGCCAACTTGGGATGTATGAGACTCTATGCCTCACCACAGAAGAAATGCCTAATGTGAGCATAAATTGCACACACACACACACACACACACACACACACACACACACCTATAAGTCTTGTAGCTTTTATTGGATTTGATTTTTTTAAATTGTTTTAAGACTTACCTCTGTAGGAGGTCAAATAGCTGGCATATTTTAAGGTGTTCTAAGACAAAAATTTCTTGAAATAGCTTTTCCCATATTCTTTATTTTGAAAACGGTCAACATGCCAATGCTTTAGTCTCAGTACTGTTCAAAGAATTCAATTTTGTGCAAGTCTGGTTAGAGAGCCATAATTTATCACTCTGAGCTGGAGTCCAAATGCTTTCAGACTCCAGGTCAGAAGTATAGGAATTAGGGGTTAGAAGGAGCATCCCAATAAAGTCTGTGGCAATATCTGATGACATTTCAACTGTCCTCAGAGAGGCCACGTTCTATGCTCACTTCATCTGTGGCCAGGCTGGAAGACTGGAAGAAAGAAAATACCAGAAGGTAGGTACAGTCTGGGAAAACAATGGGGCACTTTTCAACCCCTCAAGGTGGGATGCCTTCCAGTGTGCACCATGGCGCATGCGCCATGGTGCACCATGGCACATGTGCAATGTCCCTGGTCGTTCCTCGTACCCACAGTTGTGCTATGCTGTGTTCCCCCTTTCCCAGTAGGTGTGCTCACTGCAGCTACTCCACCCTTCTTTCACGATTTTCACACACACAGGTGTGAGAGTGTGGGGAAAACATTTGTTTTAGCACATGTGTTTTCCATATCAGAGGAGCCCAGTGGAGTTGACCAAAAACTCACCAGAACATTTTCTAGATGCTTGATCTGGGTGCAGTGGATGGCCAGCATTTCCTTCAGAGACGGTTAGGTGTGATTCATGTGGAGGGGCAAGAGAGCATAAAAGGAGCAGATGTAGTAACCTCTCTGCAAACAAACACAAATTCCTACCTTGGGTTCTTAGATTCCATTGCCACAGAGTGGAGGAAATGGGACAGTTCTGGAGCAATAAACCTGGCAACAGGATGACAGTAAAGGCTGTTACACACCAGTGGACCATCCTACCTCCTACATTTCCACTGACATTGGGAGCTCCAGGAATGAGAGGTGCACATGTTTGTGTGGCTGAAAACAGTTCTTTGGAAGTTGTTAGCAGGGACACACTACTTCCAGGTCTAAAGGATAAATGCTTTAGGGACAGGGAGTCCAGAGTGCAATTGCCTAGATGCGAATTGCGCTTTTGGTGGCAATATCATGTTTTTCCATGCCAACTCTATCTTTGAAAATTAAAGTGAAAATACACCCAGGAAACACAAACCTATATTAAAAACTAGGAAGATGAAGTATTTGATTAAACAACCTGCTGTGATCTGCATAGTTAATGTGGCTCTGGACTTACTCAGAATATAAGGGTAAAAGAGAAAATCTCATAATTGATATTTTTCTTTCTTTTTTTTAAATTGTTTTTTTCCAGACATGGTTTCTCTGGCTGTCCTGAAACTCACTCTGTAGACCTGGCTGGCTTCAAATTCAGAGCTCTGCATGCCTCTGACTCCCAAGTGCTAGGAGTCACTAAAATAGGATTAAAGGCATGTGTCACCATTGCTTTGTCTATAATTGAGCTTTTTATTAATGAAAATGCAGATAGAGGTCGTACTCAGGGGTATTCTTCATCCAAATATGAGTAGTTTTTAAGGGAAGATAGAAAAAAAGCCTTGTAAGTTGCATATCACATTGAAGATTATAATGTTTTATTTTGATTCACTACATTGTATGATGCTATGTATATGAAAAGGTTTCTAATATTTTAAAGTAAAACTACAAACGACAAAATAGGCATAAGTCTAATATTAAGACACTTTAAGTATAGGTTGCATAGCAAAAATTGTCTTCTATTGAGAAGAGGGTTTTAGTCTTCATGGTCTGTGAAGACAGACCTGGCAAGTTATAATTTTGGACTCACTCAGAACGTGGGCATTTATTTTAGTATTGTGCATAATAAAGTTTAGTTGTTTAAAACTGAGCATAGTGAAGTGTTAAGATATTTCCCCAGGATTAAGCTAATCCTTCTCTCACACAGGGAAAAAGGAGTTGCCAAGAAATTATTTTTAACATCCACTTGAGAGAGACGGATGAGACTTATAAAAATCTCTTTCAAGAAGTTTTCCAGTACAATAACAGTTTACACCCAACACACACAGAAACACATTTCAAAAACTTTGCGCCTGCCAAGTTGCAAAGTCTGACTTGTCAGAATTACATCACGTTTTAAAAGCATGTTTGAGATGCCATACATTAGACGCCAGTCCATCAAGAACTGTCATTTTGTTTGGAAATTCAATGAGCTTCATTCCCTTTGAGTTTATAGAAAATTATTTCAGTTTCAAAATTCCACACATCCCTGGCTAAAATGTCAGTGGTTAAGAGTGGCTGGAGACACAAGAACCTGAGTTTTAATCTTCAGCAACCATGTTTGTTTGAGCAAGAACCTTTAACCCCAGGGCCAGGTAGAAAGATGGAGTGGGTGAGGCAGAAGGATCATAGGGGCTTGCTGGCTTCCAGCTCCAGGTTTAGTAAGAGATCCTGCCTCAGATGAACAAAGCAGAGGATAATGGTGTAGGATCCATGATATTATCCTCTGGTGTCAACATGCTCGCTCTCTCTCTCTCTCTCTCTCTCTCTCTCTCTCTCTCACACACACACACACACACACACACACACACACACATACACACACACACACACACACACACACAATCATGCCACAGACATGTGCTACACTCATGGATATACATGCACATAAGCAATACATAAATAAAAATAAGTGAATAGATAAAGTCTATAAAAGGAGTTAAAAGCTATGATTTTGTTACATTTGGAATAGATTGCTTAGATTTTTGTTTCACATTTCATGTGTAAAAGCACTCCCACAGCCTTTACCATGCCAGTCTTGAGGTGCAAAGACACAAACTTTCATAGAGAAAGCAAATAGTGGTGGAGCCCCTTCCAGGCATGCTAGCAGTCCATACTGTAGTATAAAGGATGGGATGTCAAGTTATCAAGTTAAGGGAAGAGTATGCACGTGAATGGTGAGAATCAATGACGAGAGACTAGTTAACAGTGAAAGATCTACCTAAGAAGAGTAGAAAGAATGCCTCGTAAAAAAAAAAGGACTCTCTGTGCAAACATAAGGACCTGGGTTTAATTCCCCAGGTCCATATAAGGCGCATGGTAATGTGTATATGTAATCCCATAGATCCTATTGTTAAGTAGACAGCAAAAAGCATGCATGCCCCCAAACATACAAGCACACCCATCATGAACACTCACTCACACACAAACAGGAAGAGAATACAAATAGAGATCATTCTAGCAACATGCGACTTGCTCCTTTTTCTCTTCCACATCCCCAAAGATGATCTTGGGGTAGACTTCAAAATTGCCCTGAGCCCTTTTCTTTGTTTTTATAATCTCCCAACCATTTCCTTCATAGAAATTATCCTTATCTGTAATTAGTTTTTAGACGTGACTATTCAATTATCGGTTATCATTTCCATAGAGTGAAAGCTTAATGTGTGTGGGAGCTGCCTGTGTAGCTCGTTGTTCTATCGACAGTGTCTTTCATACATCTGGCATTATACAGGCATCCAGAAGAAGAGTGAATGGGTGAATGACATTTTCTAATCCACCATCTTTAAGTGAGGAGTATGCATGGCATTAGGATGCTATTGGACCTTTTTAAAGTTCATTTTCATGGAAAAGTATTTGTATTCATATACACATACATGTGCACGTACACGTACACATACATGTACACATATACATATACAGTTTGTGTGTCTGTAGGCTACATGTGCATCTAAGGAGGGCAGAGGAGGCCATCAAGGCCTTCTGGAGCTGGAGTTACAGGCGCTTGTAAAGCAACCTATATAAGTACTGGGAGCTGAACTTGGGTCCTTTGCAAGAATATCAAGTACTCTTTATCACAGAGCCATCCCTTTAGTCCCTGATGTTTAGCTTCTGATTTGCCAATCTGTGTCTCCACATCCCGTGATTATAAGTATATACCACCATGCCTAGTTTTATATAGTGCTAAGGAAAGAACCCATGTTTGTATGTGTGTGAGGCAAGCGTATCACAATAGAACTACAGTCCCTGTTGACATCAAGATGTTCATACTGTTTATGGTTTGGGGCTGATGAAGTGATCTTTCTCTAATGCAGTCTTCTTTGAAATCAAAACATTACTATTGTGTGACTTAAATCCTCAGTTGGTTTAAATGAATATTAGCTATTACCGTTCTTTTTACTCAGGAGTTGAGTAAGATCTTGCCATTGTGTGTATCTTACCAGTTCGTTAGTATGTATAATCCATTCACTATCTAATTTTTCTGGCCTGGAACTCACTTTATCTTTTCATGTAGTATTTTTACATATTTATTAGATTCGCTAAATTCAAAATTTGCTCTGCAAGCGATATTGCTAAATTGTTTAACACACATAAATAAGTGTTATTATAAAAAAAATAACAATGCATCCTTTTGGATGTGGACTGTGTATGTGTAAGAGTGGGTAAGTGTAGGTAAGTGTATGGCATGGTGTGCATGAGGGGTCCAAGGAGAGCCGTCATTATAACCACTTATGAATAAAGACAAAGTGTAATTAAGTGTACTAAAAATACATTGTATTAGAGCAGGGCTTTGTGAACAGTGGAGGTGGATACAGGATTTCCAATCGACTTGTTTGATAAAGAGATGATTTTGTATATCATATCGTGTTTCCTACCAGACATTTAGCAGATCTCAAAACTATATAGCTCACATTAGACTATTATGATCACTAAATGATAACCATGAAGCTGGTAGAAATCTTTCTACACTTGCTATGGAAGAATAGCCTGAGAAATATATTAACTGAATCTTGCTCTTTCATTCCTACATCTCCTTTCCTAATTTGAATTTCAAACATGGCATTCTTGTATGATGGTCTATCATATACACGTGCTTAATTTTCTCTAGTCCTCAATTTATTGAGAGATATGTCAGAATGGCCAATTTTTACCTTTATAATTATCTGATTAGAAAAATAATATTGTAGGCCCTCCTTAAGTTCTGGATTGTTTTCACAGGATTCTTGTAATAGATGCAACCAAAAGTCTTTCAAATGCCCACATTGCATAGTGAATACTACAGTGGGTTTCAAATTACTCTAAATTCAGGTTGCTCTGAAACTTAAAAACAATTTTCTACTTTTTAAAGAACCATGAACTCTTGTGGTGCTTTACTCTAGTGGACAAAGGGTTTCTGTCTTCAGGAAAAATGAAAACAATATTAAATGGGTGATCGTGTTGAGAGTTTAGGGCCTCGGTAAGAAATTACACGAATGATGCTAATTTGGTTTTCTTACATGAAGTCCAGGTAGTTTTGTTGTTGTTGTTGTATTTTTGTATTGAAGTAACTGGCAAATTATATATATATATATATATATATATATATATATATATATATATTGTACTACTATACTACTATATACTATACTATACTATATACTACACACACACACACACACACACACACATATATATATATATATATATATATATATATATATATATATATATAATTTAAAAAATAAAAAGGCTGGGGAGGTAGTTATGTTGGCAAAATGCTGACTGTAAAAACATGAACCTAAAGCCCTTGAACCTTTTTGGAAAAGCTGAGAAGAGTGGGACAAATGAAATCCCACTACTGGGAAAGCAGAGACAGATGTGTTCTGGTCTTGTGTATCCAGCCAAGCCAGTCTGGATGGTGATCTCTAAGCCAGTGAGAAACCCTGTCAAAACAAAAATACAACAAACAGAAATCCAATAACATAGAGAAGCACATGAAGACTCACATTTGCTGTTGTCTTTTTGCCTCCACAGTAATATATACAGACATGTGTATGTATGCTACCTAAACACAATTACCTCTGCAGGCACATGCACATACGTGTGCTCTCGCACACGCACCTGCACACACATACACACACACACACACACACACACACACACACACACACACACAAACATACACACAGTACAAAAAATAGAAGCAGGGCATTGTAAAACTGCCTATAGCAGGCAGACTTATAAGCTGATGGGAGAAGAGAACTTCTTGTGTATACACAGACACACACACAGATACACACACACACACACGCACACGCACACACCTACACACACACACACTCACCTGTGCATGATGAGTGTAGAATTCATGAGTCCTTTAAATCAAAATAACAGCGATTGTTCTTAACCACTGAGCCATCTCTCCAGTCCTGCTGGAACTAGGTATATTGTTATTATAAGCCAGCAGCTTGTTATGATGACTACCAGATGACTTTTACATAGCCCAATATCATTTGAGAAAATAGTAGCAGAGACTGTAAATCCATCTAATTTAACATATATGCTGTTCTTCTTAGCTTTTACAGTAAATGTGACACATTCTAGAGTCACTTGAGAATGGAGTCATAACGGGGAATGATTCAGATGAGAATAACCAGTGAAGACATCCCTGAGAGGTTGCCTTGGTTGTTGATTGATATAGGGGGTGTCTAGCCTACTGTGGGTAGCACTATTCTCTGTTCAGGTGGCCCTGGGATGTATAACAAAGCAGGAGCCTGTGAACAAGCCAGCAAGCAGCATTCCTCCATGATTTCTTCCTCAAGTTCTCACTTGAGTTACTGCTTTCACGGTTGTCAAGTTTCACGTTTTTTCACGTTTGTGATAGTCACTTGGGAGAGTGAGTGACTCTTTCTCCTCTAAGTTGCTTTTGGATAATGCTTTGTGACAACAAAATAAGGCAACTAGAACATAGGCCAGCCAGAGTAATGAGAAATACACTGATATCTTTATATGCAACTGTCTTTTTCTCAAATAAATATGGTACCTGTGCAGTAAAGGTGCACATGCAGATTAGACTTCTGGTTCTGTCATTAATTACTCTGCACCCGTGGAACAACAATAAAACAATAAAAACTTTGCCCATTTTATTGGGCAAAGTTTTAGGGTACATCCACGGCAATTTACTAAGCAGTAAACCAATGCTGTACGTGACTTTAAGGACATATTTATCTACTTTTCATTTTTTCTGTATTCCCTCTCCTCTCTTTACATTTTTTTTCTTTTCTTTTCTATTCCAAGCTGTTGATTTGGAATGGTCTGGATGTAACAAGGTTGACCTTGAGCTCAAACTCCTGCCCTAGTCCTGAGTTCTTTGATCACAGGTATAAGCCATTATGCCTAGGTCTATCCTACTTTACATGATTAGTCTAATTTCAAAGGGTTCAAAAGACTTCAGATTGCAAGAAGATTTAAGTCATTATTAGCCCAGTGTTAGCAAAGATTTTTGGTGTTGTTACATCTCCTTAAAGCAGTGGTCCTCAACCATCCTGATGCTACAACCCTTTAAAACTGGTCTTCATGTTTCGGTGACTATCAGCCATAAAATTATTTTCATTGCTACTTAATAACTGCAATTAAGTTATTGTTCTAAATCATAATGTAAGTATCTGTGATTTTTGATGGTCTTAAGTAACCCTGTGCAAAGGTTGTTCAACTCCCCAAAGAGGCCGAAAACTACAGGTTGAGAACTGCTGCCTTAAAGAAAGTTTGCAAAATTTTCATTTTCAATCTACCCAACCCAAAGCATTGTTTTGTTCTCCATAACCATTGTTTGTTTTTTTTTAAATACTGCTTAGTACTACAAAAACATCTCTATTCATTATAAAGATCTTAAGTCTATGCCTAAGAAGAAAGGATACATCTTCCCAAGGCTTACCACATTCCTCCATCGTTTGTTTTTTCAAATTTCATCTAGAACACGCTGTCAACTATAGGGCAGTTTCAACTTGGAAACTTGAGAGGTTGGGTCATTCCTGCTAATATTTGGGATCCTGGTTCCAGGAAGTCTAGCTTTCGTCTGACAAATTAGTCACTCCAATAAAGATTTGGCCCCATTCTTCACCCTTGCTCTGAAAATGCAAATAAAAAGAAATCTTCTGAAAAGTGACTTTTTTTTTTATAGAAACACGACCATTTTTGTCTTTCATGATTAGCTGATAGGAGGCAAGCTTGTGCTCTTTAGCCTCACCTTCATACTTGGAGGCTGTCCATCAATTTTCACATTCCATAAAGATGTCTTAGCTGTCTCTTTGGCTAATTTATGATTCTGTCTTTATGTGGCAACTTACGTTTCTGGTTTAACATAGTGTACAAACAAAAACAGCTACTCTGAGAGCCATTCACAAGGCTTAGTTTATAGCAATTCTTAAAGTTTGCATCACAGAACTGACAAGTTTTATCTAGCTGTCTGCCTTCATTTAGAGGGTGCTTTCATGGGTGTCATCTGGACATCATCAAAAGTTTGTGCATTGTGTCTTTCAGTGTTTTTCAAGTGTTAAATATAAAAGCTGAATATTTTCCAGTTAAAATAAGTTTTTGTTAGATTTAGATTTCTAAAACTAAGTACTAGTTATTATATATCATGCGAAGGTCAACGGTAGGATGCTGTTTATCATAAAAATCTTTTGAAATACATAAAGATGTTATTTCTACGAAATGGTATTCAATTTTCACTTCATTTATTCATCTCATCTCTCTATGCATTGATGTAATAGTATTGTGGGGTTTTTTTCTTAGTATGTATAGGACCAGGTAAGCCATGGAAGTAAAAATTAGCATCAACACTTGTTTAATATTAATATTTTCCTTGAATTGGACACAGTGAAAAGGCATGAGAAACAAAATAGTGTTTGTAAACCCTGTTTTTCAGTGGCACAGATAAACATTGACAGTTTATTAAGAAGAAAATTAACAGATACATTTCTATTATTAACTATTTCAAACATGAAGAGATCTCAAAAGGCTTCCTTGAGATGTATTGTAGTTTGCTACAGAATAATTATGACATTATATTAGTCCTATTTGTTTATCTGGATACACTTATAAAGCAGGTCCTCTACCAACTTTATTACATTCCAACCACTAGATCTCATATGTTCATCTCCATAGCCTGACAGTAAAGACTCATGGAGTAGTCAGTTTGTGCGTGTAGAAGGGGGTGCCTTTATTTCTTCCCTTGGTCTGACTGAATAATAGAGGAAACCACACCTTAAAGACTGGCAGAACAGCCACAACCACCTAATGGGTCCTATTTTTCAAGACAGCAGCAAGTTGATTTTGGAGACCAGTGGCTGAGTACGTTAAATTTTGTACTTCCTAGGAGATACTCTTGGCCCATACTGGTGTTTCTACTTAATTTGAGACCTTGGGGCTCTTGGTGTCAGATGACCCACCAATTAATCTGTGATTTTAGTTAGGCCAGTTGCAATGTTTTTTAGGAGTCTCTAACCAGAACTAGGAGGAAGGAAGGAGATAGGAGGGAAAGAACAGGAAGTGTGAAGGAAGAGCAAGCAAGCACATGAGACAAAATCTGTTCTTTCTCCATAATCAAAACAAAAATGCTTACAATTTGCAAGGTGACTTTGTCATGCTGAACAGAATCTATGGCAATCTCCAGAGTCCTGTTTTTAATGGTTTTAAATTTATGTAATACTCTCTCTCTCTCTCTCTCTCTCTCTCTCTCTCTCTCCCTCTCATCATTTTGGGCAAATCTAAATTTCTGTTAATCTATATAGTAAGGCAAAGGAAACAGTTATCAGTTACACTTGTGTGAATCATCTAAAACCCTATCTTAGGCTGGCATTGAAATGTAAGCTTCAATAAATCCTATAATTATAGATGAATGAATGCTACCAACAACTTACAGAAGCTGAACGTGGATTCTATTCTCGTTGTGTGTGTTGATCACGAAGCAACGACTGTTACCTTCATCGTGGTTTTATAAAGTCTTAAGCAGAGAACCCAGAGAAACTACACTTAAACAGCTTACTCATAGGGATTGTCAATGATTATTCAAAGCTGTTTTATAATGTTCGGTCTGGAATCATTAGACAGTGTACCATCTTTTCCACTAGTTGCCAAGTGTGAAGTTTTTTTATCTCTCTGACCCCAATCTGGGTACAGGACACATGTCTGTAGTCCCAGAATATGTGGCTCTAGGCACAGCTTGGGATTTGGTTCTTAAAACCCCCTTTGTGATTATGAGAGATCTAAATGTGGAGTTATACAGCAAGAGTGTGCTAGCTGTTTCTGAATGCTGGAGTGTGACCACTCACTCACCAAGCTCAGAACAAAGCCCGGGTTTTGATATTTACCCTGATGTTTTGATGATAGAAATAGGCCACATTTGAAAGTATCGATGTTGAAAATTTTGGCTATACTTTCTTTTTTTTCATAATGTCTTTTACTTGTTTATTAATTTTGAAAATTTCCTAACATAGACTCACAGAGAGCTCTGCATCTTTTTTGTTTTATTTTCTCAGATCTGCTTCTTAAATTTTTATTTGGACACAATTTTCATCATCACTACAACATCCTAATTGTGTAAATAATGAAAATTATTTGATTAAAAAAATCCTAAAATATTTACCCCCACACAGGAGGTGACGTCACAATGTAAAACAGAAAATTAAAATGTCAGCATAAACCAGATGAATTCAGTCGGATCCCTAATTGGTCACATTATCAGCTTGTGTTTAATTTTATGTTTCTTATTCCTTTAATTCATGTACATAACATCAGGCTGTCTGACATTTTCTGCTCTCTCTTGCTTTCTTCTAGTGACACAAATACTGGAAAAGTTTTGTTTCAAGAACACGAATTTAGTTACATAAATATTCTAATTGTGTAAAGTCACATTCA
The DNA here is from genome assembly GCA_030674055.1 of Rhabdomys pumilio. NCBI lineage: Eukaryota > Metazoa > Chordata > Mammalia > Rodentia > Muridae > Rhabdomys > Rhabdomys pumilio. The sequence goes on from JANHMN010000006.1 coordinate 45,711,796, forward strand.
GGTTGAAATCAAGACAACAACATTTTCTCCTTGATTGCATGGAGATCACAGAGCCATGGAAGGGAGAGCACAGAACCACAGAGGGGAAACCATGGAGGGGAGGCCAAGGAGCTTACTCAGCAGCAATTTTCTCCCCCTTTTACTTTCTTTTGTGAAGTCTGTTCTTATAGACAAACGACAAAGGTGCAAGCCATTGGGAAGCCATCATCGTTCATCTGTGTACTCATTCAGAGACCATTTACTTACAGTTAAGCAGAAATATCAGCTGCAGGTTTAATAATCATTAATTGGTGATACACATATGTGAATGTGGAGTGTTCAGGAGAATAAAAATCCTTGCATCTATGCAGACCTTCCAGGGGGCTTCTTTCTTTCTTTTCTCTGCTCAAGGAATGTGTCTCAGCTATATAGTGCCAGGCAGCTCCTTACCACATGTGCAATCAATCACATCAAAGATACTTTAATTCACAGTGATCAATTTCTTGCTCTTACTAGGTCACTACAAACATTTGTAATTGCCTTTTTACTGATGCTTAGATCCAAAGTACTGTGCCATGAGGAGATGTACCCAAGACAGATCTCAAATTGCCCCTGATAGCCATTGGTCTAGGATCTCAGTGGTTACTCTCTGAGGAAAATATTCCATGAACAAGTAATCTTGAAATATATATTTTACCATGAGTATTATTAAATAAGGTAATTTTTGTAAGGGGAGGTTTTGTCACTTAGGTCTTTTTTCCCAATTGGTTATTGACCTGTCAATAAAGAAGACTGGGGGCCAATTGCTGGAGGGAAGGTACAGGTGGGACTTCCGGGTCTTAAGAGGAAAAGGAGACACAGGGAACAGAGAGGCCCTTTTCTGCCATACTTTGGAGGAAACAGGACACTGTAATCATGTAAGGCCTCAGGCAACTAGGCCCCATGGCCTCTGGCCTCCCCTACGGGCAAATGGCCAAGGAGGTTGGCAAGTGCCAGCTGATACAAGCCACTATTAGAGCAGGAGGAAAAATGGAGATAATAATTGATGAGGGCTTGCCTTTCCAGGCTGTAGGTATCTGCGTCCAGCAGTTTAGAACTAGCCAGCAAGTTCTAAAATAATAACGCTGTCTCTGTGTTCGTTATACATGGATTCTTTGGTCTCACAAGTGGGCTGGTAATGCAACCTCTCTGGGAGCAATGGTGGACAGGAATTCCAGAGCTAAGGCAGGAGAAACAAAAGGGAACTGGGAAGGCTGGTAGCACAGTTGGTTGCAGCTCCAGGCCAAAGGTGGTAGCTTGTTTTGAAAACTACATACAAGTTTTAAACATCTTTTACTTAGTTACATTGGAGAAATAGGCCTTAATGTTTTGTTGACAAAAATGATGATTATAATAAAAATGTTTTTGTGTTGCAGAATTACTAAAAGTAGACTTCAAGTATGGTTTTCTACATAGAAGGACAATTTGAAGGAATTGATTTGTTAATTCCCTTGGTTTCATCATTTAACATTATAAACATCTATCAAAATATTGCACTGAACCCCTTGAGTATTTACGATTATTGTTTGACAATCAGAAATAAAATAAGCAAACCAGACAGGGTAGTGCATGGCCTCTCTGATCTGAGATTCTATCTGAAAATAAATATAAAATTAAAATAAAATGAGAATTGGACTTTATAGAATTTAGTAATAATCGCTAACACAGAAACAGAAAGTAGAAAAGATGACATGACATGGTCTTGTCAAAAAAAATAAATAAGCATTGGGTGGCTGTGTCCTTGACCTGTGCCAGCAAGCTCATTCTCCTAGCTCATTTTCCAAATGCTAGTCTATGAAAAGGAGAATAAACAGACAAAGCTAGGGATACTCATTAAGCAAACACATATGTTCTAGGCTCCTGTGCCTGTCAGCCACTGTTATTGGCACCCAGTGTATATTAGGCATTGGCACTTGACTTGATGCTTTGAGAATGGGTCTGTGCAAACAATAGAGAGATGCTGCAGAATATTCTATGTATTCTAATCTGGAAAGTTTATTCTAATCAGTTAATGGGATTTTTCTTTGAGATTATAATTTGATCACAATATTTCTCCCTTAATGTTCTCCCCAGGATCCTCCCATATACCTTATATACCAGTCCTCCAGATTTATGGTCTCTATCTCTTTTCCTAATTGTTCATTTATGCATTTCTGTATATACATATACATTTATAAATATAACCTATTCAGTACATATATTGCAACCTATATGTGTTTTCAGAGATGACTGCTAGGAACTAGACAACCAACTTGTGTGTTCTTCCCTGGGAAGGACCACCTCTGCCATTCTCAGCTTTCCTCAGGTACCTGCAGTTCTTTGCTTAGGGTAAAAGAACACATATCTTGACACTTAGTAACTCTCTAATTGGACTTAAGACCTGCTCAGAAAAATGCAGGTCATTTACACAATGGAATGCTATTCAGCTATTAAAAACAAGGATGTCATGTATTTTGCAGGCAAATGGATGGAGCTAGAAAATATCATCCAGAGTGATGTAACCCAGGCCCAAAAGGAAATGCATGGTATGCACTCACTTATAAGTTGATATTAGACATGAAGTATAGGATACCCATGCTACAATCCAGAGATCTCCAAAAACTAAATAAGAAGGGCCCAAGGGACAATGTTTGAGTCTCACTCAGAAGTAGAAATAGTCATCTGAGGCAGAATGAGGGAGGAAACTTGATGGGAGGGAATATAAGGAGGGAAATGGGGAGGTGGGAATTGGGTATGGGGAGAGACAGGAGAGAGGGCCAGAGAGCCAGGAAAGTGAGTGAAGATCTGTAGCTGTTGGGAATGAGAAAAATGGGGTTCATTTTTAGAATATGCCAAAGACCTGGAGAGGGGAGGCCCCCAGATGTCTATGGGAGTAACTTTAGCTAAGACTCATAGAAGTGGGGATACGGAACCTGAAGGGTCCATTTCCTATAGCCTGGCAGGATCCCTAGTAAAGAGATGAGGACACCAACCTACACATAAAATTTTGACCTAAAATTTGTCCTGTCTAAGTGAAATGCAGGTGCAAAGATAGAGTAGAGACTAAGGGAATGGCCAACCAATAACTGACTCATTGAAATCCATCGTATGGCAAGGTGAAGTCCCTGACTATTAATGATACTCTGTTATGCTTGTAGACAGGAGCATAGCCTGGCTGTCCTCTGAGAGGCTCTGCCCATCAGCTCACTGAAACAGATGCAGAAAGTCATAGGTAAATATTGGGTAGAGCTCGGGGATTTTATAGAGGAGTTGGGGGATGACGGAAGGCCCTGAAGGGGATAGGAACCCCACAAGAAGACCAACAGAGGCTTTAGGAAATTGAGCCACCAAGCAAAGAGCATACATGGACTGGACCTAGTCTCCTCTAGCGCCTGCCCCATACATATGTAGCAGATGTGCAGCTCAGTTTTCATGTGGGTCCCCCAGCAACTGAAGTAGGGAAGTATCCCAAAAGCTGTTGCCTATCTGCAGAATCCATTCCCCAAAGTGAGCTGCTTTGTGTGGTCTCAGTGGGAGATGATAAGCCTAGCCCTGTAGAGACTTGATATGCCACAGAGAGGGCCTCCACCCTGTCAAAAGAAAAGGGGAGAAGATAATGGGGATGGACTTAATGGGGCAGGAGGGAGGCCGGGACCAGAATATAAAGATAAAGAAGAAAGGAAGAAAGAAAGAAAGAAAGAAAGAAAGAAAGAAAGAAAGAAAGAAAGAAAGGAATAAGACCCGCTCAACAGAAGGAAGTCATACTCTATACTGGAGACCTAGCTATATACTCAATGTTAGTGCCGATATGGCTACTGAAGGATAATCTACAAGTATTAATTTACTGAACCAGTATAATCCTCACAAATTTATAAACATTAGACCTTGTCTTCACTCTTTATCAAGGAAACATCTCATCTCTTTGAGACAGAAGGAGACCCTAGAAAAACACAATTAATAAAAATGTAGAGGTATGTAGCCCAGACCCAGTGGATATATCTACAAAACATTCCTGAATCTAAGGCTCAAAGAAAATAAAAGGTTTTAAGAAAGTAGGTCAGGAATGATTTTGGCAGACTGGGGTCAAGGAGAACAAGAGCAGAGATCACAGGTGTGCTTTCTGAAGGAGGTGGTATTTACACCAAACCAGGGGGATTATTTGCTATTTAGCACATGGGAAAATCAGAATGAAGAAATCCATCAAGAGTTTACACTACTGATGGTAGAGAAGCTGGTTAAATGTCTGTAGAGATTGAGGGACCATGGGGAATCTTTTTCCTTGAAAGTTAATTTTATAACTTTGGTTCTTTAAAAATTGTATATAGGTATTTACTAGAAGTATGCCCATGTTTTTTTTTTCTGTGATTTATTTTATGGGTTTTTTGTTTGTTTGTTTGTTTGCTTGCTTTTTTGTCTTTTGTTTTTTTGAGTCAGGGTTTCCCTGGCTGTCTTGGAATTTGCTCTGTAGATGTGGCCAGCCTCAAACTCACAGAGACGCTAATGGCTCTGTCTCCTGGGTATTGGGATTAAAAGTGTGTGCCATCACTACCTGTCGATATCATTAATGAACCTATTAGTCTCAGAGTTAATATAGCTTCCTGTGATCCCAGAGGTTCTCAGGGTAGACCAGATGGCCCTCAGAAGACCCGTACATGCTGATTGCTCTGTGTGGTTTCTTTAGGTTATTTATTACTTGTTTATTTGATAATGGTTTTATTTTATACCATGCTACTATGAATTTTTTATTTAATATGTTTGTTTAAGCAGTTAGATTCTAGCACCCACAAAGTGTCAGAACCAGAGATAGAGAAAAGTTGGTTTAGCTTTTGCTATTCGGTGGAGTCCTACGTAATTCTCCTTCTGGCAGCAGGCTCTATATAAGAAAATATTATGGCTCAGGCTTGATTTTTTTTCAATTAAACTTCAAATGAATGCAGGAATCTAAGCACTTATTCCTTTTAAATGGTCTAAATTTAACAATACGATTTGCATTGTGCTATAAAGAAGCAGCTGTAAGCGCAATGAATGTTTGTTTATGATGTCTCTGGTAGTAATTGTGTTTCTCAAAGCATGCAAAGAGCAGTTTTCTTCAAATGACTTATTGGAAATGTGAAAGGAGGGTGAGTTTCCTTTCTAAGCAAGCTTTCTTTCTTCAGCCATGGTGATAGCATTACGAATAAATTGCAGAACAGATTTAATACTAAGCATAAAAGACCCTTGTCCTGAATTCATGGGCATAACTTATAATTACTGTACTATGTAAAGTATGCTATTACTATTTGACTTACATTTGTTATAATTACTGGGTATTATTCTTCAAGCGGCTGGAAATAAATGATCACTAACAGGTGATGTTCTTTGTGGGTCTGATATATGATAACCAGGAAGATTTTATTCTTGCCTCTCTGAGGTAAGGTGCTTAGCTTACAATAACAATTTAAGAATCTGGAGGAGGAGAAGGTGGGAGCCTGCTTCCTGTCAGTTCCCCCAAAGTTCTGCCACTTCTATGAAATGACCTAAGTGTATTGATTTTGCACGATTGTGTTTGTCTTTGGCCAAGTTGTATTTTTCTCTCCATCTGAATGGACTGTGTTCTAGCTGTGGTTCACTTCATCTTTATGGCTGTAGGAAGACATTCAAAGAGTGAGATGACATTGTCTTTAAGGTTGGAGGTTTGGCAAATGCCAACGTGGAGGAAAGTTTTCCCCACTCTGACTGAAGTTTCACCTTCAAATCCCCAAAGGTCATTCAAAGGTAATGTTTTTCTTAAAACATACCAATTACACTGACCTAAGCCTTAACACAAACAAAATCTTTTAAAATGCAGACACTTGAAAAAAAAAATCCAAGGTTTCAATCCTGGCTCCAGCATTTGAATATGAAAAGAAGAACAAAAGAAAATTAAATTCCTTTGAAATAAGCCTTCTTATTTTAGAGAAGAAGTTGGGTCATTTCTCTTTTTTTTTCCCCTCCCCAGCACATACATTCTTAGCTGAAATTTTCTTTTTCTACTGAGAAAAATTGTGTCAGTTAGCCAAGGATAAGTGCTGCCTCTTCGGAGCTATTACCTCACATGTTTGACATGACTATTTTTCTGTTCTTATGATTATGTTACTAACGGGGAAAAGAAAAGAAAAACAGAAAAGACAAGACAAGAAAAGAGAAAAACACAATAGCATTCCTTGACCTAGATGTTGTCCAGCACCATTATCACAGGAACACTGGAGTGGAGCCCAGTTGATAGGTTTACTGTTTCTTAGAACACAGAGCTCAGGCCACCATATTTTCAGCTCTTTTTATTATGTGCCTTGCAGTTTCCTGAGCTTTCCAACGTTCTTGCAGCCTCTATTGAACACTGGTGGAAGGGTGGTGTGACTCTACACTCTCAACTCTGTTCCCCAAACCTCATAAGTGTTTTTACTGACTTTTGACAGTTAGGAGACTTTTGAAATACATGCAGAATATGGAAAATAGAATGCTCATGACTAAAAAAAAAATCTTATATTGCACCTAAATATAAATTTTAGAAAGATTCCTGTGAGAGTAAAGATAGAAGAATTCTGTTGTTTTTATATTTGACTTTAGAGAAAGAAGTTTTTGTGGCAAAATTTGTGATACTTGTGTCCAGGCTTCATAGGAAAACTCTGTTTAAAAGTCACAAAAAGATATCAGTAAGAGAGATGTTGGAGCTAGGCAAGCATCTACAAGAGGATCAACCATGATGTCAAATTTCTAGGGACAGCATGAGGTTAATACCATTCCTTAGTTGTACCTGTGCACCCCATTTCTCTTCTGGTTTTGGGTTCTTTTATTTTGAAAACTTGCCTCACCAAAAAAACATCCATCACAATTTATTGGAAATAAAGACTTATTAAGTTGGGAACAAATTTTGCCTGAGGGTGTAGAGTATAACATCTTAGAGGAAGTGGTGTACTTACCCACTCTCTGTGTTTCTGTTTGTTTCGCTGCGTCTGTCTCTGTCTATATTTTTTTCCTGCTCTCCTTTCATTGCTCACCTGTCTCTTCAATATAAGGACAGTTTTATTGATGAAATGCTCTTCCACTGAAGAAGAAATATCCCCTATTGAAATCAACCATCCTGGGCAAACAAATCCTGAGAGTTTTGTATTAAGGAGAATGTCTTGAAGAGATGGGACTCAGACCAAGAGGGAGAAAATTGTGACAGGCAAATTTGCTACATTTTTTGAGGTGGATTTTTATATTTATGAACCTTCTTTTAAAGACATTCTTCAAACAACAGTGATCCTAGACACTGTCACTGTTCTTCACTTACGAGATCATTTTAGATAAAACTATACTGTGGATGCTAAGTGTTACCGGGAGTCAATTGTCAGCAATTTCCCCTCCCTTCATTGCTTTCTGTCCTCTCTCCTCCACCTCCCCTCCCTTCTAGATCCACCCCTGTTACATGTGCTTATGGACAATATAGAGCTTTCTACCACTTAGCCACTATATGTGATTTGAAGTCTACTTGCATGGGATTCAAGGTTGTAGTCATCTGTTTCTTCAATGATAATACTCAGCCCATGAGAGGCTAAATACTGACACTAAACCCCAACATTATTTAGTGAGGCAGAATTTATCTATTTGTTCAGAAATCTGTTTTTAAGTAGATGTTTCTAAGCTCTGATCTTTTCTCCGACATTTATCTATTATATCTTTGACAAGTCACTTAACGATTCAAATCTTTCTTTTCTAAAAATCAAGATGCAGAAGAATTGTCTTAAAGAGCAAAAGAAATACTCTTGAGATATATTGATGAGTACTTACCTTATTGTCAGTTATTCAGTAACACTATGTTCCCAATCTCATGCCCTTAGGAGGTAGAGGCACGAGGCACATCTTTGTAACTTTATTGTCATTATTACTTGAAGAATATGGGACATCTTGTCTATAATAAATATTAAGAAAACCCAACCACTACCACTATAATTGACCACTGCTTTCCTCTTCTCCATTTTGGACATAAAGAATTTATTGAAGTATGAGCTTAAGGTGCTGATTGTTGAATTGTTATGGATGATAGATTAGAGACTGAATGAGTCTTCTGTGGTAACAACACCATGGCTCCTTTGCCTAGTGAGGTTGTCTATGAAAAAGGACTCTGTATAGTCACTGTTCGTGATCAAAGAACCTGAGAAGCACACTTCATATTCATTGTAGAGTATGTCCTTGAGTGATTAGTATACACAGTTGTTTCCCTAGGATAAAATAAAAGGAAAATGATATTGGTTTGAAAAAGGAAGGGTAGTTTCTCACCCAAGTATCAGCCAAGGTGTGAGGGTTAGAAAGGAAGGAAGGCTGTAGCTCACAAGACCCCAGGCAACTGCTATCCAGCTCTGCTCAGCTTTGGATCAATAAAAATTACTAAGTAATATCTTGGCTCTTATGCTTTTTAATACACTTCATAACTTTTTATTTCCATTATAAAACATAATAAAAAGCAGTCTCTTGTTAGTTCCTTGTATTTTGTAAATACAGAGGGTTTTTCCATACATTTAAAACACTGAATTATTTCCCATCCTGTCTATAGCACCCTCATCTTTGGCTTGTTAAGCCTTTGGCTTTAGTCACTGTAAACATTCATAAAATTTACATTTTAAGTGGCCATTCTTTATAAGTATCTGTTTAGTTTACAACCACAAATAAAGCTTAGGGAAAAATCTTTCTAATAGCTGCTATAATTTTTTTTACAGGGTAGCATAATGTCACTTGAACTCGTTGTGACATCAAGTCCATGGTATTTATTTTCTCTGGAACACAGGGAAAGGCAGATTATGCCCTCTAGATTAGAGACTTACCATTACTTATGAGGCTGAGTTAAAATTCCTTGAATGCTCTTTCTTCTATGGAACTGACCATGCCATCCTTTGTAACACCATGGATCCTTTGAAGATGTTAGAGCGCATTCACACAATTTGTTCTGGGTTTTTTTTTTCACATATTTTATCTGTTCTTTCTTTCTTCTTCCCTTCTTTTTTATCCCCTCCCTTTCCTTTCTCCTTTCCTTCTTCTCTCTTCCCTACCTTTTCCCATCCTTCCCTTCTTTCTTTTTCTCCTTCCTACCCTCCCTCCTGTTTCCCCCCACCTAATTAAATGTTTATTGATTCTCATATAAGGTGGTAGATTTCTTCTTATTGTTATCCCCAGATAGGGTTTGTATGTGTACCCCTGGCTCTCCTGGACTCTCTTTGTAGTTCAGGCTGGCTATAAACTCACAGAGATCTGACTGTCTCTGTCACATTAGTGTTAGGATTCATGTCTTCTGCCACCACGCTCAGCAAAATGGTATATTTTTAAAATTAGGAACTGTGTCCTAAATAGTATTATAGTCTTAGGAGCAATAATGTTCACCTCTTATTATAGGTAGAAAGTATTATCTGCTTAGTGAATTTTAAATTGCTAAGTAAATTGTGAGTCTGTGAAGGGCAGGTACTGACTAATATTCTCTCTATGTTCCTAGTACTTATGCTGTATCTGAAACATATAAAATAAAGGGCACATTTTTATTAGATAAATAAGCAAAACATTCACCATATTTAAAAAGGAAACATTGAACCAAATTTTCGTAATTACTGCTGGAACTGTTTGAACATTAAATTTTAAATTTACATGTGATATGTGTGTGTTTGTGTGTGAGAGAGATTGTGTCCCTGTGCATGCAGCATATGCTATAGCATGGATATATTGTCAAGGTGTCAGAGGACAACTTGCAGGAGTCAGTTTTTGTTTATAATTTTTTATTCTTCTATCAAACATTATATCTTGTCAGCAATTTCCCCTCCCTTCATTGCTTTCTGTCCTCTCTCCTCCACCTCCGCTCCCTTCTAGATCCACCCCTGTTACATTTCTTATTCAAAAAAAAAACAGAAGGAGGAGGAGGAGGAGGAGGAGGAGGAGGAGGAGGAGGAGGAGCAATTAGGAGGAGGAGGAGGAGGAGGAGGAGGAGGAGGAGAAGGAGAAGGA
>JANHMN010000006.1:45721879-45751563 GCA_030674055.1 Rhabdomys pumilio
AGGAGAAGGAGAAGGAGAAGGAGAAGGAGAAGGAGAAGGAGAAGGAGAAGGAGAAGGAGAAGGAGAAGGAGAAGGAGAAGGTGTCTCAGGAATATCCACTGAACATGGCCTAACAAGATACAATAAGATTGGGTTGCAGGAGGAAAAGGGTTCCAAGCTTAGGCAAAGAAGTCAGAGACACCCTGGCCACATTCCCACTGTTTGGAGTCTTACAAGAACAAGGGAAGAGGAATCAGTTTTCTCTACCACATGGGTCTGGGGATCAAACAGGCTTGCAGGAAGTGCCTTTTACCTATTGAGCCATATCCTTAGCCAGGTTTTTAAATATTGGCGTGCTGTTGGCTCCTTATCTTTCACAAAATATAGAATGCTTAAAATACTATTTTCTTTGCTTTGCTGTTTGTGTGGAACATTCTTAATGTTTGGTACAGTGGTTAGACTTGTGGGCCATCTACATACATGAGGTGATTTCTGTGATACATTTTTTTTTCTTTTTTGGTACTTGTGTAAAAGAATATGTTTGCTGTTGTCTTAAAATAGCATCTGGAGTGAATATGGGGATGATTTACAAATGGAATAGATGCAGTTCTAGTCTCTGTGCATGCTTTTGGTAAAAACTGATTGCCCAGTGATATAAAAAACAAACTTGGAGGGATTGGAGAAATGGCTCAGTGGTTAAGAACACTGCTCTTCCAGAGGTGCTAAGTTCAATTCCCAGCAAACACATGGCGACTCACAAACATCTGTAATGGAATTTGATGCCCTTTCCTGGTGTGTCTGAAGACACTGTACCCCATAAATAAATTCTTTTTTTAAAAGAAAGAATAAAATTGGAGATAATTCTAATGCATTGGTGTTTATGACTTTACTTAGGCTAGCTCCAAGCACACCATCTTGATTGCTGAAGTTTTGTAGTGTTAGAACTGTGAATCCTTTAATTTTGTTATTCATTAAAATGATCATTGTTACTAGTTTTTTTATCTTGTGTATGAAATTTAGAATAATTCTATCAATTTTTGCACAAAGTCATATTTTGACAAGAATTTTTGTTGAATCTATAAATCAACTTAAGGATAAAACTGTCTTATTAATAATGCATCTTAAGTGTATGCACAGGGGTACTCTTTCCATTTAAGTAGGTATTATTTAAGTTTTCTGAAATATTTTGCTGAAAAAAAATCACAGACTTCTATTGCTAAATGTATTCACATACATTTCATTTATATGGATTTTGATATTGTCTTGAATCAAATTTTATTCTTAAATTCTTTTCAGATGGCTCATTGTTCAATATTTGTGACTAAATATTTATGTTTCCAGTTTTTAACCTTGCTGAATCTACTTTATTAATGTTAACAGCTTTTGGTGAAAGATTTTTCAGCATTTTCTCCATGTGAAAAGATGTTATGTTTTTTTTTGTTTGTTTCTTTTATTAAAGTTATCTTTTCTTCTTCCTTCCTCATGTACTTACATTTTATTTCTTTTCCTTGTCTAATTGTTGGTGATAATTTTGAAATAAAGGTCTGTATACTTTGTTCTCTGGAAAGATTAGGCAGCTTGGGTTTGTAGTTTTAAAATGTAAGAATGTTATCTTAGTCCATACATTTTCTGGTAACAAGGACAATGTGTTTTCTCATGTCTTCATTCAACAGTCATAGAATGAATATCTTTTCAAACCAGTTATCTGAATCTGCTGTTCATGCTTTATCAGTGCCTACCCTTCCTTATACATTAGTATGACTATTTGGCTATGGAATACATTATAAATGCATTTAAATGTAATTCGACTCATGTCAGTTTTTGCCATTTGTTATACACAACCATGTTATCATATTTACACATAATCATACTTGGAAGTCATTGGAATTTACTTACTTTTAAGTCATTTTTATTTTGTTAGGGTCGAATTCTGGGACACCAATGCTAGGTGAGCCTCCGACCACTCACCCGCATGCTCTGCTCAATAGCTGTCATTTTAGTTATGGTGATGTCATTGTGTTAAGATTAGGCATGTGTTTTTTTCTACCCCTGAAATTATATGCACCTATTTATCTTTCCCTTTTATATTCTTTACTAAATGTTTGAGAGAGTATGCATCCGCTAACTTTTGTTAGTTAGCGGATGCTTTGTCTTTATTTTTTTTCATTGCATAATTCACAAAAATGAGGAGGTGATGACTGTCAGTGGATGAATGGATAGTAAAATTGTTGTGTACATGAAAAATAAAGTTTTATTCAACTGTGGAAAAGTAAAATCATAAAACCTGAAAAAGACTGGGTAGAATATTGAGCAAAGTAGCTTGGTCTCAGAGAGAAAATAGTCATTCATATATTCGATCTCAAATTCTAGCTCACTTTGCAAGTATGTGTGCACAAGAGTATTAGGGTGGAAATAGGTTGTAAAACTAAGATCACGAGAGTAGGAAAAAAAGGTCATGGGATACAGAAGAATACATGTGACATGAGAGCAGAAAGGTGGCACTGGGGTAGATCACAGTAAACAGGAGCACAGGATGGAAGGAATGGAGACAGGCAATCAACAAAAACAAATCTTGTTTGAAGATGACATAGTAAAACCTGATATTGTTCTGCTGCTTAAAAAGAAAAAAATAGAAAAAAGAAAAGAAATCCAAACAAAAACATTCTAAATATTCAAGTCTGTAAGCCTTTATGGATAGCTCAGTGGACTTCTGCTACATATGGAAAAGGTGACTGGGATTCTCCATTTCCTAGGCCACCTTTGCCTGAGCTGGTATCTTCAGATACTGCCCCACTGGAGCCTCTGCCTCTTGCCTTGTAGGCAATTACCTTAGAGGCAATGCCACCTGTGCTGACTCTAATCACAAGTGCAATCCAATTAAAAGCCATTATGCTAATGTGAATAGAGAAGGAGATGAAACAAGACAGTGAAATGTTTCCTTGGGGCCCAAAATAGTTGATTTCCTGGGGAATAAAAAAGCCCCAGTAGGTAGGTTGCCACAGTGACACAAGGTACATGCAAACCAAAATACTAATTAAAATCTGGGAGAGAGAGAGAGAGAGAGAGAGAGAGAGAGAGAGAGAGAGAGAGAGTTATCTGTGTAAAAAGGCTACTGGATGGAATGTCAACTGACACCTTTCTTTTAAACCTTTTGGCTTCTGTCAGGCATTGCCACAAGTCTCCTTTTCTGTAAAGTTCTAACAGTGTTTATCTGAAAAACAAAGGTGACACACTGTATCCTGAAAATGGCCTTGTCATTTTCCTGTGTCCTTAAAGAGTTTGTATATTTAATTAACACAGCCTACAGAGTAAGTTAGAGCAACCAAAAATGTGGATTGGGGCATGGGGAGTTGATAAAGCTCTTCCTTTGAAAGCAAGAGGATCAGAGGATCTCTAAAGGTCAGATTGTGCCAGCAGGAGCCTATGCTGAGAAGACAACAGGAGGCTCCCTGGGGCTTGCTGGGCACGGTCTACCTGAGTCAGCAACTTCCAGGTTCAGTGTGAGACCTTGCCTTAAAAAATGAAGTAGAGAGCAATGGTGGAAGGCAAGCAATGTCTGACAGTGACTTCTATGTGAATGTGCACATATGTGCAAACCTACCTGAACACATGTACAAATAGAAGCACATTCCTTTCTCAAAAGTGTTAAACTCAATGACTAATTACATTTAATAGTATTTTAGTGAGCATTGAAAATGGAACATGGAAGAGAAGATGCGGAGAAGAGCATCGACAACAACAAATTTTACTTGTTGATGCCGTAATGAAGCTTTATGTCGTTTAAAAAAAAATCCAAGGATCCATACATCAGAATTATGTCTTCATATTAGCAGTGCAACTATATTTTTGGTCAATTTACACAAAACTGGTCAAAGGGCCTGAATAGACATTTTTTTTTTTAAATCTAGAATACATATAAATGACCTGCAGGTATACTAAATGTGGTACAAGATCAATGATCATAAGGAAAATGCAAATTGAAACCACAGCATTACATCACCTCACACCTGCTAGGATTAAAGGTGAGAGAGATAAGCATTGGCAAGATCATAGAGAAAAAGGAGCTCCTGCAAGTGTTGGTGGGAATGTAAATCACTACAGCCATTTTGGAAAAATGATAATAATAAGGTTGTAAGAAATACAATAAATCTAGTAGGTTAATGCTTTGGGGACTGACTGACTATTTTAGATTAGGAAGCCACCAAAACACTCTCTGCAACATACATATATAACTTTGAAACTGAGTGATGGTAGACACTTTGGTTCAGATGTGTTGGTGGATTCTTCCAGGAAACTAAAGAGTTTGCATGTTGACCTGAAGTTGTACATAGGCTTGCTTACTCAGCATAAAGCAACGAAACTCAAGGGATGGAAAACAGCAACAGGATGAGGCATCAGAGTAGTGTTTTAGTCTCTCTCTCTCTCTCTCTCTCTCTCTCTCTCTCTCTCAATCTCTGTGTGTGTGTGTGTGTGTGTCTATGTCTGTGTGTGTGTCTCTGTGTATGTGTGTGTGTGTGTGTGTGTGTGTGTGTGTGTTCCTAAACCAGAATACAATTGACAGGATCACCTTTAAAATAAAAGTTTCTTGGGTTCCTGATTATAGAGGCTGGGAAGTCTAATGTTCATTCATGTATTGTACCTGGTGAGGGCTTTTTTTTTTTTTTTTTTTTTTTTTGCTGCATCAGAGCATATCTAAAGGTTTCATAAAGGAGAAAGATAGGGGAGAGGGAGGAGGGAGGGACTAAATGCCAGGGAGAGAGAGAGAGAGAGAGAGAGAGAGAGAGAGAGAGAGAGAGATAGATTGATTTTACAGTATGGAGTTCTTTGTTAGCTGATACTAAGCTAGCACCTGATTTGGGTGGATAATATCTTCAAGCCATCAGAATATGTTATTAGGGGTCAATCCATGATGATCTACGGTGAAGAGTTTATGTTCATTGTGAAGAGTAAAAGTTTCATGTCAATGGACCAATAAGGTCAGATTGAGGACAGTGTTTACAAGCCAAGGAGATATGGAGCATGCTCCAGACATAAGGCATCGGATTCTATCAAAGTTGGGTTAATTGATATGTCAATGTCTGACTCTTATCATCTAAGAAACAGAAAATAGCTATTTCTGAGGGGAAAAATGTAAAAATAAAATTAGTAATTTTGTGTATAAATTTTTCAAAGAGTAGCTAAGAGCAAATATTCAAAAATACTGATTACAATTACAGGTACAACTACAGATAAAAGACAAGGGTTAGTAGATCATAGGAAGAGTGTCAAGGATGAGGAAAAAGCAACACTAAATGTTCTTTTTTAAAGATAAGAAACTTTTAATTCACAAAAGTGTTTTGGTATCATGGAGCAAAGAGCAAGAATGCAAACGAAAAAGGCTACTTTGGTGAAATAATAAAATAGCTATTGTGTGTTATTTACTCTGAGTTTTGAGTTTAAAGTGTGGGTGGAGCATCCCAGAACCTTGGGAGGAGGAGGCAGGGGGATCAAGAGTTTAAGATAAGGATTGATTACATGAAACCTCATCTCAAAAACGAAACAAAACAAACCATAATGAAAAGAAGCATAATGCCCCATGTACAAGGACATGCCCATACATCTCTGAGCAACCCCGTGCATGAAGACATCCACATGTCTTTCTGAAGAACCGACCTTATTTACTTTGGGTATATATCCAGAAGTGGCACAGTTGGTTAAGATAGCAGTTTCTATATGTTTTAAGGGACCCTCATGACATTTTTTCCAAAATGATTTACATTCCCACCAACAGTGTTCGAGGGCTCCTTTTGCTCTATAATCTTGCCAATGTTTCTTATCTCTCACCTTTGATCCTAGCAGGTGTGTCGTTATGTCATATTGTGGTTTCAATTTGCATTTTCCTTATGATTATTGATCTTGTACCACATTTAGTGTTCCTGTAGGTCTAGCTGAAAAAAATTCATGTCCTTTGACCAGTTTTGTGTGAAATTACAGATATGAATTTGTTTCTTACAATTGCAGAGCCTGGAAAGGTCAAGCTCAAGGTACTGATAGGTTCCACATCTTCTTCAAGATGCTACCTTGTTGCTGTACATTCTCTAGAAACAAACACTGAAACCTGAAGAGGTTTGAGTGCGGGACACCCCTGGTGACACGTCTTTTAGAAAGGCCTTGATGGCATTTAAGCAGAAGGAGTCCTCAGGGCTTAATTCTCTTTCAAAGACCTCACCTTTTAATGTTGCCCCTGAGCTTAAGTTTCAACATTAACTTTGGAGAGAATATAAATACTCAAACCATAGCATATGTGATAGCAACTCCCCTTAAAAATGATCAGTAGTGACCTCCCATTTCCAGTCTCTAGTGACTATCCCACTTTCCTTCATCAGGAGACATGGGCTGTTGTGTGCCTAACAGCCATATTTGATTTGTATGATCTTGCCTTCTATTTTTGTAACTGATAGGGAGAGTTATGCTATCTAAGCTCAGAAAATCCAAAATTCAGCACATTCTCATTCTCTCTCTACCCCTCCCACTCTCTTCCTCCTTTCTCTCTTCTCCCCTTCCCCTCTCCTCTCTCTCCCTCCCTCTCCCTCTCTCTGAGGTAGCACATACTGTTGGGTTTCATTATAGCATTTTCAAACAACTTTTTTTTAACTCCCCTCATTTTCCATTCTGTAGGACCCCCTGGTCCTCTCTCCCATTCAAACCCCTCCGCCCACCATAGCTTCCTTTCTACTACCATGTCTCATGCATCCTATTGCCTTTCTCCATCCCTCAGCTCTGCCTTTCCCCATTTGTGGTATCCTTTCGAGCTTTATAGTATAAGCTCAAACTCAGTCGTGAATATGCAGACATATAAATACTGTAAACTGAAATCTGCATATCTGTGAAAAAATTTGAGTTTGATAAAGGTCTGGTATTTTAGTCTTTCTTTTTATTAATCTGTGAGTCTTTGCTATGTATCAGAGATAAACAAATAATAAAAAAAAACTTATGAAACAATGAACACTCTTATGTTACCAGGTTAATTTTTAACATCTTCAACACAATACCATCCAATTGTTCTTGGAACACTTGTGGTAAGTTTACTTTGGTGCCTCTATTCTGTTCCATTTGTGTCTTTTATAAAATTACCATATGGTATTGGGTATCATAGCTTTACAAAAAAGTTCAAAATTAGGAAATGTGATGTCTCTGGCTTTGTTCTTGCTTTTCAATACTTAGGGCTGGTTTTAGTATTACGAAAAGTTTAAGATTGTGTTTTCTTATTCTGTGAAAAAAATGCCACTAGAATTTGATGGATACTATATTCAACGTTTTCACTACTATGGGCCTTTAAATAATATTGATACTTCTAACCCATGAGTCTTAAGAGTCAGCCATATATAGGAAAGCTAAAATATTTGGGAACAAAAGAGAACACACCCAGTTGACAGAGTTGATTGAATTACATACTAATATACTGTTGAGAAGGCATAGTCTGAAGGTGCTGGCAGCAAGGCACACAGGATAAAGAGACCATAAATTACCCTGCTCCTATTTACCTCCACTACAGAAGTCTGGAAAACATTTCCTTAATGCTTCTGTCTAGCTTTCTCATCAATACCTTTCTGTTGTCATACTTCAGTGGCAAAGAAGGAAATGTGCCATTTGCACAATTTTTGAGTATACTTGCACATGTGGTATGTGTATGTGTGTACATGTCCGTGTGTGCATGTGAATAGGCATGCACTTATCTGTGAATGCATTTGGAGGTTTAAATCAATGTCAAGTGTTTTTTTCAATCTCTTTCTACCTCTCTTTGGGGGGCGGGAATCTTTCACTGAACCTGAAGCTTTGCCACTTGGCTATAGTGACTGACTAGTGAACTCAGAGGATGCACTTGTGTCTGCCTCCCAGCATAGGGATCATAGATGTATATCACTGCAGTCTTTTACACGGGTGCTATTGGTTCTAACCTGTTCCTTACATGGGTCATCTTTCCAGTTCTGTTTCTGTTAATACTTTCCATTGATGATGTTAGCAGGTGTTACACAAACCATATTCTGGATACTTGTTTATGCTGTAAGTGCTACCTGAGCTTCTTTATGGAACTAAGACACTGGGTTCACCACAAAGGACATCGAGGAAATATTACTGACAGAAGCACATACACAGCCTGCATTGTAAGGTCCTCAGAAAAATGTGAGGTAGGTAAAAATACAGCTGCCTTTGACTCTCCTAATCACATAATAACAGAGCATAGTAAGTTTTAAGGGTGGAACAGGATACTTGCAAATTACTTCACAAAAGGCCAATTGTCTCTTTTGGGATTTGGGACACTGTTCTAACAAGTTGAAGTTGATCAGCATTCCTAGAGCCCTGCCACACAGTGCTAATCCCACCGCATCACTGAGATGCACTTTAGTAATTTGTATCAAAATAAGAAGGCAGCGTGTGCCTGTGGGTTTGCTTCACCCGAGTTCACTGCTCTGCCAAATGGATGGGTAAATTTGCGGATCTCCTAGAAGCTAGGCGTGTGAAAAACAAAAAGTAGAGAGCCACAAACTGCCAACATGTGTCGCAATACACACCATGACAGGGTAGAGAAAGAAACTTAAACCACCTTCAGGTTCTACTGAGTGTTTCAGGCAGGGGATGAACAGCTAAGAGCCACAGAAGGGTGACGCCCACCTCATAACTGAAGAGGATCAACTACTGTTTGCATTTGTCATGTTATTTTAACCTTGGGTTTAATTCTCTACTGTGTTCAGATGTGTATCACCTTCAGTGTTTTTATATCATGCAAACTGTCTACTGTAATCACAGCATAAAAAACACGGGAGAGGAAAATATTACAGGTCTTCTAGTGGTCAAGCCCGCCAGGCCTTGGGTGAGAAAAACTCTCTGTACATGTACAGTTTTGGAATCACTTCATGGTCATATTTACGTGTAGGCAACTAGAAGCCATCTTCCAGATCTTTTCGATCCTAAGGGACCCTATACTTGTGTCCTGTCTATAGCTATTCTCTACAGTGATGAGGAAAGTCTCTGCTATATTTTCTCCTCTTCTACTTCCTTTTCTACATATCATTTTGGGCAGTCAGACACTATGGTACCCTAATGTTCTTATGTCTTTTGGGAAGCTAATGTCTATTTCTGAGGGATAGGAGAGAAGGGAAGAAGAGAGCTTTCCTGGACTCTGAAATCAGTCTTTTGAGGTGGTAAACTGGCTCTGATGTCAGCTACATTTATCATATTTATAATTCATGGTAGAAATCATAAATAAATTTGTAGTTTAAAATAGATTATTACTATTGTCATATGTTGATGTGTTTACACACATGTGAATGTATGTATGTGTATGTAGGCTGGAGAACAACTTCTGGTGTCATACACAGCAATAACCCCACTTCTTTTAAAAATGAGTTTATTTATTATTGGACAACAGTTCATCAATTAGGCTATGCTGGATGGCCAGTGTAGCCAATGCATTCCCTATCATTACCTGTTTAAAGATGGGATTACAAGTATACACTACTTTGCCCAACTATTTTTACATGGGTTTTGAGATTGAATCCAGGTTCTTTTGCTTCCACGATAAGTGCCTTGCCAACAGAGTCATTCTATAAATTTACTGTAAGGTTTTGAAAACCCCATATGGAAGTAGAAAGCTGATTCTATGCCAGAAACAGATACACATGCTTGTGTCTTTTCACAATGTCATATTTAACTGCATAATAATAAATGTACAAGGTTGAGTGGTTTAAGTGTGAGCATGCTGTCATAAAAATCCTTCTACCTTAGTAGCCTAGCCTAGGGACACACAAGATGGTTATTGTAATTTTAATCACTAATATTAACTCTCAGATACACATTGTATAACAGCATAGAGTAAATGTATCTTTATTTCTTTTTATATGTCTATGGATTACAGAAAGAATATAAGTTAAGCCAGCTGCAGCAGAGATTGTGAGGCTTCAGAATTGGGCTGAGAAGAAGTCTCTGCAGCTAAGATAATGAGGCAGTCTAGAGTTGGGGAGGAAATGCAAGCAGAGTTCTTAGAGTCCAATCTGAGAGCAAAGCTCTAGAACTCTCAGCTTCACAGTGAAACGCTGAACCAGGGTCAGAGCAGGGAATGGGTCAGAAGACAGTGGGTCAGGTCTAGGTCCAGACATGTGAATGGGTGGGTGGAAAAGATGTGGGGTAAATAAGTTGCATCAACAGTGTGGGCTGAGTCAAGGTGAAGAGTCCTTGATCTCTGATGCACACATCAGGTATCAGATGGTTCTCGTGGGGACATGCCATTATGTTAGCTATTCATAGGGTCCAGGAGTTAAACCCTTCCCTGGTATGTCTGAAAGGTTCTTTGCCTGATTTCGGTGAGACATTTTTAGTATGCCCATGTGCTACATGGTTTCCCTGTCCCCCATAACTTTTTGGTATGACTCATTTCCCATTTTCTAAGAAAGTCATTTACTACCCTATGCTATATGGGTGGTGCCTGACAGTATACAGTTTGGGTCCATTAAGGGGCTTCAGACATCTTTCTTGAAACGGGATCAAAAGCTGCTTATAAAATTGAGTCTCCTAGGGCAAGACACAGCCTGAGAAACCAGTGTTTTATACAACCGTTTTATACAACATGGAGTAACTTAGAGTTGTACATTGCTTCATCTCAACACTTTCTCTGCAGAAGAAAATCAAAGGTTTAACCTGAATGTACTCAACCCATAAACACACGTTTTTTGAGACCTATATACCACACAGTTATATGCACGCGTTTAAAATTATAAATGTACTTCTCCATAAAGCAGAACACAGTGGTCTTAAATGGGACACATAGGAAAAAGGATTCAGACTTGGAAGATATAGGCTCTAAATTAATAGATATTTTTAATTGTTTGGTTTTGTTTGAGACAGACTATGTAGCTTAGGCTGCTATTGGATTCCTTATGTAACACCCACTGGTTTTGAAATCATTCTGCTTCTGCTTATGCTTATGTAGTGCTGAGTTTGAGAATCAAGATGCCTGGCCCTCTTTCCTTAGACTTATCCCTAAGAATGGTATTTCTTATTCTCTTTTCGTCCTCTGCCACACCCATGGCACATGTGGGACAAAGCTCCTCCTTGAATGACATTTCATGTGTTGCAAGTGACTTCTTTTCTTAGTCATGCATTTCCTCTATTTCAGAGGATAATTATGATGAAAGGACAGACAGACAGATGGACAGACAGATATTATTTTGTGCCACGTGGGGACACTTGAACGTGGAAATGGAGAAGGGCTCATATTTAGCTAAATGCCTGAACTTGATTTCAAAAGGGAGAAGGGTGTCATAACATTCTTGGGTCTAGACATGTCAAAGCCTAAAGCCATTTTACATATGATCATGTCATATTTCATGTGGGTGATTGCACTGGGCTAAGCTGTCATTAAATTGTACATTTGTTTGTTCCTTTTCAGTCAGTTGCAAAGTGACTAAGGAAATGAGTTCACTTGGAGAATGACAACCTGGTCTCACTTGTGGAGGTCAAGCTCCTCACATTATGGCAAGTTCATGACCCATCCTCAGCAAATTTCTCCATCGAAACCTTTTGAACTCATGAAGCTCATTCTTGAGAAATGTAAATGTTTTGTGAAATACACTGAGATTGGGTCATGGTTGTCAGTGGCTCACAAAATTCATCCAATATGGCTCTTTTATAACATTCCCCACTTCACCTGTTTCTGACTAAAATGCTTTGTAATACTGTCGCAGAGAGACCTGATACCTCTTAAGGCTGGGAAAACAATACCTTCTCTTAGACCTGAGTGTGTGAATAGATGAGCTGAACTTTGTATTCCTCCTTGGATTGAACACTTTATCTGGAGTTATGTCTTTGTGGATATAAAACTGTTTGTGTCCTAAAAGAAATGATGGTTATGTCCTGATGCTGAGGTGTCAGCTAGGAAACTTTTTTTTTTAAAATTGTCTCTTAAATATTTGGTTTATTTAACATCAAATGCTGAAATCTAGGAAGGTATCTTTCTCTATATCAACATCAATATCTTACCTCTAATCAGCCTAAATTGCCTATAGACACAGCATCACTTGAGTTGCTTAGGTTGAAATTGAGATGACAACTAGCAGACTCAGATAGGAAGATTTCAGGTGAAAAAAAAGCTTCACAACCATGTGGTCTCCAGAACATATATATATATATTTTCCTTTATCAGCTAAGTACATGATCACTGCCAGGAGAAGTGTTTTGTGCTGCCAAGGTAAGTTCAACAAATGTCTAGCTGGCTCATTTGTCTCTTTAGGATTACATTGGTATTGAAATGAATGATGATACCATTTATTCTTCAGTCTTAGAATAGCCCATTACCCATTTCCAAAATTAATATGTCCCCTTTCTTCAATGCATAAAACTTGGTTTCCCATGTGTGGCTGATATGCTCACAAAATAAAGTATCAGTAAAAACTCAGCCTTGACAATCCTTGAGATCTGGACCACCTCTTTCTCGAGACATTTTTTCTCTTTGTGTCATACTTATATTGTAAACATTTACCAGTTGAGTTGTTTAGTTTGATTTTTAAAATCTCTAAAGCCCCATATGCCATCTATGAAGAACAGTGATGCATAATTTTTCCAAGTATCACGTTTATGACTCTGAGTAAATAAGTATTTTACATTACAATGGCAGTATATTCTGAAGACAAAATTTTCAAATGATGAGATGCCAAGAGACCATGATAGCTTCTGCCTCTAGGACACCTCTAACTCAGTACTCACCCCTGGGAACTATTAGTCTATCTTGTGTTTCTTGCAAAAGTAATGGCTATTCTCTCTCTCTTTTCCTTTCTTTCTGCTCTCTCACACATAGAACAGACACACACATGATGGGATTATATGCTTATAAGTCAAAAGCCATCTGATAAGTAGTCGTTACTTACAATTCTTCCAAAGATTAGGTAGTGTAAAACCATCCCAGGATGCTTCAAATCTATTTTCACATAAAATACAATACACTTGATGCACAGAAGTAACGTTGACTGCGAACATAACGTTCAAGTCGCAATGTTCTAAAAAAACAGTTATAACCCCTCTCAAAGCACATCATGTATGTAGTTTATCATCTCTCAACATGTAGCCATGCCTTCTTGTTTATAAAGTGTTGTCATTAATAATTTCAATTTGTTAAATTTTTCAAAGGGTGAAGTATTTTTTTTTTGTCATGCTTTAGCATTTCCAACTTCCTTTGAATAAAATGTAGCCAAACATTTGATGAATCATTTACAAAAGAGTTCAACTCTTGAGTGGATTCACAAATAATTTTTAAATAATCAAACATTTTGATAATTTGATGGTGTCAGTAGCAATACAAATCATGGGTTTACTGACATGAAAAATTGTGTGTGTGTATGTGTGTGTGTGTGTGTGTGTGTGTGTGTGTGTGTGTGTGCAGGTGAGAGAGAAGAGAGAGAAGAGTTTATATCAGTTGAAGAAGGAGGAAAACACATTGTATGATGGCAGCCATAGCAAAATTTAAGAAATGTGGGCTATATTTCACTAGTAAAAGGTTATTGCTATTTTTAATTTAAAAGTATACAATTTTAAGTTACAGATTTATTAACTTATAAGGATGCTACTTTTGCTGTAATACTACATATCAGCAACATCTTCACCAGTGTTTGTAATAATAATATCACTTTCAAAACAAACAGGTTTTTAGTTTTGTCATTTTAAACGGGATTCATGATAGCATTTAACACTGACACCTAATGCTTTATGCTCCCTACACAAAACATATTTCCATGCCTACTTAGAATGGAAAATTGAGTTCACTTTTTAAAGTAACTCAGTATGTTCTCTTATGTGTATTTGTGTGATATGTGTGTGCATGTAGAAGCAGATGTTTTCTCTTGAGTGTCTTCCATGATCATTGTCTAGTTTACATACTTAGGCAGGGTCTCATAGGACTTGGCGTTTATCTGTCTGTTCAGGTAAGCAGCTTGCATTGAGGAGATTCTCTCACCTCTGCCCCATAAGAATTGCAGGTGGGCCACCCGGGCCTGGCTTTTAAATATTTTCCTGGGTTTGCAATACCAGTCCGTACACTTGCCTGATACACATAATTTGTATTTGAACATCCAATGGCACGATAGAAAGCTCAGAGTAAAAGGGGAATAATGACTGCATTTGCTCATGTCAGGTATTTGTGATTCAAAAGCAACTAGTTTGGAAAATAAGTTTATAATATTGGTTATTTGCTTCAAATGAAAAACCGTGATCAAAGGAATATAGTGACATATTTAGAGCTCTCACGTCTTTGTCTCATAGTGTTCCCATGTATCCACCGATGCTTGAAATGCTTCCTCATATAGTGCTCTGTTTGGTGAGTTTTCTGATTTTTTTTTTTTTTTGTCATTTCAGGGTGACTTTCTGACAACCATGAGAGATACTAAGTTTATTAAAATTTGTGGCACCACTTATACAACTAGCATCAAGCTATAAAAAGAAAAAAAATTAATTATTGATTGTTTTGAGATATATACTTTTAGTCTATTATTCCCCTCAAAATTACTATAAACTTAAAGATGTTTATTTTTATGTGTATATATATGTTGTGGGATGTGTCCATGTGTATTTTTGGATGGCAAAGAGTCAGATCTGTACAGCTGGCGATTGTGAATTCCCTACTGTAAGTACTGAGAAAGGAACTCAGGTCTTGTGAAGGGGCAGGAAACCCTCCTAACTTCTGAGTCACTTTTTTCAGCCCCATAAGCTATGGCAAATCCACAGTCCCTAAATAGGACAAGCTTTATTTTCACTATTACCTAAGATTATAGAGACACTTAGAAGAACAAAGAATAGATAACCCATTGTGACAACTTTTACTTCAATTATTAATATGTATATGGACAACATGAAGCATACCAGAGGCAAGTGCTGAAGCCGTTGGGACAGTAACAGAAATGGATGGTCATTCTTATAGCAGGCATCCCTGAGTTTACCTTTCCAGTACCTGCATTTTGTCTGCTTTTCATAAAAGTTCCTAATTATTTTTCATTTTACGAACCATACATGTCTATTCCAATTGCATGTGTTTTAGGTGGTTAATAACACCATTGCATGACTTTAATGATAGCCACATGATCAAGCTGCTGCCTGGCTAAGGCAGGGAATCCCACAATCACAACAATCGCTGAGGAAAACAGTGTGAGTTTGGTCATATCTATCAATGAGTGTGATAGGACGTTGGCTGTTGTAATGCTGTTTGTCAGATTCCAGGAGACATGGAAACCTAGAACATTTACAGGTTGTGTCAGTAGTCCAGTGGGAAACATCTGCTCAGGAGAATCAGCAGAGATGAAGGCCGGCCTGCATGACAGATGGAGGCTGGAAATCAAAGATGGCGTTTATTGAATTCTGGATCTTATAGCTACTGACAACTTTTTTTTTGAATTATTCCAGTTACATTGTTAGCAAACTCTACTTCTTTTTCCTTTAAATGTAATTCTAATTGCATTTTTTATTAGTTAAAATCAAACTAACAGAAAACACATGCTGGTCTTACAAAAAGTGATCAGGTCATAGACTTTGTATTTATGATGATCAACCCATTGTCCCAGGATGGAGGAGACTGGTGGGTAATACGCTGTGTGCTTGGGGAGGAAAGGATGAGAGTCAGTAAATTCAATTATGCAAAAGAACTCTAAGTCACAGCACGAGTAAGTTATTAACTTTGTTCTTTTTATATGAGGACTTTTAACCTGAAAGAACAGCACAGCACCGCAGCACAATTAGCTAAAACCCAGCACCGCAGCACAATTAGCTAAAACCCAAACTGGGTTACTATTGACACATAAAGAAAAATCAGGGACTACACAGCCTTCACTAAAGGGAGAACAACAAACTCATATGAAACACTTATTGGTGGTTTTCGGCTAAGTTGTGCTGAGGTTAATACAGGTGGGAAATCCTTTCCAATTCCCCTCTACCTGAACCACAAGGACAATCACAAAGTGAGTTTATTTTCTGGAAAATGTTAGCAGTTTAGAAAAATTTAAAATTCTGGAGGTTTTCTGGAGAAAATTCCTTTCTCTGTAGCAGCTCCTCTCTTCAAAATCTAAGACAAACAAAAATGAAAACTCATTGAAGTCAGTTGTACAGAAGAATGATTCAAACAAAGACCCCTTTCTCCCCTGTGATACTTAAAATGAGAAAGTATGTAAAACAACATTGAACATTGAAATCTCTAGATGAGAATGCTAAAACTGATCTTTCAGAAGGAAAATAACTGGATCTGAAATATGTAAACACTCTGGATTTTCATGAGAAATAAACATGAATATCTTGACTTTCCTCTGGAAGGTGAAATGGTCGAGGAATTTAGTTTCTACTAAATATAATGGTTATATGTTCCGTAGTAATAGCAATATAATGTTTAAAATATAGCTCATCAAGTCTTAGTTTTAAAATTATTTCTTTTGTTTTTTTGAGATTATGACATAATTACTTAGTTTTCTCCTGCCCTTTCCTTCCTTCAAATCCTCCCATGTACTGACTTTTGCTTTTTGCAAATTCATGACCTCTTTCTTTTTCATTTATTATTGTTATACACACACACACACACACACACACACACACACACACACTCCTAATTACACAAATAAAACTAGCTTAGTCTGTATAATGTTCCTTCTGTGCTGTCTTCCGGGATGACCATCTGGTATTGAATAACCTGTTGTTGTGCTCTTCCCTGCAGAAGACTATTTATTCCACTCTAAGCATCCCTAGTTGCCTGTAGTTTTTTATGTAGGGTTGCACCCTCATGGGGTTCCCTCTTCTCTCTGGCATGTGTCATCCTTGCTAAGCCCATGTTTAGAAAGTTCCACCTTTAACTGTCTCTGTAAAAATATTATCTTTATTTACAGTATCTAAACGTACTTTAAGCATGTTCTGATACTCGTATCGGTTAGTGATGTAACAATAACGAATTCAGAGACCAAAGGTATCAATGGAGAGGAGAATCAGTGAACCCAAAATGGCTGTGGAGTTGTCTAGCCCCTTGGTTCTTATGTTGCTGAGAAATCATCAATGGGCTCACCTGGACACTTAGCAGAATTGCTGAAATTCTAATCCTATCTTATCCCTGTGGAATTAGACTCTGTGATTTAATAACCTTTTACTGGGAGAGCTTGGAGATAGAACTCTGGGCTTTGGGACTTTTCATTGACTCATTCATGCTGCCCCAGGGTTTCCATCGTTGGACAAGTAAATTAAGCCAGAGATGTCTCTTCTTTTCTTTCTTTATCCTTTAGATTTATTTTTCCATTTGGTTGTTTATTTATTTACTCATTTATCCTTTAGATTTATAAGGGTGGGTGATCATGTCTCAATTGTCTCTTTGTGCCAAGAGCTATAATTGAATGCTCATAATTTTAGACTATACATCTTGGTAGGTTGCTCAACACAATCTCACTTGTTATCATTCCAACCCCACCTTTTTGCTCTTTAGTTCTCCCATTAAATGAAGACCTAAAGGCAATGCAAAACAAAGGCACATACCTTATAAATGTAGTTGCCTCTAAACTGTCATGCTGTTTAATCTCCCATGTCAAAATCCCTGAGATTCTATTCTTATGTTTTTCTTATTTCAAGGTGGTATCTTTCTGCTTTATTGTATTTTTCCTTGCTTTTGTCCCAACCTGTATGCAAGGTCAGGGTCTATTGGCAACTGGCATAATGGGTAATTACACCCCTATTTGGTTAAGGATGTGAGTTAAGGAATAAATCAGGCCCTTAAGGGTTCAGTTCATGCCACTCTGGTTATTAGATGTGTGTCACTGAGCAAAGTTCTGATCAAAGCCATTGGGGGAGACTGAGGGGACATGGAACGTGCTCTTGTCTAATTACTGGGCTGAGTACTAAAGGAAGTTTGTAATAAAGGGCCATTAACTACCAGCCTTTACGATCAGTGAGGCAAGAGTATGGAAAGATTATGTTTATCAAGTGGCAATTGGAAGGAAAACCCTCCATGTTAACCATTTTTCTCTTTTCCACCCTTGATCAAAACAAATTGTATACATGTATAAAACATTAAAACAATAAAGCAACAACAACAGCAACAAAAAACTGAGAACAGAACAAAAACAACCATAGGGCATGGCAGCTAGTCTAATTTTAAGTTAGCATGGAATTAATAAACTTTAGTCGTTTGTTTATTGATTGATTTACTTACTTTTGGCCTTTTCTGAGACAACCTAATTGATCTTAAGTTTGAGGTAGTTCTCACTGCTGTCTCCTGTGTATGGGGATTAATGATATTTGCCACCAAACATGGTCAAAATTTATCTTTTGGAAACTTTCAAGTATGGTCTCCTAAAAGGTTTTGTATAACCTACCCAGGTTTTTTAGAATATGAATTTGGAAGAAACTAAATGTTAAGTGTATTCATTTTACAATGTGTTCCTTACAGACAAACTTAATCTTGGGAGTCAACTATCACAGATTGTCATAGGACTTGAGAAATGTTTCTCTCCTATGCTCACCTAAGTCCTTCTTTCTACAGAGAACATTTCTGCTCTGATGCATCTCTACACCTCTAAAACTACAGAAAAATAATATATGCAGTGTTAGCTTTATACTGTCCTGTGCTTATTGTCCCAGGTCATGACTGAAGGCCAATTTATATCCTAGTTACTAACTCAGATCCATATGTAGAACCAACCTTCACATATTAAACTGTAGATATAATAATTCTGGCTTGTATATCACCACTGGATTACATGGTCATTACCCTTTTGCACTTCTATGTAAGCAAATCATGGTCCCAGCTATGAGTATCTCTTTGATTAACTATATGAAGGAAATCATATAAATTATTATTGATCTTTGCCATTTAAGGCTTACTTACTAGTTATGGTGATTTGTATAGCTTATGATGATATACTCCTTTTATCAAGACAAAAAAAATTAAAGACATATGCATAGCCAATTTTATTATTTGTTTTCATGCTCTGACCTAAAATAGTTATGCGAACTTCTAAGGTCCTATGAACAATGAATAAACAGCCAATCAACTGGAAGGAAGCACCTCAAGCAACTACTCACAGATGTGAGGTTCATGTAGATCAATTGTAAAATGCTTGGTTAAAAAAAAATCCCCTAAGTAGATAACTGAATAATACTGAGCTTTAGCTGGCTTACCTGAGCATTGGGTCTATTTCTGCCCAAGTTTCGAGCTTGATATGATTGCAATTACCATCAACTGAAGTAAAATCATTGCACACAATGAAATTCCACTTTGCTTTCACAAAATTGATTTATTGCAGGGCAATTAATTGATGACATCAGTTTCCTGAAGGTTGAATCTTCAATTTCACACAGGTAGCTACACCACCTGATATCTGCACCTCTTAATTTTCCCTGTATTATTTTTAACTTCTGTTTGTTTTGAGCCTCTAATGGCAGTGTATGCTGTTAGACCTCCTGAAAAGTTCTTTACAAACTCAGAAACTAGCTTCCACTCTCATCCACCACAGGGGACTACATAGAGGTACAAAAATCATTATATAGTATCAACAACCAAAAGATATTAAGCATACATAGAACATTTGATATTTGTAGTTACTTCAGAATATTCTCTCATTTGATTCCATCCAATGAATACCACAGTTACCACATCTCTTTCTTTGCTTTCCAGTTTCCCTGCTCTATTTTCCAGGCCTGATTTCTATTAATTAATTAAATTAATTAATTTGATATTATATTTACATTTTAGATTTTATCCCCTTACCCCATTCCTCCCACCACCCAGGAACCTCCTATCCTATCCCCCCTCATGCTTCTATGAGGATGTGTCCCCATAAACCCCCGACTCCCCCTCCCAACCTTCGAATTCCCCCCAACTCGGTGTTCACCCTTCATGGGACCAAGGATCTCTTCTCCCACCTATGCCTGACAAGGCTATCCTCCCCTACATATACAGATGGAGTCATGGGTCCCTCCCTATGTGCTCCCAGACTGGTGGTTTAGACCCAGAAGAGCTCTGGTTAGTTGGTATTGTTGCTCTCCTCATGGGCTACAAACCCTTTCTGCTCCTTCAGTCTTCTCTCTAACTTCTCCCTTGGGAAACCCTTGATCAGCTCAGTGGTTAGCTGTGAGCATCTGCCTCTGAATGTGTCAGACTCTGGCAGACCTCTAAGGAGACAGCTATATCAGGCTCCTGTCAGCAAGCACTTCCTGACATCCACATCAGTGTCTACCTTTGGTGACTGCACATGGGATGGATAATCAGGTAGAATGGTCTCCAGATGGCCCCTCCTTCAGTTTCTGTCCCACATTTTGTCTCCATATTTGCTTCCTTGAATATTTTGTTACTTCTTCTAAGTAGGACTGAGGCATCCACACTTCGTCTTCCTTCTTCATGAGCTTCATGTGGTCTGTGAGTTGAATCTTGGCTATTTCAAGCTTTTGGGCTAACATCCGCTTATCAGTGAGTAGATACCATGTGTGTTCTTTTTTGGGTTACCTCACTCAGGATGATATTTTCTAGTTCCATCCATTTACCATCCTTAGTCATCAGGGAAATGCAAATCAAAACAACCCTGAGATACCACCTCACACCAGTCAGAATGGCTAAGATCAAAAACTCAGGTGATAGTAGATGCTGGTAAGGATGTGGAGAAAGAGGAACACTCCTCCATTGTTGGTGGGATTGCAAGCTGGTACAACCATTCTGGAAATCAGTCTGGCAGTTCCTCAGAAAACTGGACATAGCATTACCTGTGAATTCAGCTATACCACTCCTGGTCATATACTCAGAAGATGCTCCAATATATAACAAGAACATGTCCTCTGCTATGTTCATAGCAGCCTTATTTATAATAGCCAGAAGCTGGAAAGAACTCAGATGTCCTTCAACAGAGGAATAGATACGAAAAATGTGGTACATTTACATAATGGAGTATTACTCAGCTATTAAAAAATAATGAATTCGAGAAATTCTTAGGTAAACTGATTTCAAAAGAAATAAGAAACCTGCCATGATGGGCTAGCGAGGAAAGAACATGTTACTCATTCAAGTCTAGAGATTTGAATTTAGGCTCCGAAACCGCGGTAAGGTGAAAGTAGAGGACCAAATCTATAAAGAAATTCTCTGATCTGTGCTCTGTGGCACATACTTCTACTGTGCATTCATGCATGACAATGAATGAATGAATGAATGAATGAATGAATGAATGTGAATGACTAATAATAAGAAGAAAATAAAAGTAACAAGTTACAAAATAGTCTAATAAGCTATCTCATTTATTACTTTGATGTATACAGCATTATTGGTGGTTGTGGACAGTACATTCCTTTGTCTCAGGTCTTCATGTGTGTGGTTTGATTCTGTGCGTTTAGCCATGGAAGTAGAAAATATTTAGGAAAAGAAAACACAATAACTGGAGGCTCAAAAGATGTCTTAGTGGTAAATAGTGCTTATTGGTTCTAAGGGATCTCACACTCTCTTCTCACCTTTACTGGAATGTTATGCAAATGGTGCATATAGATACATTTGGGCAAAACACACACACACACAAACACTATTTAAGTAAATAAACCTTTAAAAAATAAAAATATTGTGTATATGCTGAACACAGACTTGTGTATTTATTCCCCAAATGACACAGTATAATTATCTATATATCTGTATATAACACAATTTATAAGTGGTTTAGAAGTGATATAAAATTTACAGGAAGCTGTGTAGAGTTCACATGCACATTGTGCACACGTGAGCATCTGTGGATTTCAGTGTGCTTACGATCTTGGAATCATTTCACCACTGTGACGGGGGGGTGGGGGGGTGGGAGGGCAACTATCCATGTTTTGCTGGAAAGAACTTCATTTTTACATTGAAAAACATAATTGCCATCATTAGTTGGTGACTAAAAGAAACTTTCGTAAGGCCATCAAAAGAATGTGGAACGTGGAAAGAGACATGCAGTTGTTTTCAAAGGACAAGGCTAGTGGTTATCCCGTTACTACCCATACAGTCTTGAGCAAGACATTTCTTCTTGGTCATCTGCCTTCAATCTGAGAGATGGAGAGAAGTCCTGTTTCCTCACAAGTCATAATGAGTGTGAGGCATAAAAAAAATACACAAAATACTTTTGATTAAATCAAAGTAATAATTTCTGTTATCTATATATCTGGGATTTAGATAGTATCCCTTTACAAGCCCAAACAACAGGCTCATTGAAACGTGACATGGATAGCACCTGATTTGTGCTCTTATGAATGACCTTATCATTAAAAAAAAAAAAACCACATAAATATTAGAAATAGAGTTTCCCAGCTTATTTTTCTATTTTATTGGTTTTACTTTTATATATTAAACATTTAACTTTTTGAAACATTTATATAAACGTTTAAACTTTTTGAAGCTGAACCATATGTAATGTGAGATCAAAATTCTATTTTATAGACCCTGTCTTCCTGTGTACAAATCAGGGAATAGAGAGAGAGATGAAAATCTCCACATTATTAACACATAAGTGACTTTCAAGGTTATATTATTGAGGAAATCCAAAGAAAGTAAAATTGCTTTCTGATCCTATTACTAAAGAGAAGAGCTGAGAAATATTTAAATTGTGTTCACTCTAAATGCATGCTTTTCCCCACCCCATATTTATGCTTCACAAACTTCATATGTAATATGAGTCATTGAAATCAAGTTACGTTTATATTTAGTATTGTTCAAACAGAGTTATGTGTTCACATCCTAAAGAGCTAATTGCTAGTTTAAAGAGGCATGTATTTCTTTGACATAATGGTAAGTGGAGCCATAAAGTTCTTCTGTGCTAAACTGAAAAGTCAATTATGATGTCAGAATAATCTGTTTTAAATAAAATGTAATTATAGAGATATTTCTCCATTTGTAAAAATCAGTAGTGATGTAGTTAATTTTTGTACATGTCTACTTAACATTTCTAGATATATGTTACCAGGATCATAAGGCT
The DNA here is from genome assembly GCA_030674055.1 of Rhabdomys pumilio. Classification (NCBI taxonomy): domain Eukaryota; kingdom Metazoa; phylum Chordata; class Mammalia; order Rodentia; family Muridae; genus Rhabdomys; species Rhabdomys pumilio. Next base: position 45,744,817 of record JANHMN010000006.1, read on the forward strand.
ACATTTAACAATACTGAGTAGGTTAAGTTTTCCTTGTTGAATCTCTAAGCACCAAGGGATAGAACTGACATAGTGTTCCATAAGCAAATTGCTATAGAATTTCAACTAGAAGAAAATATTCACGAGGCCCTCAAGCAATATGAAAATATGTTTTATGATAACATAAATGGTATATCTTGATTCTTTGAAAATGTCAGTGATAAAGACAAATTATTCTGAATGTCTATTCTTTGAAGTTTCTGAAACCTTTACAAAAAAAAACTAAAATGAGTGGGGGGTAAATGTCATAATTTGGGCCATGAGCATAATCTATTTAGTTGGTTATGTGGCAGGTAGGCTGTCACGGATTACTGAGAAAGTAACATGAAAAGGGAAAATTATTTATTTTTAAATTTAATTTATAGAGTCAGCTTTGAGACATGCCAGGGCTATTTTGCTTTATGGATCCACAAATAAGAACATTATATGACCAAATTACTATGAACTCACCATAGATAGAAGAAACAATTTAATTCTAATGGTGAATGACAAAGTATCTTTCTACCGTGATTCTTCAGTAATGGAGGAAACCTGAAAAATAGGAAGCGTCAAAGACAATAATGAGGACTCGTCTGAATTTGGTCATGTATTCATTGAAAGGCAGCTCTTAGTAAATAACTAGAACATAGTAAAACAATTAAAATAATGAAATAACAATGAGAGTTCATCTTATTTCAAGAAACATGTTGGCATTTATGATTTTCAAATAAACTCTTATTCTCACAAAAACCTTAGTAGAGCCACTGTATTTGAAATGCATTTTCAGTGTTGGAGGATGATATTAAATAGTTCTTATATTTTATGTCAGAAAAAAACATAAATAACACAAATAAGTGTGTTGGATATCATTATCATTTACAGTTAATATCTATAGCTAGTATCTTTTGGATATTTGGTATAAAGATGTTTGTGTGTATGTTGTACATTTTGATGGTAGTAGTTTTAGGTTTCATATGTTACTGCTTGTATTAAGGTGAACACATAGAACATGACAAGACAATACTTAATTCAGGTTAAGGGGAAGTGGAAACTTTTAGTTCTTATGAAAAGTTAGTTATGCCCAATGATATTTTGCTGGGGAACACAGGTGAAAGAATGTCCTGCTAAAGCAAACACATGAAGACTGTTTTCCTGAAGTAGACACATGTGAAAGGATGTCTAGCTAAAGCAAACACGTGAAAGGACTCTTGATGAAGGAGTATAAATATTACCCTACAGACAGTGGGAGGCAGGCACTGAGCTTTGGTTTGGTTTGGTCCTCCTTGTTATTCTTCACTAAAGACTTGCATGTATTGGTTCGCCTTAAATAATGTTGTTGAGCTCAACTTGTGATAACACCGCCATTGAGAGAAGTGAGCCCAAGAACTGCTTGCTAGGTTCCCGTTGCAGCTTGTGGCTTCTGCGGCCTCACCTCAGGCTGGTTGCAGAGCCTGGAGGTTTCTTCAGGATCGAACTATAGCTGCCTGGTATCTGCTTGCTGAAGTGGTTGGACTGTAGCTACTGTTTCACGCCTGGTGTCTCTCTCCCTAGAGGTCTGATCTGTAGCTGCTAAGTCTTGCCTGTTGTTTTCTATGGGACTGAACCGCTACCCAAAAAGATGGAGCTCACCCCCAAAGAACAATTACTGAAATGTCCGTATCCGCCACATTCTAATAACTCTTCACTTCCACTACCTCTGCTGGGTGGTGGGCTAGAGAACAAATTGAACCTTTATTAAAAGTAGGTTGCAAAAAATTAGGGCCTTCATTAAGGACTGATTCAACAGTCACTGTGACAAGAGAGGTGAATAAACCAAAAGAAAAGACATGAACTAAAGTAATAATAAATGAAGCCCAAGAGAAGGTAGGGGTTGCTAGAAACTGCCAACGAATAAAAGATTGAAATACGGAAAGTTCTGGAAGGAGAAAGCTTAGTGGCTTATCTCCTCATGGGCTAGAACTCTGCTGAGGATCAACTTTAGATTCACTGGAGACAGGAATTAAAGTATCCAGCCACAAACAGAATACGTGAGATCAGATGTATGGGAGAGCAGAAAGGCACTGAATAGGTAGCTCAGTGTGGAAGAAAGACATGAGTTGTGTACAGCATCAGCGCATATCGAATTTTATTTTGTAAATCGTAGCGATAGATTCTCTGTGTCAGCTGTCTCCTTAAGCATCCTTATCGGCTTGTTTGATGCTCCAAATGAATCACCCTGAATATCGCTTTTATGTTGCCTTTTGCTGCAAAGTTTATATCTCAGTGTAACGCATGGGGATCAGGGGTCAAAGCCCAGTATTTTAAGGAATGCCTTGCATCCTGGCTCCAGCAGAAGCAACTAGTGGTTAGACCCTTTTTCCCTGGGACACCCTAGTTCTTCTTATGCCAGTAAATTCTTAGCTAGACCAAAGGGTTCCAATACGAGTCTCTCTCTTCCTCTTTCTTTGATATTGTAATTTAGTTACAGCATCTCTTCCATCCCTTCCATCCCTCCAAGCCCTCAATACATGCTTTTCTTTTCTCCTTCAAGTTCACGGCCTCTTCTTTTTCATGTTTATTGTTATTGTGTACACATTTGTGTTTATATGAACACATATTTCTAAATATAACCTATTGAGTCCATATAATGAATGTTATTTGTTGCTGGGACCAGGTGCCTAATAAGAAAAAAACTAAAAAAGGAAGCCTAAACGTGTTTTGGATCACGCCTTGAGGACCCACTCTTTATTACAAGAGGAAACATGTGCTGGCAGAAGTGATAGGTAGCTGATCACATTGAGCCCATAGGAAGCAGATAGTCAAAAGGAAGTGAAGCTAGGCTATAAAACATTAAGGTCTGCCTTCAGTCTTCAACTTCTTCCAGTGTGGCTCTGCCTTCCAAAACATGCATAGTATTCTACATGAGTAGAACCAGCTGAGGACCAAGTGTTTAAACACACGAATCTATGTGGGACATTGCTATTCAAGCGACAGCAGGTTCTCCTGGAAAATTAATGATTTAATTTCCATTCTATGGCTACTGTTTCTGTGATCCAATTTTGTGGTACTTATTTACCTACTGGAATTTTAGAAAATGAATGGAGATATCTTGAGTTTAAAACTCAAATTAACTTTGCTAATGTAATTTCTTTGAAATATAAATTCAGTTTATTTGTGATCCCTAGTTATTACTAACAGTTAAGTAAATTTCTTAATTTTTTTCAATCCATTGTGCCCATCCATAAAAACTTAAAAACATTATAATGTCCTTATGAAGTTAGTTCTTAGATAGACTGTGATAATTCACATATCACTTATAGACAGAGTACCTAAATCACACTAAACAGTACCAGGTCTTGTTTTTATTATGAGCCATTTATAAAGTCTATCATTGGAAACATCTTTACAGGATTGAACTGACTAATATTTTGACTAAATTAGTATTAAAATACATAAAGTATAATTAATAAAATGGTATAAATATTACTTTTTAAAAGCTATTTGAATTAATGTAGCAATTTTTAAATTTGTTTTTGTTTTTGAAAAAAGAATTGGATCTCTGTTGGTTAGTTTTAACTATAAACTTGACACACCATATAGGATCATCTGGAAGAGAGGACAAATGTCTTAATGAGGACGTTTGTAGGTCAGGTTGGCTTGTGGGTTTGTCTTTGAAGAATTTTTTGATAATTTATTGATGTAGCAAGACCTAGAATATACTTTGGGTGCTATCACTCCCTAGACTGGCCCAGAACTATGGAGAGTAAAGACATCTAGCAATCTATGCATTTCCTCTCTACTCTTCACTGTAGAAATGATGTAACTGGCTGTTTGTGTTCCTGCCTTGACTTCCCAGAAATGGTAGACTACAGTCTGGAACCATAAGCCAAATAAATTTGCTCCTTCTTCCTACTTTGTTTTTGTTCAGATATTTTATCACAACCACAGAAATAATATTGGGTCAAGGGTATTTGTAGTTTTGAATGAGTTCTGGGATTATAGAAGCAGCCCCAAAGTTGGAATTCAGAGTTATTTCTTAAGATCTCAACTCATAATGCATAACTGAGGAGGTTCATTAGATTTTATTGTCCTCAGTTGGGAAAAGAGGGTTTGGATATAATAATCATCAGAAACCCAATGCTGTGTCTCAATACAATACTGATTTTTTCATTAAAAAATTCTTAATGAACTTATTTTACAGTCACATTTCTATTATATATCTAATTTACTTCTCAAATTTGTTTCTTAAATTGATCCAAATATTCAAAGCAGTAATTTATTGATTTCAAAAACAAACAATTTATCTGGCATGACATTGAAATATTTACTGGAAAAAATATTTAAATATATTCTCATTTATTGTGGCAGAAAAAAATCTTGATATTTGTTTCTATTGGATATGTCTTTTAATTGTGCCATCATGTTTCTTTTATTACAGGGATAAGACAAAGCCAAGGCTGTAAGATCCAATGAAAGATTCAGGAACAGGGAGACACTGGAAGTCTTGCCAGAGAAATTACTGTGGTAGATCTGAAAGCTGATCTCTAGACTTGGGTTGTTCAGATGAATGCAGATAAACTTCAGAGAAACGTCTGCACTTTATAGCTTTATCTGAAACACCCCGAACATTGGCATTTCTCCCATCCTGCTCTCTAGTTTTTCCTAATGAGAGACTGTAAGACTCATCCTCTCCATCACTACCGCAGACTTCTGTTCAGTTGTGCAATCGTTACAGAAAGCACATACTGCATCATTCTGTGCCTGTTAAAGTGAAAGACAAATGACTTGCTTGCTTGAACATGTCTGTCTGTCCTTCCTCAGATCCTACCTCCAGTCACCCAGTGAATGCCCAAATCGTACACCAATAGTTTAAAGTATGAAGTAGTGTTTATTTAAACGTTGTAACAAATCGCAGTTATATCTAACTATGTGTACAAAACAATTTTATACAATAGCTATACAGTATGGAGTGGTTGAATCAGGGTATACAACATGTCCTTTTTCATGAGAACATGTTATTTGTGTTCTCATCTTAATTCTTCTCATCCCAATTGATATTTGTGACCTTTGTTCCCCCATTCTTCTGCCTCTCTGGGCTTTCGCAATCATGTCTGCACTTGCTGTTTCTATAGGTTTCCCTTGTATTCCATGTATAGACAAGGATATGCATTTATCTTTCAATGCCTGGCTTATTACATAGGGCCCTCCAGGTCCATCTATGGCTGATGGAACTTCCTCTTTGTTGACTTGAGCTTTGATGTTCTTTTTGTTTGGTTGTTGTTTTTTCTCCCTCCCTCCCTCTCTCCCTTCCTCCCTCCCTCCCTCCCTACTTCCCCCCCACCCTCCCTCTATCTCTTTCTTTCTTTTTTGCATATAGCAGAGAAGTTGGCCCTTGAGCTTCTAAGGAATTCTCCCTTCTCAGCCTCTTGAGTATCAACACTGGGATTAGAGATGTACACTGCTAAGTTCAGATAACAAGGGCCATGGGGATGCTAACTCATGTCCTCACATGTGTGGCAAGTGCCTGATTCAGTGAGTTTATCTCCCTACCCCTTATTGTCTTCTTTTGAAAGATTGCATAATAGCTCTTTGTGTAAAGATGCCATATTATCTGTGCTTACACATCCTTTGATAGATAAAATAATTTGCATCTTTGCTTTGGCTATAGTGAATGATACTGAAGTGAGCATGGTACTGAAGTGAGCATGGTAGGGCATCTGCCTTTAGTATAATGGGTTTGAATCCTTGGTAATTTGAATCCTTGATACTTACTACATGGAGGATTGCTGCACTGAAATTTGTTCTGACACCACTGTTCTCAAAAATATCCCCATTGTTCTAAAAAACAAAACAAAACAAAACAAAAAAACAAAACAAAACTCATTCTTCCTGCTGACCAGTGTTGTCTTTCTCAGTGCAAGAATAATAATCCCAGCTTGGTTAACTATAAGATTGCTCCTGGTAGTGGTATCTTTAGAATCCCCATAAAAGGTCCATTTGGAATTCCAGCACATGGAAAGCAGGGACAAGTGCATCCCTTGTCTCCTAGCCAGCTACCTTAGTCTACTTGGTGAGTTCTAGGCCAGTGAGAGGTCCTGTCTAAAACAGACAGAAATGGCACCTGGGTTAGTCTTTGGCTTTTACTTACCCAGACGTATGCACATTTGTATACATGTGCTCATGTGCAAGTGAATGCATACAAGTGCACATGTGGACATGTGAATATATGCATGTATGTGTGTGCATGCGCACATGCACACACACACAAACACACACGTGCACACACACACATGAAAAACACAGCTACCAGGAAAGTAATTTTTAAGTCAGTAAGGAAAGAGAATAAAAATGTTTTTTTAAGGAAACAAAATGTAAACCATTAAAATAATATTATCCGTTGGAAAAAATTGCAACTTTTTAAACCAGTGCATGTAACAGTGATAAGTCTTACATTAAAACATATCTCAGCTCTGAATAAATAATGACCAAATGAAACTAATGAGGATTAGGGCCCTGACAACGGGATTCATATTTGAAGAAGCACGCAGATTTGTCATTCATTAAGTTGAAATTATGACAGACACTTTCCCTCTCCCTTTAGTGATGATTAAGGATGATGTCTGGTTCAGCTCTAGGAAAGAGAGCAGGTATGTTGTCTTATGATTAGCGAGTGAGAATAGGAGCCTGCATGTAGGAGCCTAATTAGAAATCTTTGTAAAGCACTTTGAAGATGAAAAGAACTCAGGAATT
>JANHMN010000006.1:45762394-45819803 GCA_030674055.1 Rhabdomys pumilio
TGTGTGTGTGTGTGTGTGTGTGTGTGTGTGTGTGTGTGTGTGTGTGCTGAGAACCAAAGCCAAGGTCCTGTGCTTACTAGGCAAATGCCCTTTAACTGAGTTGAATACACACTTTCACATTGTTTAGAATAAACAAAATACTTCAAGAGTATCTTCTAGTTTTTTTTTTTTTTTAATTTTTTTGTGTGTGTTGGGCGGGGCTTAGGAATATTTTTTGCCATTGTTCTATTTTGTCTAAATTTAAGTACAAAATTAGAGCCAAATCCAAGACTGGGGAAATAAATTTATGAGCAATAGGAAATGGGATCTCGCAAAATATCAAATATATCTCATAAAAGTAAGACTTGGTTTAACTTTAGAAGCCGCAAAGTTTATGTGGCACTTATCCTTCTTGTACTAAATGTGTTAAATAAATAATCACGTGTTTAGGCCTAAATTTCTATGTGTAGCTGTAAACAAGCAAGCCTTTGAGTGAGTGTGTTGACAATGTTGTCTGTCTTTGCTTATCTGTCAGGAATCCAATCTTAGGTTTTTCTTGCTCTGCTGGACAAGATCCAAAGCACCAAGGACACTGGAGAGAATTCCACTTCCTTTGCTGCATGAGGTGAGAGTGACCTCATCAACTCCAGCAGGCAAAACTGGATAGCTCTAGCCCCAGCTGCTTCCAGGAGGGGGGAAAAAAGAAATTTTTTTTTGTCACTGTGTAGAAATTTCCATTACTTTCATTTCACATTTATACTTCTTGGAAATTAAAGTGGACCTGTAAAAGGCTCCGAAATCTCACAGCAGCATGTCTCGTTCACAAGAAAGCATCAGTCACGGCAAGACATGCCTGGTGATAGCGTGGGTGAGAATGGTGGTTGCCTTTTCAGTTTTTAGGATGCAAAGAAAAAGTACGTCAAAATGAGAGGAGGTTTTTCTTTGACCTATGGAATTCTTTATGTCAGCCTCCCATTGATAACTAAAATAGGCTGCATTAGTTCAATGGAAGAGAGTTTGTGAATTCTGCATGAGCCACTCTACATGAGCTAGCAGTATTATAACATATGAATGGGAAAGGAACAGACAGAAACCCAGAAGCTCAGAAGGGAGAAGAGGTAGTGATGTCAGCAATGAGCTGCCCCAAAGGTTGTGTAAAAATTTCCCACCTGCCACCCACAATAACCTTTTTAGTAGGCATTCTTTCAGAATATTAGCTCCATATTTGATACTACCGAAGAGCACAATGTATTTGATCATAGATTCTGCTTCACTTTTAAATGATAAAGTAAACACATGCACACACACACACACAAGTATATATACCTGATCCCTTGAATTCACTAAAGAAGCAAGATGATGAAGTTTTAGTGCTTTCTGGTCTCATCAGTTCAGCTCTCTGAGTTTTAAGCTGATGGAAATAAAACTAATGTTTTGCTTAGCTGGATATCTCATTCAACTCAGAGGGAGACCCTGCTAAAATCAAATGCTAATGCTAAGGTTTCCCTTCTTTACAAACAGTAAGTAAAGAGAGTCAGTTCCCACAAGTTGATAATGCAAACAAGGTTCTAATCCTCTCAGGATCTCAATGCATCAATCATTCTGTCTAACTACAGTTAGTCATTCCCCACCCCCATATAGATGGGCTTGAAAGCCACACCCCCACCACCCATTTATACTCCTGCAGGCCCTGTGGTGGATGGAATCCTTCTGTCTACATAGATAGCCAGAGGAGGGTTTTGAAAAACTCCTCCTCCTGGTTTGAAGTTTTATATTCAAGACCATGCGCTTGGTGCTACAAACCACACGTTTAATGATAACAAAAAGCAGAGCACCTTCAAAATTCAGCCGAGTCTGATGGGAGCCATGTCATAGTACATAGAACTGAAGTCAAGGACGCAGTAGTGTAGCGTGGCAACTTCTGACTGTTGGCCGATGTCTGTCTGTTTGTTTTTGCTTTGCCATATGAATCAAATTGTTAGATTGCTTCAAATAGAGAAAACACCTGTGTGATGCTCTGGGCAAAGGAGTCAAATGTCTGAGTCCTTGGACACCCTGATAAAGTGAGTGACCTGGAGACAGTAGCTTCAGTTTATTTCTGTCACTAGGCATCATTTGGTGTGTGAAGGAAGTTTGGCTAATAGACTGTTCTAAATCATTTTGAAACATAAAGTCTTCTGTAAGTGTGGAGGACTGCATTAGTGGTTAGTGTGTGTGTGTGTGTTGGGGGGGTGGGCTTTGGCCAAGGTAGTGTATTTTACACACATGATCCTATGGAGGCGAGTACGTAAACATGCTTTATAGCAAACTTCTACACTTGCTGTTCATGCAATCAATCCCCTGTTTCAAGCGGTTTCGTATTGAAAAGCTTTTCTGGGAATCCTGGATCCCTTGTCCATCTCCTAACCTTTGCTTTTGAGCTAGCAGTCTCTCATTTCTTTGTAAGCTTTGACTACAGACACACCCAAGAAGTAAAATCTAGTCCCACAGACCACATCATGCAAGATATATAATTCAGAACGAAGCTAAAAGTTTAGATGTTCATCTTTTAAGATTGCTTGGGAAAGGGAGTTATCCGTGCTTTTTAGATGTACTCCCAAGCTCTGAAAATTTATATACTCAAACAAACAAACAAACAAACAAAAACTTTATGTGTTTAAAGTAATTCTTCTCATTTAAATTGTAGAAATAATAACGAACAACTATTTTGTATCAGTTGTATTATGAATTTGTAATTAGACAACAAACAAAATTTCACATAATATGTATTTATATGTACTTGTATATTCTGGATGTAGTAGAGTGTAGGTTTTAATTGTTTAATAACATGCCCTGGACCTTGACCTTAAGTCGAAGAACTGTTTTTATTCATTCTTCTCCCTCTGCTCTTCTTAGATTTAATTGAATTGCTCTTATTACTTCGATTTGAAGCAGGTGTGTTTATTCACTGATGAAAAGTTTGGCTCTTGGATCTTATAAATAACATTAATTCAGTTATTTTTATCTTTTGGCATCTAATTTCTATTGTCATACAAAGAAATAAAACCTTTACAAAGGAAAAATATGTATGACTATTTGTGGACAAAATATTAATGCAGTTTCTTTTCCTCAGTAAGAGCCAACTAGCTATCTGTTCTGTGATGGTTAAGTTCACAGACCTTTTTGTTTTCCAATAAAAAATTTAGCAGTAATATCCTAAAAGCTAAGATTTCTTTACTGAGTGCTTCCTTGGTGCTAGGCACTAAGTTTTTTACGTAGGCTGTCAGTCAAAACTTAACACAGTCATTATGTTTGTTTTAGTGAGGAGGAGATTAAAACTTTGGTAGTTTAAATATCTTACCCAAAGTTACAGGAACACTTAGAAACCGACTCAAGTTGTTTGTCTAGTGTTTAGTGCCATCTTAGTGCCATCTTAGTGCCATCTCTGCACTGAATGATGTTGACTATGTCCCCAGGTGTAGTTTTGCAAGGATTTAACCTCCCCAATAAGTGGTAATAGAAACATTTTTGAAACAAATAATTTGATGACTGGAGAAGATGAATGCTAGCAGAATAGATTTTCCTTGGCAGGGAGGAAAAATTTGCAAGTTAATTTGGCTAGATCGAATGCTCTTCATGAACGTGAAACACTTTGCTCCCAATTAGTAGCTCCAGTAGTTAAGTGGTGCTAATTGAACGTTTCAACAGTAAAACTGAAGCAAGTATCTCCGTGCCTCCTACCAGTGATGAGAAGACCACCAAATCTTTGGTCTAGATGCAGGCTTAGTCAGTATCTCAAGCAAATCAGTGACTGACTCCTAAGTGGCTTCAGTTCAACTCCGGTTCTCGAATTGGTACTCTTCGCTGTGGGCATTGCAAAACACCTAAAGGTCTTCCAAGGGTCCCATTGGTGATGAATGAACTCTTTTTTTCCTGCGTCTCCTTGTTCAGTTCAACTCTCTTCAGGTTGCCCGCTGTTGTTTTCAGTCACCATGGTTTGCAGATCACTGTTCATAGCTGGTTTTCGGGGTTAAGTTTAGACTTTACGGAGCCTTTGATAATCTCCGGCTTAAGCCTTCCTTTCTAGCCGCTTCCCCCATCCTATCTGCGCCCCCAATCTAGTTCAGCCCTTCTGACCTCATTAGGTTTCGAATGCCACATTTCACACTTCCCCTCCCCTCGCTGGAGATTAATAAACCTCACCACTGGGAATTTTGTAGCTTCTATTTCAAGCATCAACTCCATTGGGAATTGAAGCAAGTGAAGCATCCTTTTCATAGGAGTTCCTCAAACTTCCTGAACATCTTGGGCATATTTTTTAAAAAATATCCTGCAATATGGTGGTTGCTGTTTTACTTTTCTATTTAGCAGTTTTCTGTTTGTAGCTTTGTTTTAGGTTATTGTTATTACTTCTATGGCTATCATTATTAACAATTGGATTTAAAACCAATGCCTTGAATTACCAGGCGGCTGCCCTACCAACTAAAATATCTCCCCTGGTCAGTTTACAGATACTCTTATAGGCAGGGACTCTGTTCTGCTATCAACCACATGGTGGGAAAGGCTCCCAATCTCATTTGTCAAATACCTGAGCATATCATGAATTTCTGGCCCCACAGAACTCTATTGAATTTAATACATTAAGACAACTCTAATTTTTATGCTTACTTTGTACAGTTTTATCTGTAGTAGATGTTCAATAAAGAGCTGATGAGCGGGCCATACATATTTTTCCAGGTATAAAATACTTTTACAAAAACGTAGGATCAAATGAAGTCTTCCCAGAATTTTACACTAACTTATTTATCATCTGATTTTCTTAAGTTATTATTTTAATTTATAAAATAATTTAAGCAACATATCTAAATGGAAATGTACAAGGGCCCATGTATTTAAAAATAACTAGTAAAACCATGCATAAAAATAATTTTATTCAATTTTGGTTCTGTCTACAATTATTAATTTTTTTTCCTGTTCACTAGAATATTTTTAGTTCTAGTAAAAAAAAAAACATTCCTTTTAAAGTGTCAATGTAAAATATTGGTTCAGATCTTTCTGCCAATGACTCTTCTAGAAAAAGAGTATCTGGCATTTTATTATGAAATTTTTGAAGAATGCTCATAGAGTAAAGGCCACATTTGGGGTGCCACCTCAAAAATGTTTTTAGGGGGTTAATGTCAAATCTATTAATTCCCCCAGCATGACAGTGGCAAACACGTTTTCAAGGGCTTCCTGAGTATAAAATCTGGAGCCCAATCTCTGGCTCTGTAATTTCATCAGCAGGAAGTGCCTTTTGCAGCCTTCAGTGTGGGCTTGATAAAGCCACTGACGCTGGTGCTGTTGATAAAACCCCTACATTAAAGTCTTTCAACCTTCGACAATTTTCAATTCCAAGCCAAACCTAACAATTTTATTTTCTGTGTGTTTCTCATTTACCCAGAGTAATATGCTGTCCTTCCCCAAGGCATATCAGGTTCACTCAGCACACGATGGTGAGAAAAGTTTGCTACGTTCATTTTCCAGAACGCTAGCTGCTTCACATTGGCCAGAGTGAAACTCTGCTTTCCCCAAACTTATAATGAAAATGCCTTAGCATTTTTCAGGAGAAAGCAAAGCCCACATGGATGCAAGTTTGTGGTTGGACTTGGTCTCTTCTCTGTCTTTTCATTTAGAGGACTCCATACTCTCCTCCCAGGATTCTGAGGACAAATGGATGAGAAACAACAGAGAGAACTTCCCTCTGGCCATTCTTTTCTCTTCTTTTTGTTTTTGAAATGAGATCAGGAGGTCAGACCAAGGGAGAGGGTTAGAAGCTTGATGCGCCTGCATTGGAACCTCTACTTTTCTCTTACAGATAAGAAACTGGGGCCAACAGTTGCAGAAAAGTCAAGGGATAGTTTCAAATGGATTTCTGAAATGCTTCTTTTCTGGAAACCATGGTAACCCACAGTCAATCAAAATGACTTATTAGTGGGCATTGTTTGCTTCAGGTAGATATCAGTTTCCAATGAGGTTTGAACTGTGTAAAGAGAAAGGTCTGTCTATTTTATTTTATTTTATTTTATTTTATTTTATTTTATTTTATTTTATACAATACTTTGCTCTCTAGTCTAAGCTGGCTTGGATTTCACTGTGGTCTTAAACTCACAGTGATTCGCCTTCTTCATCCTTCCAAGTACCGGCATTACAGTCATGAACACTTGGCTAAAAGGAAGGTTTTAATGACCTGTTGAATCAGCAGATGCATGTCGAAAGCATACGTAAAAGTATGTAACACATCAGAAATCTAATGTAGTTTTTATGGGAGTGGGGGGGACAAGATCTGTGTATGTCAGCTTTTTTTCTCTTCTAGACATTCTGCAGAGTCAGGCAGTAAACATCGTGGTGTCGACAGATGATGATGCAGCACTTTTACCTCATTTGGATATGTTTACGACTTAGGAAACAGGTGGCAAGTGTGTGCATTTGGGAGACAATGATATAAATGTACACTTTTATTTGTGTTGTGATTTCATGGCTTTCCAACACCCAGCACAGCCTTTCAAAAGATCCAACACCCCATAAAGAGAATCCTGCTCTAGATCATAAACAAGTCTTGACTGAATACATGTGTGAGGTCGGAGAAGAGTTGTTTGTCTGCACCTCTAACTGCAGGCTGAATGGGAGAGTATTTTGACCTGAGCGTTAGGATTGCTCTCTCAGTTTCAATATCCTGGCTTTAAGTATGAGAGTTTTATCAGGACTCAGTGGAAAGCCAGGTTGGGAAAGGCTGATCTGCTTAGCCATTTGCCTGGAAAACTGTAGAGATGCCTGTGTCTAGACCCTCTGACAGCATCTGTGCCAAGAGTTCCAAGCTAACTGAGTGTAGTTCTTCCTGTGAGGCTGAGCAGGATGAAGTAGTCAGTGATCTTCTTTGCAGAGGTCTCTATGATGTCATCTCCTTTTCCTCACCAGCTTGGAGACAGGCTTTCTCTCTACGTGGATTTCTATCTAGAATCCATAGCTGCTCAAGCCAAAACCTTTTACCAGGGCTTTCAAAAGACTGTGGATTCTTTATTTTACCCGTTTCATGATTATTTTAGACTACTCAAGGCTCCAAAAAGAAGCGGTATGAAACAACTGAAACATTTTAATAAATTATATAGCAAAACCCACTTTATATTTAAGAGTACTGAGAGAAAAGCCTCCAAACAAAACATTATGTGCATTTGTTAAAAACAGAGACCCACGAATATTCTGTCTTTAAGGAGCAATGATCTATTCTCCCAAGTGAAACCTTTGTATATAAAATCCCAGCTCAAGAATACCATCACCTACACTGCAGTATGTCAATGTTTTGTATATTTATTATTTCTTGGAACATTTTTTTTAAATAGAGTTTCTTTGTTCTTTAAAGAGGATCAGTAATAGTTGACACACTTAAATTTGTAAGACATAAGTGATTAAGCACTTGAGAAAAAATTTTAAGTAAATAAAACAGGCGTTTTGTTTTTGTTATAATCCAGCATGTACATATGACAATAAAATAAAAAAATGCAGAAGAAATGGAGATTATTATTGCACTTCTCCAGCACGTGGATTATTATTTGGTTTCTCACCTTCACTTCCCGATTTTTGCCAATATGTAAAACTCATGGCAATGGCTCAAAAGCACTGTCCTGAATTCCTGATGGAGGGGATTCTCATTTCTCTTTTTTTCCCCTTGAAATTTATCTTTGCAAGGGTAACCCCACATTTCTTTTTCAAACCCTTAATCTGAAAAGTCCACTCTCCAACAACAGGGTGGTCATGTTCCCTTAGCATTCAATAAACGTCCCCTCCCTTCTCCCGTAACCTTCCACTTAATCTTCTGATTGGCTTCCATTTGTTTATTCAACTTCTATCACTGTCGGGTAGCAAATAGGCTCCTGAGCCCAGGCAAGTAAGTGCGTACAGTCTGTCGGTGAGAGTAAATAATGTCATTTAATTTTTCAAGGTAGAAAAGGACAAAATAAAATCAGTGTCAATAGTACCGTTTATGTTAAAAAGACAAGCCGCAGAAGAAATGTGTGCAGAGTGTGTTTCCACAGTTCATTACTCTTAAGGAACATATTTCCTCTAGGAAAAACCCACCATTGTCTGAAGGTAAGTTCTATTAAGCTTCTGTAAGAAAATCTCAGCCATCCTTCCCAGCAAAATTGTTGGTGGCAAATGTACAGAATGTGTCTGGAGTACCCAGAGGAAAATTCATTATTATTAACTTCCCCAATAGGAAACGTGCTAAAGCAGTTCTCAGTAGACAGCCCCACCGACAGTACTACTGAACAACTGTCTAGCTCTCCTCAAGACAATCATTGAGTAAGCGGAATAACAAACTGCTCATTCTACCAATCAATATAATTTGACCCAGGGTGATTTCATGACTACCTTGTAGCCATCTTCTACAAACATCGAAAGAAGTGAAATATTGTGTAAACCATTCTATTTAAATATAATTAAACACAATTTTTCTTTATATAAAAGTCAATTTAGATTAAAATTGATTATTATACGGTGTATGTGTGCACCCTTGCATATTTGTTACGACGATGCACATGTGGACTACAGCTATGTAGAGTTACTTCTCTTCTTCCATCTTTATTTAGGTTTTTTGGACATAGCTCACATTGCGAGACTTATGTGGAAAGCATTTTGTCCTCTTAAGTCATCTCCATGACCATACAGTTTCCTTATAATGGTGATTTTAAAGATGTGGGATTCACACACACACACACACACACACACACACATACACACACACATACACTCCCATGCACACTCACGCACACACACATATACACACATATATACATGTATGAGTATGTGAGTGTATTTTGATAGTAATTTTAAAACATTAAAATTAGATTTATTTTTGAAAATTTCTCTTTTGTATTAGAAAGATAACCATGCAAACATTAGGAATAATTTTCTATTAGTATTGTACTGGAGAAACTGGATTTCTGTGAACAGAGGCAACTGAATTTTTACATTTTTCATAGTGAACATAGCCATTAATAGCTGAGCCATCTCTCCAGCTTGGCAACTGAATTCTTTATAGAACAGATTGATTTTAAAAAGTAGAACCTTTTTTTCTTTTGTTTAAGTACTTGTATGGTAAGGATCACAAACAGAGAAAATAGCTCTTTGTAGCTGGTTCTGAGTAAACCATTTTTATGGTGAATATGATACACTTTTTCATCCAAATGTAAGTCAGTCCGTAGCGTGTTTTCTCTGTGTCATTGAGGAAAATATTGACAATCAAATTCCAAACATCCAAAAATTTCAAAAGAAGTATAAGATAAAGGAAGAGTTTTTAAATTTCATGGTATACTCCACACCAAAGGAAAAGGTATGAGCTTTGTTGCTGCTGCTGTTGCTGCTTACGACTTGAGTAAAACAAATAAGTCATAGCAGTTATTTCAAAATACGGGAGCAGCAGTTATAGCCATGAGCAAACTCACTAGCACCAGCAAAGGGTTTTACAATTCATGGAGTTAAAAAAAAATTCTAATTTGACTTATGGGCCATCCCCATGATTCCCCCAAGTTCAGTTATTGCTGTGAGCTCCCTCCATTTATCTGCTTTTGCCAAGTACAGACAGCAACATTCAAAGCCACTGCATATAGAAAAATAGATTTAAAGCTTAGCCAGGGCCACTTTGGGTATTTCCAGGAAAATAAATATACACTTTATTTTAGTCGCTGAGGTAAGGGAGGCATACACAAAAGATAAATAAATGCATTTTAGGACAACTCCTAATGTGCAGGCCTCCAAACAGTGTTGGATTTCAGAAGTTACGAAGAGATGCAACAATGTCGTATTCCTTTTACCTCCTCCTTCAGTAAAAGAGAAGAGACGGAGAATACATTTCTCTAGAATTCAATAGGATGAGCCTCTTGAAATTTTTTATAATGCCGAAGTCTCACCAAAAATTACTCTGAGGCCAGAGTGACAGTTTTGACAAAGTTGGCTGCAATTAAAATGTCTCGGTCTGGTTAGGGCCTACTCAACACAGAGCTCATTTGTCTGCCCTGCCTTCATTTTTACTGAAGGACATTGAGAAAAAGCAGGAGAGCAGACAAACAAACTCAGAACACCTTCACACATTTTGGATAAAATTTCACTTAATGCAACTGTGGCGCCAGTATCATGCGTGGGATGGTACTGTGCAAAATATGTTTATATAACACGGCTGCGTGCCTCTGAGATCTTTCAAATTCCTCCCTGAGAGCTTCAGTCACTCAGTGTTCACTCATCCAAAACCCTTTATATTCTCAAATATCTCAACTCAGTTTCACTGTAAAAGCCACACATTGAATGGAAGAAAATCAAATAGATGCAGAAATTTTGAAGGATTCAAATTTTTTTCCTTGATGTTTAATTACTAAGGTGGAGATAGATTGAATATAATAACGGTGGTATTCTGAAATGTGTAGCTTTTGCTTCACTTTATCACACAATATCATGGAGTTTGATACATGCCTTGGAAATTAGAATTAATTATGTTAGCATTAAATAACATTTTGAACTGGTCTGAATTTTGTGGATGGGGGAAGGAAAACTCATTGAGCTTAGATTGTTTAATGAATCCATCATCAGGTACAGCAAGAACCTAGTCTTTGTTATTTCAAGTTCCACGCTCGTTGCAGTCAACAATGCCTGGACTCTGTTTACTTGGAGTTCATATCTCGCCTGGATTCATAAGTATGAGCAGTTCATGCCACCTCGCTGTTCAACAAGCAATGTAAATGAGCCATATTCTTCCTAGGTATTGATTTCATCCTGAAAATCATTCAATTGATAACAATTAGCGGTTTTAGATGAGTGGATGAATACCATAGAGAGAGGGTTGGAGCTAATTAATGAGGGATTCTGGGAAGCTCTGTTGTGTTCTTCGTTTCCTGTTGGATGGTTAGACATGAAACCTTGAGGTTGTCAAATGAGCAACACCTTTGCATCAGTATTAGATTCACACACAAGGAAAATTAATTACAGGAAAGCTATCTCCAAGCCACTTTGTCGATTCTCACAACAGGAAATCCTCACTTGGGAAGGAAGAGTCAAGTACTACTGTCTTAGGAGATTCTTGCTTGTTTGTGTATGCTTGATTGTATTTATGTGTTCTTCTCAAGGGGACATAATGACATAGAACATTTATTTATTTATTTATTTATTTATTTATTTATTTACTTGCTTGCTTGCTTGCTTGTTGGCTTGTTTCAGACGACTGTTAAATACAACTCTCTGAAAGACTTAGGCTTAGTGAAACAAATCAGACATTTCTTCAGTCCTTACAATGTAGTGTTCGCACTAATAAACTGTAAGAATTCAAATGTTTTTCTCAATATGGAATTCATATTTATATGAAAGTTTGACCCCTGGGATGAGTCATCTTAATTCTAGAAACTTTATACCAATATAGCTCCTATATATCAGATAGGTGTGTGGAACATTTACTAATTAGCTAAAGTCATGCTGGGCTATCTAAGTCTCTATTCCAAAACTCCAATCATAATTCTTTTACTTTCATTGATTTTTTTATACATAACCCAAGTCTTAATTATAGCTATTTACATAAGGTTTCCAAGTCAAAATTAATAAGGATTGTGAGTAGTGAGCTAGGATAGTCTTACAAAATCTGTTAAGAGCAAAAGTTCCTAGCACTCTCATCTGGAAATCTCATGACTTTATGTGCCTATTGTTCTCAGAAACTTCTTAAATGATTCAATACAACTTTCTCTTTTAAAATATTAGGCAAGTTAATAAAAAAATCAATTACATCCTAGTATCCATATGAATGTATATGTATATGTTTAACTATAAAATCAAAATCATAATAAATTATTATTCTTTATGCATGTAGCCTCATGCCTCATGTTGGCATAATAATCTTATAAGAGTAGATTTTATTTCAGAAGAAACTTACAGATGATGAGATTAAGTTAAAGGTTGTATCTATTAGCTTAATATTTCAATATTAAATTGAGGCTATATATAGCTCCAAATGTAGAGAAAAAGGCCAGAAAGAAAAACCTCTTTCCTCTGCCATAAACTTGGAGTTTCAAAAGGCAATAACTTAGTCACTGAACTCACAAGCAGGAAAGACCAATAATTCTTTATCAACAAGTATGCCTTCAGTTCAAATTTGTATAACTTGAATGTCTTAAAATTTTACAGTTCTGTTTTGGCTCTCCTATGAATATAAAGATCAGCAAGAACTTTCCAAAAATTGCTAGAATGTATCTACTTTTTGTGGGACAAAGGACCTACTTTCTTTATTGCTTCTCCTAGGGACCATACTTTAACTTTCCAAAGACAATGGCAACATGGAGTGAATGTAATCGATACAGAAAGACAGAAGGAGCAATGGTAGTGAAACCATGACAGAAGAAGGTAGAACAAACCAGAGGGAATAGATCTAAAAAGATGCCAGATGTTGGAAGAGAAAGACCTAAAGAGGCTATTAATAGTCAAACAACCACACTTACTGGAGTATCCACGGTATTCAAGAGAAACAGTGGAGACACATATCTAGGAACAATTTTATTATAACATATTATCTTTTGTAATTATGGAGGTTGAAAAATCCCACAATCTTCTGTGTTTATGATTACTCCCAGAAGTGCTAAGAGCCAAAGTCCATACTTGCATAGTTTTCAATCTGACTCCAAAGGTCTGAGAATCAGATATACTAAAGCCAGTGGGAGACTGTCATTCTACTTTAAGCAGTCAAGGACAGTGATTTGAAGCACCCTCACCATTAAGTTTGATTTTTGATGGTTCAGATGATGCTCACTTATACTGACATCATCTATTTGCTTTTTGCAGTTCACCATTTCAGATGCTAATCTCTACAAATACAAATATATAAACACTCAAAGGTAAAGTTTCCCAAGCACCTCTGGGCATATCAAACTCACAAGTTGACACACACACAAGTATCATACTACTTACTATGTGTAAAACAGTCTAACATATTACTGAAAATTTCCACCTATAACAGATGCTTTTAGTTGACCTGATGTATTTTAAAACAACCAAATATCAGGAAAAGTAGTAATTGAAAAAAAAAACTCCAGTGAATAAAATACACTAATTAAAAAAATATGAATTTGAATGTGTGTAAGACAAGAAGACATTAAACAGATATAAGTAAAGAAATTTGTCTCTGACTTAGAAAACTAGCAGGCGCTGCAAAGAGAGACAAGTATTATAGTGATTATTGTAACCTTGTTAAAACCACTTTAAAACCCTACTTTCAAGTAATAGGAAAAAATGGCACAGTTATACAATTGTATCATAGTTAAAATGATCAAACTTGAGTTCATATGTAGATAAGGATAAATCTGAAAAGAATTTAAACACATTGCATAATGATGCATAGTATATAATAACAATTAAATAATGTTTAAAGCATACAAAGCATTTCAACATTTTAGTTACAGGTAAATTATGAATACTGATATGAAAAATATACTCTAGTTTTAGATTAATAGTTATATCTTTGGGAAAAACTCTGTTCCAGGGACATAAACTTTTCTTTGAATGTTTGCTTCCTAATATTTGTGATCTTTAAGCTAGAAGAGCTGAGACTTTGGCAACTGAAGCAGTGGATTACTAACCTGTGGAGACAAGCTTGTGGAAGGTTAGTAAAGAAAGGCAAGAGGCTCATCTTCCTCCCAGAGTTATCCACGTTGTCTCAGGAAGGTAAGAGGACAAGAAGAGAAATCACAGTGGTGTCATTTATCACCTTTCAGACAGTTAGAGAAATATCTCAAAGCTCCCCATAAATATTTTTGTGTGTACGTGTTATGCTTTTTACCTTGTCAAGTCCCTTTACATGTATTATTTTATGGATACAAAGAAGGTATGTCAAGAGATTGGACTTAGTATGCAAGAGTATTTGCTATAAAATTCTGAGGATATTAGTTTGGTAAATTTATGTAAAAAAGCACCCATATAAAATGATGAACCCAGCGATATATGAATTTGTGGCCTCAGCCAGCCTAGCTGCAGGTATAATGAAAGACTCTGCCTCATGGTAATAAGGCAGAAAGAGATAGAATGTGGCAGCCACATTCTGCTTTGGGCTCTATGTTCTTGAACAGGTGTTCGCCACATTTATATACTGCACACACACAAGCAGATGCACACACACACACCACATACATGCTCATACACACAGAGAAAGAGAGAGAGAATCAGAGACAGAGAGACACATAGAAAAAGACAGAGATATAAATAATAGAGAGATAGAGATAGACAGAGAGGTAGAGAAATAGAGACAGAGAGACAGAGAGGGAGGTAGGGAGAGAAAGAGAGAGAGAGAGAGAGAGAGAGAGAGAGAGAGAGAGAGAGAGAGAAGAAAGAGAGAGGCACATAAGCACATACTTACACAAGCTTACCACACACACACACACACACACACACACACACACACACACACACACACGCACACACACACACACACATACAGTCAAGTTAAGGTAAACAGTATTTTTTTAGGATCATAATAAGTTAAATGAATTACCCAAGATACACAAGCAGCAGCTAATAAGATAGTTCCAAGAATTTCTTTCTTAGAATTATAGTGTTTCATATTTAACAAAATTGTCCCCACCTTGTTTGTCCTAGCTTCTAAAAAAAGAGAACATGTCATCATCTTATTTTCAAAAAAATATAAGCCAGCCTGTTTTATGTACAGGAAGACTTTGGATAAAATGGACAGCATGATGCATTCTGTTGATATCGAAACCTAGCAAAGACAGTTCATAAATCACACTGGCAGTAAATCACCAGTGGCATATAAATTTGGGAGTGAATAAAACTGTAGCTTACTTTACTGGGATGATGCTATACATAAAAAATGTTGCAGAGTGATGGGGCAGCATTATGACACACCCATAAAGTGACAGATAAAAAGGAAGAGTTGATTTGATTTTCATTATGGAGGGGAAAGTCCACTCTCATACGCACATCCTTGTATGAAGCCTGGGAGTATCTGAAAGAATATACCCAGTTATTTGAAATATAACTCATTTAGTTTCCACTCCGGAGAGTAAGCACCATGTCTCATGGAGTTACAGAATCATAATTATATCCATGTTGATTTCATAAATATGGTCAGTCCATTGGGCCATAAGGAGAGAAGTTTCTTGATAGCCACTTTAAGTTTAAGGTTAATTTGTAAAGTAGTCAGGTTATGAGACATTTAAAGAATTCTAAATTTATATATGTATTTGTTGCTATGTGTTCATGTGTATCTGTTGCATGTGCACGTATGTTTATGGGCACATGTGTGCCATGATATATCAGTATTATCCCACTGTGTGCACTCCAGGGGCTGCACTTGGGAAGTCAAAGTTCTACCTGAGCAGTCTTTCCAAACCTGGTTATGCAGGTTTGTAATTTATAGCAGTCATACATTCCTTACTCAATACAGTTGGAAAACTAAAAGGTTTTCTGCAGGAAGTTACAGAACAGGTTTTAGTACTTAAGGAATCAAAGGAGAGGGTAGAAATCACCCCATTTCCATGATTGTATTCAGTGATTGTAGTAATGTAGTCTAGTTCTGCATAGTTTTCTTTTCTTTTCTTTTCTTTTCTTTTCTTTTCTTTTCTTTTCTTTCCTTTTATCTTCTTTTCTTTTCTTTCTTTTTTTGACAAGAAGTCTTTCAGAGATTAGGGGAAGGAGTGAAAGGGTGGACAGGAAGGGTGAGAAGTAATTCAATGAGGTTTGGTCTAAGTAAGTAACACAACATTTCAGAGGAGACCTGAATTCTGAATCTCAGTATATCAGATTAAGATGCCAGTTTTACATGATTGATAATGTGATATATTTTTCACCTTGATTTACTTACAATAATTTATCTGTAAAATGTTGAGAGGGGGATTGGGGGAGTGAAGAGCAAGAAGGAGGGGGAAGGAGAAGGAGAGGGAGAGAGAGAGAGAAAGAGAGAGAGAGAGAGAGAGAGAGAGAGAGAGAGAGAATTTACTTTCCTAACCTACTGTATGCTGCAGGTGGCAGAAAAGCAAAGCATCCTGTATTGAGGAAGCACTAAGCAATAAATAACCTCATACTAATTCCTTTTATTTTTTTTTTCAATCTGTGTTGTGTGCCTGATTTATAGGGGTGCAGACTCCATTTATCACAAAATGCCTCATTTATCTCTGTCCACTCACAAAGAATTCATTTCAATATTGAGTTGTAGAGACACTACCTTCTTATATAAACAGCTTCCATCCAGGTAGAGAGAAAGAAAGAAATCCTCAGAGAAAGAATTTATTCTGGCGCATGGTTTGAAAAAGGTGTGCCCCATCATAATAGAGAAACAAGGAAGCAGATGTCTGGGGCAGTGGGCATGTGAAGTGACTGGCTTGATGAGGTCATTACAGTAGTGAAAAAGTAGCGACCACTGGGGCCAGTGGCGTCAGTGGTGGGGGCTGTAATGAATACTCCACACTTCAAGTGACGTCTTACTTGAAGAGCATCCATGTTCCCACAGGATAGAACCGCCAGCTGGTAACAGGAGCTTGCTGGCTGTCATCTTATATCTAAACCTTCCCACATTTAGAAAGCCCGCGATCATTGCTTCAATTCCTTCCACTATCAGAGGACACATTTTCTCATCAAGTGCACATTGGCACAAGCCAGTGGAAGAACAGTGATTTGGAGTGCCAGCATTCCAAAATTATTACCTTTCTGTTTTACTTCTTTAGTTCCCGAGCGCAGCACAACCATTTTTTTTTTTTTTTAAATTTGCCTCCCCAATGACAACTTTCTATTATGGAATGTATGCATTACTTAAACCGAAGTCCCTCCTTCCTGACAAAACTCACTTATATAATTTCATGTTATCCACCATGTGCTTGGGGTGGCTATCTGGAATATCCATCTATGAGTCCTCCTTATTATTTGTTTCTATGCCGTCTTGAGCACGGTAATGGCGTGGTCTGATGAATGCTTAGGTGGTGTTAAGCATTGTGAGTAGCAGGATACTGGAGCACATCCTCAGAAACTTCAACAAACCACTCAGAAAGAATTTCTAGTAAATTGTTCTGTTATGCAACAATTTGTCCTTGATTGTTTTTTTTAAAGATTATTACTTTTATGTGCATGGATATGTTTTTGCACTTATTTGTGTGTACTACATGTGTGCAGGAACCCAAATAGCCAGAAGAGTGAGTCAGATCACTGAGACTGATGCTACATCAGTTCTTCTTAGCCATGTAGGCTCTGGTAACTGAACCTGTTTCGACCCCCCCTTATTGCTTTTATTTTATTTCTGTTTTTGAAATTAAAATATAGTCACATCACATATCCCCTTCCATTTCCCCTACCCAGCCCTTCCTATGTGGTTCCTCAACACTCTCCCTCTCATATTCATGACCTATCATTTTTTAATTATTGTGATATATTTCTGAATATATAAATACAAGTGGCATAGTCTATATAATGTTATTTATCTGTACTAACACCAAAGAGCTGCTGTTTGATAGTTCATTTCTATTTATTAATGAGTGACCTTCCATTTCATGAGTAGATTGTATTTGCTCATTCACAATGACTGAACACACTAGAAGTTTGGGTTATTTTTACTTTGTAATTCTTAAGGAATAGGACTGCTGTGGCCATTAATTCAGTATCATTCTTATATTAAATTTTTTGCTATGTACCTCACAATAAACTCTTGTTTTATTAAACTGTACACACACACATATATATGTCTATATAAAGATATATATGTATATATATATATGTGTGTGTGTGTGTGTTATATATATATATACTTTTAATTATTTTTTTGGTTAATTTTCCCAGGCCAGAATAACTACTTTTGACAATTTGTCCCATTGCACAATGGTTTCGTTGGACAGCATTTTCTTGGCCTCACCCAGGATGTGTGTATCATTGTAATGAACTTCCGAGTTGGAGTAATTTGTTTCATAGTGTGCAAAACTGGAATGACATGTTCTTAGTTCATACTAGTGATATTCAATTGAATGTTTAGGCTTCTGTTCCCAGGGGAAAAAATTCCACAAGGGAAAACTAATGAGGTGACAAAAGAAGGAAATAAAGCTGAGCTTAATAATATGGTCTATTCACAAGGCCAAACATTTCTTATGTGTTGGAGCCAATATTACAACACAACTGCTCTGGGCTTGTATTTGATTGTGTACATCAGCTCAGGGACTTTCCTCTATGCAGAAGTATGCAGTTGAATCATACTTTTTTTTTATAAGTCACTTCATTTTATTTTAACATTGCAAATAGCATGTTATTTAGATGTTTTGGAATTGAGTGAATGGCACATTATATGTAAGTTTTATTCCAAGGTTTTTACTCTTGAAATTTTGAAATGTCAGTGTCAAAAATCATTAGACTCTATACCTCTAATAAACTTTCTTATTGTAAGATGATATTAAATTGTTTTTTAAAAGCTGCTGAACTAATTTATCTTGTATGTGTGGCAAATTTAATCCTGTGCTATGATAAAACATTTCAAAATAAATCTTAATCTGTTAGTAGTATGTTGATTTGTCACTGATAAGATATATCATTTCAAATAGAGCTCTTTGGGCATGAGTGCCTTTCCCCTGTCTGATAGACTCAGCTTTTTTTTCCCTAACATTAAGAAAAATTAATGTAAATTTGTGGTGGATAAGATAAATGAAACAAGCTGAACAATGTATTTTGTAAATTATTGTATCTTTCTTAACAATGATGGAGGAATATTTGTGGGTCTATGTAAATAGATGGATTTGTTATGTTGAAGAATCATGGAAGAGCTAGGGATATACAAAGATACAGTCCTTTGGATCAGTATACATTGAGGCCATATTTGCTTTTAAGCAACATTACATTTCCACCTTTACTTCAGTGAGCTCAGGAGTATGAGCCTTTGCTTCTAACCCAGCTCTACCCAACAAGTTTTGACTGGACCACTTCAAGTCCCTGAATCTTTATTTTTATAAAACAACATAAAAAATCAAGGATGGTAAAGAAAGACTAATGTTTCTTACTTGTAGTTTCAGGAAGCAAATTGCTTTACAAACGACTCCGCTTCACGAAAGTTGTCTTCCTTGCTTCATTTTTACATAAAACAGATCACAACAACAGAAAACAATTACTACTTGAAAGTAGATGTAGATTTCTTGATCAGTCCTAAATTGAAATATGCACGTGGATGTATAGTAAATGCTATAGGAAAGATTAAAGAATTGGAGTTCTTTTGGGTGGTGCTTATTAAATCATGAGTATGCTCATCACGAGTTCCAGTGCTTCAGAACCATTCCCAGAATCAAAAGTCGCAGCCAACAAAGACGATGACACAGTGATTCTGAATTTTAGTCACACACGGATGGCACTGTTTAATTTTGCCAGCAATTGATTGCTATGAATAGTTCTGATAAAAATCACAATTAAAACATCACTAGAAGTGAAATGTGCAGAAGATCACAAGAGTGGGAAACCCCTCAGGAAGCTAGGTCTTCATCACCATGCAGATTTCATCAACAAAGCAAAATGACCTTTAATGAAGAAAGCGTAGGATGGAATTTTAGTTTCTTTGAGATTTTTTTTTATTAATTTTTATTTTTTTTTTTTTGCAGAGGGACATATAGGTTAGACGAAGTGTTTAAAATCAAAAACTAAATTTAGAAAATTGATGTAATTTTAAATTTACTTTTATATTTTTACAGTCCAGCCGTTGACCCCTTCTAGTATCCCCTCCCACAGTTCCTCATCCCGTTCCTCCTCTCCCTATCTCCAAGGCGATGCTCTCCAGCCCGGCCTCCCCACTCCCTGGGGCCTCGAGTCTTTCCAGTATTAGGCCCCTCTTTTCCCACTGAGGGCAGACCAGGCAGAGTCTTAGCTATACATGTGTCTGAACTTCGGGCCAGCTTGTGTATACTCCCTAGTTGGTAGCTCACTTTCTGGGAGATCTCAGGGTCCGGGTTAGTTGAGACTGCTAGTCTTCCTATGAGGTCACCCTCCTCAGCTTCTTTTAGACTTTCCCTAATTTGACCACAGGGTCTCCCAACTTCAGTCCAATGGTTGGGTGTCTCAAACAGCTGCTTGTTGGGCCTCTCAGAGAACAGCCATGCTAGGGTCATGTCTGTAAGCACACCATAGCATCAGTAATACTGTCAGACTTTGGAGTCTCCCCTTGAGATATATCCCAAGTTGGACCAGTCAGTAGACCAGCTTTCCTTCAGTCTCTTCTTCATTTTCATCCCTGCAGTTCTTTTAAGACAGGAACAACTTTGGGTCAGAGTTTTTGACTATGGCAACCCCATTCCTCCACTTGATGCCCCTGTCTTTCTACCTGAGGTGGACTCAATGAGTTCCCTCTTCCCACTGTTGGGTATTTCATCCCTCACTTTGAGTCCTGAGATTCTCTCACTTCTTAAATCTCTGGTACTTTCTAGAAGGTCTTCCTACCTCTCACCCTCGAGGTTGCATATTTTCATTCATTCATTCTACTGGCCCTCAGAGCTTCTTTCCTCGCCTTCTCCCCCAATACCTGATCTTGTTCTCTTTTTCTCCTCCCCTCTCCTTCCCAAGTCCCTTCTCCCTCTGCTTCCAGTGATTATTTTCTTCTTCTTCGCAAGTGGGACTGAAGCATCCTCACTTGGGCCCTTCTGCTTGTTAACCTTTTTGAGTTCTATGGATTGTATTCTAGGTATTCTGTACTATTTTGGCTAATATTCACTTATTAGTATGTAACATAACATGCATGTCCTTTTGAATCTGAGTTACCTAACTCAGGATATTTCCTACTTCCATCCATTTGTCTGCAAAACTCGTGATGTCCTTGTTCTTAATAGCTGAGTAGTATTCCATTGTGTAAATGAGCCACATTATCTGTATTTATTCTTCAGTTGTGGGACATCTGTGTTGTTTCCAGCTTCTGGCTATTACAAATATGGCTTCTATGAACATAGTGGAGCATGTGTCCCTGTGGTATGATGGGGCATCTTTTGGGTATATGCCTGAGTGGTATAGCTGGTAGATTTATTTTCAATTTTCTGAGAAACCTCCAGATTGATTTTCATAATGGTTGTACCAATTTGCAATTCTACAAGCAATGGAGTAGTTCTCCACATCCTCCCCAACATGAGCTGTCACCTCAATTTTTGATCTTAGCCTTTCTGATTGGTGTAAGGTGGGAATCTCAGGGTCATTTTGATTTGCATTTCCATAATGACTAAGGATTTTGAACATTTCTTTAAGTGCATCTCAGCTATTCAAAATTCCTCTTTTGAGAATTCTCTAGCTCTACACCTCATTTTTTGACTATGTTGTTTGTTTTTTTGGAGGTTAACTTCTTGAGTTATTTATACATTTTGGATGTTAGCCCTCTACTAGATTTGGGATTAGTGAAAAAATGTCTTTTGATACCAGGATGCTATACCTATAAAAAGTGGGTGAGTAAAGTTCCTATTATTTGTTTTGAGTCCTCTTCAGTCAGTTATGATTGGTATAATTAATTAGTCTCCAAATTCTGTCCCAAAATTGTGCAAATTGTTCCTAGATCAGAATCCAGATTTGTTTGGGATAAATCATTGAACTTTAGATGTAACCATTCTTTTAGGGGAGTGTCAAGCTTGTTATATAAAAGGCAGGGAGTGTCCTATGTGTCTGATAATTCATTGCATTTTTATTCATTCATTGTAAATGAAGTAGCAACAGGAGAAGACATTCATTTTTGTAGTTGGTAAGTTTTACTTGACTTGGGTCTGCATGTTTTCAACTTTTGTTTAAAAAACCAGAGGATTAGACACGGTATTAATATGTCTTGTCTTGTGAGCTGGGCTTTTTTTTTTTTTTAACATGGTAACCTATAGTTTCACTATTTTTATAAAAATAACATGACTCATTCTTTTTTTTTTTTGTCTGAATAAATATCTATTGCTTGGGTGTACCTTTTCTTTATTCATTCATCAATTAATGAGTACGTAGTCTTTTGTATATGTTAGCTATTATGAGGAGTACCAAAATAAACATGGATGTGTAGTAGTTATGTGTGCTGTATGCTGACTTTTACTCTTTTAGATATATACTCAAGGAAAGGTAAAGCTGTCTTGTGTGGTAGTTTTACAGAGGACCACAGTACTGGATTCTTAGTGACTGGATTCTTTTTTATCATCTGAACATGCTCAGGTAAACAGCCTTCAGATGAGTACATAGAATATAATAAAAATCCCAGAAGACTTCTTCCAGTCAGCCCCAATCATGATCTCTTTCCAAAAGTAATATTTGACTTCTAGAACTGTGCATTCATGTTTGAATTTTGTATAAATGAGTCACACAATGCATGTTGAATGTTGTTTTTGTCTGGTATCAATCTCTTAAGTCTGGCTAATCAATTCTTCATGAGCAAAGTAGTGTGTATGAAGTGACCATAACATATTTATTGTACTAATAATGGACACTGTGCTCACTACCAATGGTAGCATGATCTTTCTCCATGTCATTTTGTGAATACACATTTATTTTATTTAAGAACATGTTTGGACTGGAAGCACTGGAATACACACAAAGTGATGTTAAGCTGAATGGTTGTGGATGTGTAAGAGAGCTGGTTTTCTTTTTGAATTCTAGTGGGATGCAAGGAATTTTTATTATAAACTAAATTTGATAAGTTGATAAATTTTTTTTATTAAGTAAAATTGGGTTCAATCTGAAACTTATCGATTTGCATGCTAATTAAATTGCTACAATATATAAAGTTTTATAATCATCTGGGAGGATGTCTAAAATATCTAGGAAAATTTCCTGAGGATATAGCTCATACAGGCTTTCTTGCCAATCCAGGCCTCTAAGGAGTACCTTGCATAATTTATTATATAATACTTAAGCACTGTGAAGCTCAGACATAGAACTTCAGGAGATGAATAATTTATCAGTCTTTGAAATATATTCAGGAGAGTTTCTAAAGGCAAATGGTGGAATTTGCCATGCAATAGACAGAATTTTTCAACAATAGTAGCATGGAAATAACGTGATCATTGGGAAATATATAGCTATAAGAACGTAAAAATTCATGTTGTGATTCACGAAATGGTTTCTCCTGTGTACTTGAAAATACAAAATTATATTGGCTGCAAATATATCCAGGGGATTGAGAGAGATTTCCACAGCAGACAAACATGATCATGATATGTGTGTGTCCCTTTAATAATATTGAATCTAACCGACTTAAAAATAGTTGATTTATTGTCTAACCTAACACCTTCAAAGTATTGTTTATAGCCCCTGTTATATTGATTTCTGAATTTATTTCTTTGTTTATATTGAATAGAAAAAAGGAGAAGTTTTGATGAGAATATGGAGAAAAGTTCATTAAAATACATTTACAACTGGAGAGAAGAAAATACAGAAAGAGGCAGGTGTCTCATCTGATGAGCTTCAGGTTATAAATGAACAAATGTGTGCTTTCTGTTTCATTTGACCCAATAAGAGAAATTTATTTCATTTTCTCCCACAAGTTGCAGAAAATACTGTACACTCACAGAATGAGAAATGAAGAGGCACATATATCATTGCCCAGAGGTTGTAAACTATGAACTTACTAACTCAACATTAGGTATTTTATTACAAACTGTTCACTAGGCAGCACTAGCTCAATAGCTAGTTTCAAACATAACACATACATTTTCTTTAATTAAGTAAGATGCCATGTTTATTACAAAGCAATCAGATTCCTAAGATTTACCCGATGAGATGTGAAACTCTATTAGGATGTCCAAGACTGGGCAATTTATAAAGTATAAAAATTCATTTTGCTTTTGTTCAGGACACTGCAAAATTTAAGATGAAGATGACAACATCTAATTGTGTAGGGGCTTCTCATTTCATTCTTACATCACAGAATGCAGAAACACAGGAGGCAAGATAGACAGTTTTGACTGTAATAGTAGCTGCTCCTTCTCCTTTCCTCCTCTTCTCACTCTTTCTCCTTCTCTCCTTTCTTCACTGTCCTTCTATTTTTAAAACATCACAATAATATATTAGTAATGTATAATAGTTGTATAAATTAATTGCTTTTTCTTTGATTCTTGAACACTTTAACATAGTGTGAATCTTGCCCTTCTTGCCTTTCTCTTGTCTCCTTCACACTGTTTCTCTTTAAAACCTACACTACTCTCTGCTCTGCTTTCAGATCATCCCATGTTTTCAGTTTCTGCATTGTAGAAACATTTCCACTTTTCTGTCTAACTTATTTTGCTCAACAATAAATCTTCCCGTTCTATCCATGTCTTCTGTGAAGGACATGATTTTATTCTTTATGGCCAAATAATGCTCTTCTCTGTGTTATAGGCATGCCCACACACAAATATGCCTTATATTGTATTTATACATTCACCTGCTAATGGATACCTGGGATGGATACTTTTCTTGGTTTTTGGAGATCATTTCAATATGAATATCAGTTCACTGTACAGTATGATATGCTGACTCTATTGTGTAGTCTGTCCTCATAGGTAGTCTACGTAGCAGCTCATTTTGAAATTCTTTGAGAATTGTTTTTCATTGTGGTTGCACAAATTTTTATTCCCACCAATTCCTTTTACTCTGTGTCTTTCCATACTTTTCTTTTGATTTGGTATTAGCCTTTCTGACCAGAGTAAAATCAAAATTCAGTAGAAATGGACTTTCAGCTTTTCTGATGTTGAAGCCATACTTAGATGTATTTTGCCAAATGTGGTGATGATACATTAGAAATCTGGCATCACAGGAAAAGTAGCATGATCTAGTATTAATGTTCCTGTCTGACACTTCAAACTTAACCCTGGGACAAAGAGCAGACAGACCAGGCAGAGCCTCATGCTGAGCTATGGGTGAAAAGTCATATGGACTGATTAAGTTAGTCTTGAAGAGCATGAGTGATAAAAAATGTCACATATTTACAATGCTGTTCTTTTCAGTCATGAAGAACTGAGTCATTCATTTGCAGAAAATAGTCTTTACTCAGAAATAGAATGATCACATACTTTCTTTCATATGCAGAAATTAGGATCCTCCTCTCTTAAAATACAGAAATAGGGGTTTGCCATAATCAAAGTATCTTGTAAACATGCATGGAAATCTCACAGTGAGACTCACTATTTGGTACAGTTAATATATCCTAATAAACATCTCTAAAATCAAAAGAGATAGTAAAAAGATGAGACCATAATTTATGCCTTCCCATGAAAGAAGTTGTGGGAATCTACTTAATTTTACACTTCAATTTTCTCTGAAGTCCTAATACCAATGAGATGACATGCCTAGATCAGGGAAACTCAGGGGATTTATTCCCACCATGTCGATGTAAGAGCTGAGTGTACAGGGATCTACCTGCTCTCTGGATTTTTAATCTCACTTACTGTCCTTTTTGTAAATCAACATGTTTACTGAAGTCTTTTCGAGGCAGATCTGGGGAGATTGTTCAGTCTCCTAAGTGCCTTCCATACTGGCATAAAGACCTGATCCCCAGTACCCACTTAAAGTCAAGCAAGTTTCAAGATGTATAATCCCAGCAATGGCTTGAATATAGTTCCAGAGACAGGCAGATTTCCAGAGATCAATAACCAACTAGTCTAGCCCAATTAATAGTTTCCAGGTAAAATGAGAGGCTGTCTCGAAAAAATAGTGTAGACAGGGGTTGAAACAATTTTCCATGTTGATTTCTGGCCACCATGAACACACCTACACATATCTATGTGTATATGTTCACACACACACACACACACACACATACACACACACACACACACACACACACACACAGACAAATACATATGTTATACATACACAGTTCTCTCTGTTATCTAACATTAGTGTGCTTCTATTTCTCTGCCTGGCCTTGATAGATGCTAATAGATCTTCCCTTAGTAGCCTGGTGCAGGACAAGTTTTCAATAACTAGTTCAAGAATGGAAGGATGAATCTGTAAACGACTTGTGTTTTGAAAGATATTCATGGTCTTATTCTGGACATTGCACAGTGGTCTCACTCCTTGTTTGTTTCTTTACTGTCAATATTTCTTCTTCCAGCATTTTCTTTCACCTTCTTAACTATTCACGGTATACCAGGTAAAATGTGAGTCACTGGTAAGAAGAGAAATATGTGACCTACACTTGAGGCAGTTTAACCTTCTTGGGAGACCTAGCAGTGTGTCATTAGGATAGCCATCTATGCAGGAGGCCTGTGTGTCTAGAGGGTCATTATTTCACAGGAAGGGACATCACTGATGAACTTTGAATACTTAAGAATAGATCCCTGTCAGGGGTTGAGGGTGAGTGAGACTTTGAGATACAGGTTTGGGTTTGGGTTTTTTTTTGTTTGTTTGTTTTGTTTTGTTGTAAAAAATGTGCAAAGGTGACATGGGACAATAAGGAGTATTTTAGGCATTTTGACTAGTATGTCTTTCTGGATCATTTAACTGTATTAACAAGAAGTAAGGGGAGGAAGCTGTCAGTAGCCTGATTTCAAAGGGCTTTGAAATCTTCATTAGAAAATCTTCTCTTACCCGTTTGTGTGCAGAAACATTTAATAGACTTAAAGGAAAGACTTATATGATTAGATTCATATTACAGTAGAAAGGAAGACATTAGATTTTAGGAAGCTGTGGTAGGAGTTCAGATGAGAAGAGATGGAAGCTTACAATGTAGGTCTTTTCTGGTGAGGATGAAACTGTATCTTCTAAGAAATAACAGCATCAATTTTCCTTACCCATCTATCAGATGACAAGACACCAAGGTTATAGTGGATACATTGGCCATAGTGAATACAGCATCAAAATCATGGAGGAGAAGGTATCTCTCCATCAGGATATAAAGTCCTTTGGTTATGTGTCCAAGAGTGGTTTAGGCAGGTCATATGGTAGTTCTGTTTTTAGTTTTTGTTGGAAATCTCCAGACTGATTTCTAAAGCATTCTCCACTCCCAACATCCAAAGCAGCCTTTGACGACATCTGTATCCCTGATAATTTCCATTCTGATTGGGGCAAGGTGGAATGGTAAAGCAGTTTTAACCTTCATTTCCCTGATACCTAAAGATGTTGTAAAGATGTCCTCTTTCTGTAAACCCAATGTTCAGAAAATGTAAACAATGTAAAAAGTCAGTGTAGCGAATCAAACATACATTGAGTCTACATATTCATCCAAGGTTGGCAATCTGCAGTCTAATAGCTTTGATCCATTTTCAAAGTTATAGAGCTAAGAATAAAGATATTGGCCAGTTAAAGGCACATATGAGATTTCCTGTCTCATATTTTACTGTTCAAGCACAACTATTTACCAGTGTTCCTTTTCCTTACTGACATCACATCATTGGCTCACTTTATCTCCTGCACATAGGCTGTTGGTAAAGACTTAGAGCTGTGAACAGATAACAGCTTGAGTTTGATTTTAGACTCAGTGCAAGGATCAGGTTTTCCCAGAATGAGATGGTATGGAGACTCACTGATTTGTATATGTATGTACATGTATCTGTATATGATACATAAGCATATATTACATATATGTGTGTGATATATACATAAATACATACACATATATGTGTATAAATCAAAACTCAACAGATTGCAAATATTGGGTTTCATTCAGATAAAATACAGTTTACATATGTAGACAAAATATAGACTGAGTTTGCTGTGTGACAAAATATAGGCAACAAATACAATTTGCTGAGCAAACACCCAACTTAATAGATGAATGACCAGTGCTAATCCTCAGTATGAGAACTCCAAAAGGCAGGTACAATGGAGCTCAGACAAGTGTCTCCATTGTAGGACAAACACAAAGAACACTGGTTAATGTAGGCATACCACATTAAGTATAATAGAGACTGACTGGAGAGATAGAGTTGGGTAAGATGAGGCCTCAAGTGAAAGGTGACTTTGAGAAGTACCTGAAAATAACTGCAGAAACAGCACAGGTTGACAGAGTCATAGTTGGTACCAGGATATGAATCAAACTAGGTGGTAAAGCCTATAAGGGCAAAGTATCTTTTACTGTATTATGCACAGGAATGGAAGGCCTATTAGGGAGTGGAACGACATCCTCAGAAAAGCAGTCAAAAACACCTAAAAATCTACCAGCTCAGTACTGAGTTTCCTTGCAAAGTGCCTAGAGATGTATGAAGGAATCAACTATATATGAATGTGGTATTAATCTAGGTAATTTTATACTCATTTAATTAATCCTTATTTCAATTGGGTTGGAGAAACATTCTTTTCCCATTTTATAGTCTAGAAATCTAAAAAAAATTAGTTAAACAAACATATTTACTGTGTACAGTAAGTTTTCAGGGACCTGTACAGTGGTCCTTGTTGTTGTTAATATTAACTTCAAACATGACAGAATCTGGAGTTATCTAGAAAATTTTTTTTTTAGTTTTTTTTTTTTTGTTTGTTTTTTTGTTTTGTTTTGTTTTTATGCCTCTGGGAGACTATAAAGTTAGTCAATTAGAGTCACCTTGAATTGTGGGTGAAACCATTTTCTGGGCAGGTGACAGGGAGCTGAGCTTCAGTGTGCACATAATGATTGCTATTCCCTTTTGTTCTTACACATTTTAAACAAATTAAAACTCAATTATATCATATCCCACTTCCCCTTATCCCTTCCACCACTTGCCATGTATTTCCCCTTTAGCTCTCATTCTCAGATTCAAAGCCTTCTCTCCTACAATTGTGGTTATGATACAATCTTCTCAGCCTGTGTACAAACACATATGATTTCGTGGCTGACCACTCAGTGCTGGAAAGTTTATTGGAACCAAAATGCAAAGGACAGATGACGGTGTGATGCTCAGTTCCAACTGATGCATCTGTGATGGAACTCCTGTACCTCAGGCTCAGGGACCATAATGGGAAAGAGAAGGGAAGTCCATGAGAGGTAGAGGAACAGAAAACTTTCAGTGAGGCGGTGTCTCCTAGAAACCTCAGAGAAGTTCCACCTACAAAGTCTCACCAATATGGTTGCCAAAGAAAAACCTGAAGGAAGAAGACACCACCAGACATGCTCTCTGTTTCTTGAGAGTGGATGCAATGTGACTTTGCCTCTAGCTCCCACTGCTGTGACTTTTCTACCATGGTGGACTATACCCTGAAACTGTGATCCAGAAGAAGTCATTTACTCTTGAGTTGCCTTTCCCAGGGTATTTTTGTCATAGCACTAGGCAAAGAAAGCGACACAGTCCCCTTTTACACATGGGTTTTCTTTCTACAGTTTCTGTGACCTATAGTCAACTGATGTTGTAAAATATTCAATGGAAAATTTTCAGAACTAAACAACTCACAGCTTTTCAGTGACACAAGCTGTTCCACTTTGCACTATGACTCTTACATCACGCTATTCTGTCTCACCTGGAATATGAGTCAGCTTTTCATCCAACATTTCTATGATGCTTCTGCAAGTCACCCATTAGTCACTCAGTAGCTGTGCTAGTTATCAGATTGACCCTTGTGACATTGCTGTGCTTCCGTTCAAGAAACCTTTATTTTACTTAAAAATGGCCTCAATGTGCAAGGACAAATATGCCACCAATGAGATATGCTAAAGAAAGATGCATAGCACGTTCTTTGTATAAAAGGTAACAGATATACTGTGATAATTGTATGTTATCAGTGGCTTTTAGTTTCTTATTGTGTCTAATTTATACGTTAAATGTCATTACTGAGATATATGTATAAGAAAGCATAGTGTACACAGGACCCAGTAGTAGTCAAGGCTTTAGGCATTTTCCAGTTTGTTGCAAAAAAATTTTCGTAGATTAAAAAGGGCCATTACATTGGTTCAATAGTGTATGTGTGTGTGTGTGTGTGTGTGTGTGTTGTGTGTGTGTGTGTGTCTGTCTCTCTGACTCTCTGTCTCTCTCTGACTCTCTGTGTCTCTCTGTCTCTGTCTTTCTCTGTCTCTCTGTCTCTTTGTGTCTCTCTGTCTCTGTCTTTCTGTCTTTTTCACTCTATCTCCCCTCTGTGGTGTTTGTGTTAGTGTGTGTGCGTTTAGGATGATAGAGTTCAGGCACCCTGCTCTGTCACTTTCTGCTTAACTTGTCTGAGACAAAGTATCTCACTTAATTTTTTTTTAAAAATTATTTATTTATTATTATTTATACCAGTACACCATAGCTGTCTTCAGATACACACTAGAAGAGTAAACTGGACAGCATTACAGATTACAGATGGTTGTGAGCCACCATGTGATTGTTAGGAATTGAACTCAGGACCTCTGGAAGAGCAGTCAGTGCCCTTAACCACGGAGCCTCCTCACTTAACTTTCAGCTTGAAGGTTTCTGGTTAGGGTGACAGGACAAAAAGCCCTATCATTTCCTCTGTCCCTATGGCAGTCAGTCCTGGGATTACAGATGTTAAGCTTGATTCCCTTGGGTCCTCGAACTTGAGAAACAAGCTCTTTTATCTTATGAGCCATCTCCCCAACCTTCTAAATAGATTATATATGCTTGTCAGTCTTTATTTTCAACTTAATTATTTAACACCTTTCCCCATCAATTCCAAGTAAAATGTCCTTCCCAAATACCTGCTTCTCTGACTTACAGCTGTCAAGAGATCTCTTTCTTCTCTGTACTCATTCTAACCAGCTTTGTTCTGAACAAGATGGTACTGGGAAAACTGCTGTAGTTTGAAAAATTCCTTCATTATAGATCACCCCCAAGACCTTGTTGTGCGTACATATTGTTTTCTGAAAATACTCCAAGCTAGTGTGGCTTGAGAGAGGAATATTGGCTCATAATGATGCCAAACACACAGAATCATTCACTCTGTATTAGATTTCAATGAGGCAGATTGGCAGCCCTTGCTCTCAGTGGACAAATGACTGGCTTTACACATTATGTCACACTTTCAGGCTATGCTCCAATTGCTGAGAAACTTATGATGTAAAGAATGAGCTGGACCTGAAGCTTTAGTTTCACCAAAATATTTTAGTAAAGGGCCAGAGATTTATACTCTCTTCAGAGAGAAAGGATGAGGTATGAAGACTTTAAAATATAAGACAAAGAGTATAAAACAATTAGGTCTGATATCAGTAATTGCAAGAGTATGTGAGTTTTACTAGAAAAATATGATCATATTTAAGAGAACTGAAAATGGAATTCTAGCTTTGTTGCTTGGGCTCTTAGGGAGGTGAGAGCAGAGATTGGTTTAGTTGTTCCTTAAAAGATATTTTTTAGTAGAAATCATGAAGGCACCAAAAGACTCTTGAAAATGTAATCATGGCAATACAGTAAACCTTTCCTGTAGTTAAAAAACATTAAGTTAATGCGAGTCATTGTGACAATCAACAATGATGCCTAGTGGATCAGTGCTGTGTTACTTTTCAGTTGCTGTGATAAGATGCCCTGATAACTTAGGAAAAGGTTTATTTTGGCTCACAGGTCCCTAGTAGTCTAAAGTGGAGGTAGGAGCTGAGGCAGCTGTTTATTTTGTGCATGGGATTCAGAAGCAGAATGGATGAAGGTTGATGCTTCCTGCTTCTCCTTTTTATGAAGCCCAGGGTAGGTCTTCCCACCTCAGTTAACTGAATAAAGCTAATACCCCAGAGGGGTGTCAGGAGGCTTTCTTAGATCATGCCAAATTCTGAGAAGTTGACAATCAACATGGTCAAAATTTATCTGATCAACACCAGCTAGGCTGTGATGCAATGTATCCATTAGTGGACGTTAATTAAGAATATACAGTGCCTGAAAATTACGGAATATTGTTTTGCCATAAAGAAATTAATCTGGTTATTTGCAGCCTCATGGAGAGAACTGCTAGGCATGCTGATGAGGTGAGTGATCCAGACACAAACAAAGATCAGTGCCCTATCTTCTAACTCGAATATGGATGCCTATAGGGTTAATGTTGTGCAAGTAGAATCCCAAATAGTGATACCATGTAGCCAACGTGACAGAGAAAGAGGGAGGAGGAAGAATGAAGGGAGACTGGTTCATAGATGTCATAAGTTAAGCTACCTGGAAGACTTAAATTTTAATGTTTTACCATGCTGTAAGATGATTATGTTTATGTATTTGAGGCTAGAAGGGTAGGAATAGACTGACATTCTCCTATCCTTAAACACTTGGCTGTTTTCAATTTTTACAATTTTGTCTTTCTGTGATGTTAAGTGGAGCATTGAATTAAAAAAATTATGGCTATGTTTTATTTGAGGGCGGTGTAGCATATTGTAGATTGCTATATCAATTACAAATGAACTTGCTGGGGTGGGGAAGTAGTTCAGCACTTGGCACACACCTAAGAATCTGAGTCTGGATCCCAAGCACCCATAGAAAAACAGAAATAGTGGCACACGTGTCATTCCAGCACTCCTGATACAAGCAGGAGGTAGAGGTCAGGGATTGGGGCAGGGGGATACCTTGAAGCTGTCAGGGTTGCTGGACTAATTGACATACCGCCCTATAAGAGATCTTGTCTTATACACACACCTTAACATGGGCATCCCTATACATATACAGACAGGACAAAAACAAATGAACTCGTGTAAACTGATAAATCTGAGAAGTTCATTCACTAGGTGCCCATAGCAATAGGACCATGGTGTGACTACTTGCTTTCTATCAATCCAGATTGCTTGCAAGAGTCTTACATCTGTGGAAATGTGGGTGCATGTATCTCTAAATTTGACAACCCTTAATGTAACTGAGTAGAGAAAGGTGCATGAGCACAGAGTAAGACAAAATAAATAAAACAGAAGAGAAACAACCCTGGTCAGAATTGACTTATGGCCCAGAACATCCCTTTGGCTATTTCTGCTGTTGACACATGATGGATGGTAACACACGGGTAGAGTTCTGGTCCAGACAAGTAGCTGCTTGTGACAAAGAGCCTGCACCCATCATATGTATAGTAATTGATTCATTAAAACGAGTTACATAGTTTTTTTCTTCTTGCCGTGTTTAGACTTGTTACTAACAGAAATAAAAACACCTTGTTTTTAACTCTGGGTAGAATTGCCTTAAGCAAATGCAAGGAGTCTGGAAACTTTGCCCCAACCTTTTCATATTTTCAAATAAGCAAACTTCAGCATTTCTTCACCCTTTTTCTTATATACAATGTAATGAACGAAAGGGGATTACTGGATTTAATTGATTTCCTTGGAACTTTTTAGATGTAAATGGCATCATTATTCTAAGAATTAAATTATAAAAATACTATTATCTTATAAATCTCTCAATGATAAATATTCTGTTATTTGATATACTATAATGTGTAGCACGGCTTAAACCATCTCAGAAATATACAAGGAGTGAAGGAGAGGCTTTTACCCTGAAATACTGTTTATATTGGCAGAAGACAAACCTGTGAGACAATGACAGACAGGAGAATAGATCAATAAATTATGTAGTGTGCTAAGGGAATAGTTAAGGCAATTATAAGCCTATCCCTGAATAAAATATTGTGTCTGTGTTTGAGGTTCAACATGAACAGACAAAACAATACATATGAAAGAATTGAAGTGTGAGAATCTTTCTCCCAACCTAAACCAGCCTGTTTGTATTGAACTGAGTGAGCTTCAAGGTGGTTCAATGTAAGAATATCTTCTTGATAGACTCTGGATGTTGGCGAATCCCCAAAATTCTAACCTAAAATCCGATTTCCGGTATAACAGATGATTGTGTTAAAGAATAGAAAAAAATGAGTTGGCTTAGCATAAATGTAGCCATCTTAATGTGCACCCCATAATAATTGTACCTTGACATAGATAGGATATGAAGAATTTACATAACATTATCATTGGATGAATAAAACATGTTTCCAAAATTTCATATTAATATATGACATGTGTTCTATTAACCAGTGGAAACAAAACTTCTTAGAGTTGGTTAGAATGATTATCGTTTTTAAAGTGGAAATCCTGATCACTAAATCAAGAAATGGGGAAAAAAAGAAAAAAAGGAGCAGAGAAAGAATGATAAAGAAGAAAGGATAAGTAATCAGTGGGGACAAAGGACTGAACCCAGGTAACTGAAGCTTGAGTCATGAGAAGGGATGCAAAGCTAACTGAGATTCTAGTGTTAACTCTCTCATAGGTTTTCCTTCTTTTTATGGTGTGGTGAATAAATGTATAAAATATCTATTTGTTAATGAAAGCGTAAAATCCAATGCAAAGCTACACATGTTCAGAATAGCTGTTCCAACTACATAGAAATTCATTGAAATATGTAGACTTTGAGTCTGGTTATTTTTGCTGTGTGATGGTTTTTAATATGTAAGCTCTTTATAATAAAGTTTTAACAAATTAAAAAAGGAACAAGGCTCTCAAGCCAGGCATGGCAGCACAGGACTCTAATCCTAGCACCTGGGAGGTAGAGGTAAGTGGAGGTCTAAATTTGAGGTCAGCCTGGTCTACAAAGCAAGTTCCAGGACAGTCAGGGCTATACAAAGAAACCTTGTTGAGAAGCAAGAACAAGACTCTCAATGTTATTCTTATGCCCTCCATTGGAAAACACAAACTCTATAAAATAGAACAAACTTTCTTTGTCTTAATTATGGTGAATCTGAGTACATATATTGAAACCGAATAGATTTCTTTACAAGAGAATTCGTTTGGGCATTTATGAACTGGGTAGTCGTATATTTGTTGAAATTCGCTCAAAGAAACTAAATTGTAGTAATTATATTGCGTGCTAAACAACATCTGACACACATAATAAATACATTAACAAGGCTATTTTAACAATTATCTTCATTTTAAAGTATTTACTATAAGATTAAGGTGAATTAGTTGTTCTTGGTAATTAGCTTGGATGGACATAAACTCCAAATAAAGAATAAAGTTCCACTGGGCTAAGGAAGAACTCCTTAGCTTCAGGAATATGGCAGAGAAACCAGCTCTAAAAACGACATTAGGTAGTCAACTCCAAAATTGCCTTTGGATGAGCCTCATATTGGCCAAGCATCTATGAAATTCTTTGGAACATCAAAGCATGTAAAATGCTGCTTTCGGATGAGTCTAATTATTGAAATGATTATGAGCCAAGGGCTGATACCTAGGGCTGTGTTCATATCTGAAATATTAAGATTTTGATAAAATAATCAGTTTTACCCTCATGCTTATGGTTATTAAGAGTTTGAACTAAGCATATTCCACTTACTGCAAGGATGTGGCAGCAAAAGGCTCACCAGGAATGAGCATGCTTTATTTTTCAGTGTCAGTTATTCATGTTAGTTAGTGTAGCATGCCACAAAATGACACATTGGCCACTGGGGATGAGGTGAAGACTTGGATATCTTGGAGTTAAATTTACTACATTTCATAGCCCAAACATTAATTTTTATTTCCTTGGCAGTACCACATAGATGCTTTTCCTTTTTAATTATTATTTTTTAAATTTATCTTTTATTGGATATTTATTTACATTTCAGATGCCATCCCCTTTCCCCATTTCCCCTCCATAGAAAACCCCTATTCCATCCTTCTTTCTTCTTTTTGCTTTTATACATTTTTTAAGTGTTAATAAAAGGTTTTAAAGTTTGGTAATGCTCAACAACAAGATGCCCATATGATCAGAAGGGTTACTCAATACCCAAGCTAGATATATCAACTATCTTCGACTGGAACATCTGATCTTCAGCCTTCAGGGTTAGGATCATGTGACAGATCTAGTGATGCAGAATTATTAAGGGCTGATTACTCTGTCTTCGCAGATATAATCAGTCGACTATTCCGCAAGTGTGTCCTTTTCTGGATAGTAATTTATCTGTAGATAAAAAGAGGCAATTCTTGCCTAGTGGCTGTCTCACCACAACTGGAATAACTTCAAAGATGCTCAATTTCTTCTTAGAATCCAAGACAGGAAGCTGTCAGAAGCAGACATGTCTCTAATCAAAATGAACATTAATACAGAAATGTGTGTAATGTCAATTCTGTGGACTTCTGACATTTTGAAAACCAACTATCCATGTAAGGCAATCTGGACTGTTGTCTGTTAACTCCTCCCAGCTATTTCTAAATAAAATATAGAAAACACCCTAGCAGTAAACTCAGAGCCATGAATTTGCTATAGGCCCTTAACTCACAGGCTAACTGTCTCAAATCAGTTAGAAATGTGTTATATAGAAACAATGCCTATGAAAGTAACAATATTAATCTCACTTTTATATCAATAAGAAGCTCAAACAAATGAAAACCTTAAATTTGAAATCAAAGTAAATTTTGTACCATTTAAAAAATTATAACTTCATCTTGATAACAATTATACAGGTTTCTACCAATACGTTATGGCTATGCAAGAAATCCTAGCTATTCCTCCTTGTTCCAACAAAACTACTTCTTTTCCCTAGAAAGACAGCCCAATATTAACTCCCTCAGTCCTCAAGCCCAGGGAATAGGGGCATCGACTCTTCATTAACTTCTTCAAGCTGATTATGGGCATTGAGATATTAGAAGAGGGGCAGGGGGAAGAGAAAATGATAAGCCTCTGATGCTGTGTCTTCACTGCATCCAGCTGAAATTCCAGGACATCAGAGGTTAGAGCAGGTATGCTCAGCTTGCTTGATGAGTAGATATACCAAGGCTGTGTATTCTGAATATACAATTCTCAAAACAAATTTTAGTATCAAGAAAATTTTTTTGAATTCTGGAATCTAGTCTTCTGGCAGCCTGCCTCTGTCATATCTAGTCCATATAATTTTGGGAGTTTCTATGAGTGTGTGCTCCTACCTTCCTCCCATTCCTTCCTCCCTGCTCTTGAATTTCCCAACACTAGAAAATCCAAACTTTCAGGCACCAAGGTCCTCAACTTCCACTGATGCATAACCCCTTACCCCATCCCCCTCCTTCAATTACTATGAGGGTGTGCTCCCACCATCCTCCCATTCCTGCCTCCCTGCTCTTGAAATTCTCCAACATTAGGGAATCCAAGTTTTCAGGCAACAAGGCGGTCCACTTCCACTGATGCCTGGCAAGGCCAACCTCAATTACCAATACAGGTGGAGCCATGAGTCCCTCCCTTTGTGTTCTTGGGCTGGAGATTTTAGAATGGCTACTCCATCTTGTTTCTTAGGACCATTGGCTTGAAAAATTGTTTTCCAGCCTTTTACTCTAAGGTAGAGTCTATCTTTGTCATTGAGGTTGGTTTCCTGTATGCAGCAAAATTCTGGATCCTGTTTGTGCATCTAGTTTGATAGTCTACATCTTTTTATTGGAGAATTGAGTCCATTGATGTTAAGAGATATTAAGGAACAGTGATTTTTGCTTCCTGTTATTTTTGTTATTTAGGTGGAATTATCTTTGTGTGGCTATCTTCTTTTGGATTTGTTGGAGGAGGATTACTTTCTTGCTCTTTCTGGGGTATAATTTCTCTCCTTGTATTGGAGCTTTCCCGCTATTATCCTTGTAATGCTGGGTTTGTGGAAAGATATTGTGTAAATTTGGTCTTGTTGTGGAATATCTTAGTTTCTCCATCTATGGTAATTGAGAGTTTTGCTGGGTATAGTAGTCTGGGCTGGTATTGGTGTTCTCTTAGGGTCTGTATGACATCTGTCCAGCATCTTCTCACTTTTATAGTCTCTGTTGAGAAGTCTGGTGTAATTCTGATAGGTCTGCCTCTATATGTTACTTGGCCTTTTTCACTTACTGCATTTAATATTCTTTCTTTGTTTTGTGCACCTGGTGCTTTGATTATCATGTGATGGGAGGTATTTCTTTTCTGGTCTAGTCTATTTGGCATTCTATAGGCTTTCTGTATGTTTATGGACATCTTGTTCTTTAGATTAGAGAAGTTTTCTTCTGTAATTTTGTTGAAGATATTTATTGGCCCTTTAAGTTGGGAATCTTCACTCTCATCTATACCTGTTATCCTTAGTTTTGGTCTTCTCAGTGTGTCCTGAATTTCCTGGATGTTTTGTCTTAAGAACTTTTTGCATTTTGTGGTTTTTTTTGACAGTTGTGTTAATATTTTCTATGGTATCTTTTGCACCTGAAATTCTCTCTTCTATTGCTTGTATTCTGTTGGCGATGGTTGTGTTTATGACTCCTGATTTCTTTCCTAGGTTTTCTATCTTGAGGGTAGTTTCCCTTTGTGATTTCTTTATTGTTTCTAATTCCATTTTTTTGTGTCCTGGATGGTTTTGTTTAATTCCTTCACCTGTTTGATTG
The DNA here is from genome assembly GCA_030674055.1 of Rhabdomys pumilio. Classification (NCBI taxonomy): domain Eukaryota; kingdom Metazoa; phylum Chordata; class Mammalia; order Rodentia; family Muridae; genus Rhabdomys; species Rhabdomys pumilio. Next base: position 45,800,481 of record JANHMN010000006.1, read on the forward strand.
TGTTCTCTTGTAATTCTTTAAGGGATTCTTGTGTTTCCTCTTTAAAGGCTTCTACCGGTTTACCTGTGTTCTACTCAAATTGTTTGAGAGTGTTATTCATGTCCTTCTTAAAGTCCTCTATAATCATCATTAGAAGTGATTTTAAATATGAATCTTGCTTTCCTATTGATATGGGGAATTCGGGACTTTTTCTGTGGGAGAACTAGGTTCTAATGATGCCAAGTACCCTGGGTTGCTGATGCTTATGTTCTTGAGCTTGCTTTTCACCATCTGGATCTCCTTATTGCTACCTGCTCTGTCTCTGCCTGGAGCCTGTCTTTTCTATTATCTTGGTTGTGTCAGAACTGTGTGGGGTGGGTGTTACTACTGGGGTTAGAGCTGGGGCTTAAGATCTTCAGTGCTCAGGCCCAGACAGGAAGGAACCAGTGCTCCTGGCTGGGGTGACTTCCTGGGTCCTAGTGGGTCCCAGTTACTCTCTGTTTGGGCAGGTGTTGCTGTCTCCTTACCTAAGATATTGCCCAGTTTAGAGATCCTGGGATGCCTACTTCCTTTGGGTTCTGTGAGACTGGTGACAGAGCTGCCACCTGGGATCTGCTCAGTGCTCAGGCCCCAATGCTTTTCAAGTATACTTGCTATACACTTTCATAAAAAGGAGAAACATGTAGCTAAAAATTAAATTCTTTGCAAGATGACTTACTGAAAGTAGAAAGGGGTCTGATTTAGAAAGAGGAAGAGGACTAGAAAATGAGTGTGGAGAACAAGAGATGGCAACATGAATGTAAATATGAGCAAAGTATACAGTCTAAGCACATGAAAATGTCCCACAAATATACACTAATAAAAAGGAACTTTTTAATATGGACAGGTTTGAAAGTTTGTAACTGTTAAGAAATGTCTCCAAATTTATAGATGTCACAATGGCCACATCAAGGTTATTTCTCCTGTGTTTTGTCCACAACATCTTGCTTGTACTTCTTGCATGACAATTCTTGAGGAGTAAACAAAGTCAACCATGCAATGCTCCAGAAGGGAAGTTTATCTGTATTACTGGGAAGATTTATATTGAGGATTTTTGTGCAAAGGCATTGAGTTTCTCAATCAGTAGAAGCAAATGTAGACACCAAAGTTAGCTCCTGGCATATTCATCAGCACCATAGTGTTCTGTCAGTGAAGCACCAACAGAACTACATTTTAGTATTTTCTCGATTTCCTTTGTAGCATATTATTAAACACACACGATGCAATGGCAAGCATGTTGGATCTCAGACATATGACTCTATGGAAGACCATGGTATTTAACATAAGGCTCTTCTTCATAAACACTTGAGAATTTAGCTAATGTGATTTCCAGTCAGCTTTCAAGGATGTCAAAGCCCTTAGCTCTGCTGAGTCTACTGTTGTGTCTGACTGGTAAATGGGCCTTCTAAGAGCATAGTGTTTACCTCCTGCTGAATATCAAATCAATCATTATGGAGTGTGAGGCGAAAGCTACCTATAAACATTTCTAAAAGGAAGGGATTGCCAGCATTTATTTTGGATAAGTACATTAAAATTTTAAATTTAGTTATTGTTAGTACTTTAATAAATACACTGAATTATTACTGTAGGATATTATATAGATTATTCTTAAGTCTGAATATTTTCTAGAACTGGACAGTTTGAAAGAGAAGAGAAATTCAAACTTTTTATCTTTCACGACTTAACAAGGGCTTGAGTGAATGTGTTCTGACTATATCACTCACTGAACATGACTGAAATGTTTTCTAATGAGATCTCTTTGGTCAGCGGACAAAAAATAAAATCACTGTGCCCTTTGTATGTGCAGACAGTTCTGCCTCAACAACAACCTGCAGATAGTGATGTCTACTTTCAGTGGAGAAGGGCTTTTGTCTCTGCTAGTGGACTCTGCTAATGGTCTAGTAATTGTGCACTGGCTGCAGGAGGAACACTGTTTGCATGAAAGCCTGGTTCTCCCTCAATTCAGCACAGGGATGAATAGGCATCTCCAGGCATCTCCAGGAACTACCAAGAAGAACAGAGTGATTCTTCACGTTTGGATTTCACTCCTCATCTTCACTTGGACTTCACATGAATTGTGAGGGAGGAATGCTACATCCTTAGAAATGAATTTAATTCTTTAACAAGTGCCTGAAGATGCTTTTATAGCAACATTCCTTGAAAGATTAATTTGTGCAGCGAGACTACCTTTTGGTGGGGCTTGACAATACACCTCATCTGCTCCTTTACTAGGACTGAACCTATCTGCCGACAGAAGGCTCTCCTGTGTATTTTTCAGCAGTGTGAGTAGGGCGGGCCAATGCTGCAGCAAAATTATATTCCTGTCATCAGCTAATTCAGAAAAACAATTGCTTTTGCATGATGAAATATTTCTCTCTCTTCAGAGCAAATTGAGAAACTGCATTGAAGTCATTAGTTTTCATGTTAACCCTATGGGGTTAGGAGGTGGCTGAAGTAGGAGATTATTCTGTTTAAGAAAGACAGGTCAGAGAATCACTGTTTCTACAGAGAAGTTGGTTCTTTTAGCTTTTATCCATAGGCCCATGTCTCAGATGCACACTAAGGTAAATTCACACATGAACTGCTGTAAGTCACAGCCTGTGGAAGCCAATGAGATTGTAAGAACCAATGTTTTGGATTGCTTCCTCCTTAAAGATAATTGCAAAGTCCATAAATTGTAATAAAATTGATGTCTAGAATAAAATACCTCAATTTTTGCAGTTGTTTTTTAATGAGAAGCAAATTTCAAACTACCTTAATTCTTCATAAAGGTGAGCAAATGAAATATTTAACAAGTTGCTTTTCTGTAATGTTTTCATAAGATGGTTTTATTACTTGCAGAATTTGGTGTCATGTATAGACTTGGATATGACTTCTCAGATGACTCTGGTTATATATAGAAAATCTAAATGCTTAAGTTATCAAAGATTAATTCATTTAATTCTTATTTTATTATAAAAGAGAGTTTCTGTAATAATAGTCTTCCCAAGGTGACCAGGTACTTGATAAAACATGGTATATAGAAGCAAATTGTTTCTCCACTTTTGGTTTATTTTGTGCCTATGTGTGTATGTGAATACGTACATATGTGCATATTTATATTTTTGTACATAAGTATGTATTCACTTGACTGTGTAGTGTCTACCTTTATTTCCCTGCATCTTATCTTTTGAGACAAGATCTCTTACTGAACACGAAGATTATATTTCAGCTACATTGGTTACCCATCCAGGAATTTATCTGTCCCTACTTTCTCATGATTGACTTCAAGGTTTCTTGCATGTTAAGTAAAGGCTCTACCAATGATCCACATCTTTAACCCTCTTAAACAACTTGAAAATATTATTATATTTCTAAGAACTTCCATGAGTACCAAGGAGTACATTCTCTGCCCTCCACTCCTCAGTCCTACCCTTCATTAAACACATTCATCAGTTAACTATTATTAAAAAACTATATTCACAAATGCCTGTCCTTTGGGTTTTGGTGTGTATAAGAGCTCAATGAAGTAAAGTCAGTTAGATAAGTGCTATTAAGATGAAATGACTACTGCATGGAGCTCAGTTGACAAGGTTCACTATTTGATTGACAGGTGTATGATTTTGATGCACTTCAAAATGAATGAGTAACTCTGATGACATCACTTCATCATATTGGTTATTATAGAAAGGAAGGTTTTGTTTTTTAACTTATAAATTCTTGTCTACACAGTCATGTTTATTCATGTCACTTAAAAATCTTAATTTGCTTCTATTTTCTCATAGCCTTGTCAGTGTTTACAAAATATGGGAGAGTTCTGTGAAACACATCCTGTCTCTAATAATTCAATTGCCAAGTGATTCTGTATAGTAAAATATAAATGAACATTTAGTGGCTCTTTCTTCAATTCCTAATACTGATATTTGAATTCATGTGTTCATAAAAGTACAAAACAGGTAAAAAAAAAAAAAAAAACTCTTCAAAAGAGTCAAGACTCACTTTTTTTTTTTTTAAAAGGCAGGAAGGCTATTCACCAAATTGCTCAATTCTTCTAATTACAGGAATTCATGATGATTTAATGCAAGGTAATTGAAAAGAAGATCAAGCATGAAATATACAGATTCCAGCGTCTCATCTCAACAATGTGTGGGACCCATCACCCATGCGTTAGAATGGGCCATATGCCTCATGTACTGTGGGAAAATGTCCATTTCTTTCTTTTGTAAGTTGGATGACACCATTTAAAGAGATTCCAATGCAGATCACATTCCCTCCTGAAATAAAGCTAGATTAGGGCTCTTGATTGCTCCCACTCTCCAAAGAGCTGCATGTGTATAGAAAGCCAGGAGAACGAAGATTCCCATCAAGAGGAAGTCTAGGAAAACAAGGCTCATGTGTACAATATCTACATCATTTACATATTTCCCTGGTATGACCTCATTCCATCTTCACAAAGTCTTGAAGTTATTGTTCTGGAATTCTGTTTCTGGGTTGACACAGGTGAAATGCACAGGTGTATAACTAGGTTAAGATCATACTCTCTCCTCTTTTACCCCTCCATTTGTGTTACCTGAGTCGCCAATTTGAAACGCATCATTACCACCAAATCACTGTTTAGCAGCGTACAATCACACGATTGTGTGAAGAGACCAACACAATGAAGGACACTGGGGGAAATAGGAGCCTTCATTCAGGGCACCTACCCCACACCAAAATGATGGAGGGTTCTGTAGCTTTTGAAACAAAGTATCCTCTCAACAATTACTTTCAAGTAATGATATGCTAAACTGGACAGGAAACCAGGACTTGGAATGAATAGAGCCATTGGTCCAAGTGACAGAGAGCCCAGGACACTTTTAACATTACCTCAAAAGAGCCAATGTTCTGATTATATAATTATAACCCCACTAAGTTAAAGAACATGAGTGTCCTTTCTGATTTTGTTTTATTGTTTGTCAATGCTTCCTTAGGTAATGATGTATCTTATTGCTTATGTATGGGAGGTTAAATATCCAGGATTTCTTTTTTCTTTTCTTAAGTTCTTCGCTTTGGTTACTGGCTCTCACTAGACAATGAGAAACAAACATAAAACTGAAGCTAATCATAAGATTTGTCGAAATGCTGTAGAAATTTTATTTAAAAAATATCTGCCATCATTTTCTATGCATGCTCACAGAAACAAGGCATGTCTTACAAACAGACCCAAGGATAAGGACAAAGGAAGTACTAAGTAATATTGTTCAAGACACCCAAGAATTGATATCTAAGACTTTTAGAGAAATACTAACTGAAGTTTAACCATATTTAGCTTTTCAGGATGGTTTTTGAAGTTATATAGTCAAATTAGACCATCTACTCTTTGTTCTGGAGCAATAACTAGAGTCTGCTGTCTTGCCTGCTTTCAGAACATGTACTAGCATGCCTTGAAATAAAATGAAAATGCTTTGCAGTATAACCCAGAGATCCACCAGAGCATTTTTTTCTTAATAAACTTGCCACGGCCTAATGCAACAGGGCAAAATAAAAGTCCATCCTGAAAAAGTGCTCTATTTTAAATCACTATGCAGTGTGCAAATATAAAACAATTTATTAAACTCTTTTCATTTCTTCAGGCACTTGGTCCTTCACCTAGGATGGGGATGCACTTAAGGGCAGACACGTAAGTTGATTGAAATATGCACTGAAATTTGCACATCTGTTGAAGAGCAAAGATTTCATGAAATCTACAAGGAGAAAATAATAAACCAATTAATGAGCAACAGGTTGGCTACATATACATACCAACAAGAAGGGTTTAATACTATTACTTCTTAAACTTTTACAAAACTGCAACATGTCTATCAATAAAAGGATCAATAAAATTTTATTGATCCATTTATTGAGTGTCATGAAGCTATTATGAGGAGATGAATTAGTTCTGTGTCCAAAAGAATTCTCATATGTCCAATTAAAAAATTTTATTATACTCTATAAGTAATTATCAATTAAATAAAGATTAAGTATACATGTTTGTATATGCTGACACAATTTTATGAAAAATTTAAAAGGCAACATGCAATCTCCCCCTTGCAAGACACTTTCAGCACTTTCAAAGGTAACCTTTAAAGTTATTTAAAATTATTTATTCATCATTTTATGTGTGTGTTTTCCTGCGCATGTATATACAGTATGTATGTGCACCACTGTGTGAATGTGCCTGCCCCATGGAATCGAGGCTATAGGTGGTTGTGAGCCAGCATGTTGCTAACCCGTGTTTTCTGTGTTTTCTGCTAGAGCAGTAAGCACTCTGAACCACAAGTCAGCTCTCTAGCACTGACTCTCACCCAGTTTTAAAGAATGGTTTAAAACTCTGAATTAAACATTTTTCTAAGACAGCTATGTGATTATTTGAAAACATTTTCCTGGGTGACAGTGCCCTCTTCTCGGGGGTTCAATTCAGCCAGGTTGGCAGGTTTCAAGATCCCTTTGACGTGGTTTCTTCATCTATCAGTTGAATAATACTAAAAGTGCTAACTGATGTAATAATTAGTAATACTTGTCTAGGATTTCTGCCCAATACACTGAAGTAAATTCATTTCCTGATACCCATTTTGTATTCTGAACACCTAACATTATACCTAAAATATGCTCTTTTAAAAGGACAAGTAAACATCAAATCCTGATGTTCCTTAATTAAATTTCTCCCTAGATTAGAAACAGAATTGCTATATATAAAGTAATTAGAGGGGCTGAAGCCAAGGTTTACCAAGACAGGGTTATTATAATTTGGATATGACATGCCTGTTCAAAAAGTACAGGCTTTGAAGACTTGACTCCCTGCTGGTGGTGATATTTCAAGAGGTTATGAAAACTAGCTCTAGTGGGGGTTAGCTGAGAAAGTAGGTCACGGGGTGGGGTAGGGGGTGCAAGTTCTTAGGGGTTATTCTCATTCTCTCTTCCTCCATTCCACCCTCCCCCTTCTCTCTGTGTGTCTTTCCTTGTCTCTGTTTCTCTCTGTGTATGTCTAGAGGAACAGAACTTACAGAGTGAATCCATCTGTATACAGAAAGGAGATTTATCAGAATGGTTTACAGAATGTGGTCCAGCTACTCTAACAATGGGTGTCTACCAATGGAAGGTCCACAAATTCAATAGTTGTTCAATCCATGAGGCTGGATGTCTCAGCCGCTCTGAATCTTGAAGAATTAACCTCCAATGCTCATGAAGGAATGTATTTGCTAACCAGAGCAAGAGCAAGCAGACTGTGCAAGCTTCCTTCTTCTATGTCCTTTATAAAGAAGGGCGAAACTAAAGGTGAATCTCTCATCTTGAAAGATTTGGATTAAAAAAATGGGTCTTACCACTTCAAATGATTTTCTTCTTCTTCTTCTTCTTCTTCTTCTTCTTCTTCTTCTTCTTCTTCCTCTTCCTCTTCCTCCTCCTCCTCCTCCTCTTCCTCCTCCTCCTCCTCCTCCTCCTCCTCCCCCTCTCCCTCCCCCTCCTCCTCCTCCCCCTCTCCCTCCCCCTCCTCCTCCTCCTCTTCATCATCATCATCATCCCCACGTGGGCTTTAGTTAATTCTTGAAGTAGTAAAGTTGACAGGCAAATCTCTCTTTCCTACCCAACCTTGATGAGCCAAGCTCTTACACTTTGACTTCTCTCCCAATGTGAACCTCTGAAACCCGAAACAAAGGAAATGTCTCTCTTTTGCTTGTTTTTGTCACAATGATACAATGTAGCTGATGCAGGAGATTATGGGTTGTAGTTTACTTTCTTAAAGTGCCACTTCCAGGAGATGGTAAAGACTAAGAAAGAGATCTAAGAGTAAATGGAAAGAAAGCAGTTTTGAGTTAAAAGCTACTCTAAGAGATCAGGGCTGGAAAGAAGCTAACACAACTCTTGCCGTCCGCTGATGCAGACAGAACACAATGTGCTTCTATCAAAAAAAAAAAAAACTTATTACATGGTTGTAATGAAAGCAAAATTGAAAGTAGCATAAAACAGTGAAAATTTATACATTTCAAAGCTCAACAATAGAATACAGTATAAATTGTAAGTTAAAAGTAATTCTCAAGGAATCTGTAAAACATTTTTAGGTAAATTACTTAAAATACATGGGACACATTTACTGGGTAAAATAAAATGAATTTTAAAATTAAGTTTACCTTTAAGAATTAAAAGAAATATGATAAGTTAGAAAATATTGTTATACTAAATGTAAAGATATAAAACAAATAAAATAACATAAGTTAATGAAGCAGAAAATAAAGACATTAAAATACAACAAAATATTTGTTGATTAAATGTATACTAGAAATCTTAAAATCCCAAACTTAATATTCCAGTAGAATATTATGTATCTCACTTCAAATTCTAACAGAATTTAAAATCACTTAATATAGTGAGCAAACTTCATTTTATAGTAGGTATAGACAGAATAGAGATAGAAATGAAGAAGGAAAATAAAAGATGCTGAAGAACAAGAATTGCTAAAATATTCTTATTAACTGAACTGATGTGATATGGGAGCAGGAACAGGGAAACCAACATACCCACCTAGCAACAAACCCAAATGTACCCAGAAAATCCAACAGAAAAAAGTTCCCCAATGGATTCCTGGTTTATATCTGCGTCCTTGTTTGCTCGGCTGCCATCTAGGTGCTGTCTTCACAAAACTTGAAAAGATCATGCTGATCTAAAGAGTTTTGGACAAAGTTTTCTGGAATATATCCTCTATGTATTGTCTTTTGCCAGATTAGTTCTAATTCACCCAGAGCATCATGGGAATGGATGACAAATGAGTTACCTTTATGTACATAAACCTTTCCTTACTTAAATCAATACTCATAGCACAGCATAGCATAGCACAGCATAGCATAGCATAGCATAGCATAGCATACCATACCATACTATACCATACCATTCCATAGCAAAACCTCACAATCAAGTTAGAAAAATTGAGTAAAATGACCAATTGCAGGACTAGGGAGATGAGTTCCTTCCCTAGATCTTCTGTTAAGAAAAATGAGTCAGTCAAGGAAACCCATGTTTGTGACTCCAGTGCTGACACTATCTGCAATACGCAGTAAACAAACAAACCAACAGATGGAACAAAAGGAGAAATAGAACAGAGCTGTGGGTCTTGAGGCAGAATATAGAAGTTGTCCTCTGGCCTACTACAAGGTACACAGATGTTCATAAATACGTGCATGTGTGTGTAAACACACACACACACACACACACACACACACACACACACACACAACCAGTTTTAAGGAATGATGTCTTTCCCCTTGCATCTTTTCTTTAGCTGGAGGATCTGGGACATCCCAGAAGTGATGGCCTTTAGAAAGCAAAGAAACAACTAATCCTTTTCCCTCCTTGTTGACACTCTCAAGTGTTAGTTTGCACATGTGATAAATTGCTTACAAGTTCTTCATACCCTATCTCCTAATCTGGAATTTAGATATCAATTTAGGCTTTTAGATATCAAAGGACAAGATAAATCTCTTCTAAAACTACTTAAATCAGAGATCACTTAAGGTATAGTTCAATCTATGGGCCTAATGCAGTGAATTTTTTCATGGGCTGCCATGTATACAGCAGAGCTTATGCATTCAAGATATCCACAAAAAGCTCCTTATACATGTTGCAGGGTAACTAGTTTGTTTCTTAGTGCAGATATGAAAAGAAGGAAGATTCTTCCTAATAGTGAGTCTCTAGACTGCTAAGCCTGGAAACTGATGGATTAGATCATTAGGTAAAATGCCTCTATAAGTAAGATTTGCCAAGTTTCTAATGTTACTAATCTTTAGCGCACCGTAAAACTTGCAGTGGATTTACACGGAGCAATTATTTTGAGTACAGAGAAGAAAACCTCATTACTCAGAGTTATTACTAATAATCACCATCATTAACATTACTGGCAAGAGGGCAGTAATATGGCAAGTTACACTAGGTTAGTACCAGAGACAGAAAACAGAAAAAACTCTCCCCTGAGGGCCTGTAGTCAGTGAACAATTTGCATAGACCATCTGCAATAATGAGCTGTCTGTTGGAAGGTCCGGGGCTCCTGTGTTACCACTCTTCAAAGGGGGAGAATTCCCATGAATTTAACTGTTGCTCCTTTAACAGCCTCTGAAGTTGTAAGTGCGGATGCCTTTATTGTTGAGGTTGCTTAACTTCAATGCAAGCTCATCCTCAGATCAATATGGAAAAATTTTACAGTTTATTTAATGGAAACACATTGCTGAAAGAGAAATGTAACCCATGAGTTAGCTTTGCTTACAAACACACAAACCTCTTCATTTTCCAGAAAACTGTGTACTAGGCAAATCTTCATATGAATAGATGTATGAATACAAACTTCTTTCTGAGAACAGCCTGGCTAAAGAAAGGTTGTATTCACATTGCACTTATATAAGAAAAAAAAAAAAGGTAGTGCTGTGACTTGCTAGCACTATCTAATGTAATAGAAATAGATTTTTATTGCACACTGTCAATAGATAATATAGTGTATTCAATTGACAATAAAAGTATGTTTTTCTGTGGAATCAGCTTGGTAGCTGATTAAGATTTGATAGAGTCATTTATCATGGTGTTGGGATTTCTAGTTTTCTTGAATAAACTGAATTTTTAACCTCAAAGGATTTTACACACAGTCAAAGAGTCATGGCTCCCATGTAAGGGGACTACAGTTTTGACATGGTAGCGTGTACATGATTATTGGAAAGAAAAGAACTCAATGCAAAGATGCTGAACTAAGATTAAAACCACCAAAGACGAGCAGGTTCTCTGCATATGATAAACATCTTTGTAAGCATCCTAAGAGAACAAATGTCTACGTCAGAAAGATGACTTTGATAACATTCAAATATGAGCTAAAACCAATTTGTGGGTTAATTTCAAAGAATCGTGCTGTAAGCTGAAAGAATTATCTAAAATCTCTTACTTCTTTGGTTATACATTTAGAATTACTGATGGCATACAGTTGTTCTATAAAAATGTATGTAAGTAAGGCTTTCAGCCTTTGTATGTATGTATGTATGTATGTATGTATGTATGTATGTATGTATGTATGTGTGTATGCATATTTATGAATACACATGCCTTTCTATTCATGGATATTTGGAATCTCTACTATTGAAACTGACATTTCTAGAGAGCTAATCAGATATTTAGAGCAATAAAAAATATGTGTTATATAAAATCCATATTTCTAGAGACTTTCAAAAACAAGTCTCATATAAAATATGAAATGAGAAATATTCATTACAGATATAATATCCATAGATAAACACTCACTGTCTCTCTTTCATTTTTGGATTTTCATTGTTGATAATAAACATCAATTAATTATATTATCACTGGTAGTGGTATTAGTAATTGATTCCCGTGTTTATAATACTGGTGGTATTATGATGTTGTCTATGTACCTTACATTATTTGCATTGTTTTAGAATATTCATTTAAATTTTTGTGTTAAAATAGATTAGCAGAGCTTAGTCTCTTTTAGACAGGTAATGGTTGCCTTCCTGTTTTACAGTTTTCTATGAAGCAAAGCATTGGTTTAATCTCCATTAAACACTGCTTAAGACACTGTTCACATAAGTGTATTTAAAGAATAAGTTGAGACCATGCAAGTAAGTACTGGACAGATAAGAAACACAATCATTCCCTGCCATCACTGGTCTCTAGAAAGAACTTTCTTCAGTAAGATCACGTTACAGGTAGGAGGGAAGATTTGCAAGGGCATCATGCTGAACTTGGCTACAGGTAGGCCTTAGAAACAATTCCAGATTGTCCCTGGGAACTAATCACTTGAACTTTCTGTCTGATCATTAACTTCTTAGTGAACTTAATCACAGTAGGGATGTGGGCAGTTTGGATCAACCTTAGTTTTCTGTTTCCCTTTTCCTGTTAATGTGATGACTTCAAGATATTAACAGTCAGAGGATCAGCCCAAGACTTCTACTGCCTTGTAAAAATATTAACTGACATTCAGCCTTGTGCTTTATCCAGTTATGCTTCATTTCTTAGAAATACTGTGGAATGCCTAGCTTTCTAAAAATTGAATGAAGTATTTATAGCTGGTTCATGTGTGTGTGTGTGTGTTTGAGAGAGAGAGAGGGAGAGGGAGAGAGAGATTACAAATAACTTAAGTCCTGAGTTAGGGCAGTTTATACAGGATATATTGTTTAAACTTTAAGATGTAAAATGTTGTCAATGTTGATTTTAATCACTAAAATGTAACGTGTTAAGCTAGATTCAATGCTACTGGTTTCTAGGTGCATATAGTGTACCCATAGGCTAAGAAACACTAGGTGGAAAAAAAACTGAAAATGTTAGAATTACATCTATTATCATTTTTCAAGTAGGTGGGAGATACTAGCTCTTTGATTGGCAGGTTGTCTTGGTCCACTATGTAGAATACAGATATTATTTTGAAGCATAGATAGAGGAGTCCTGAGAGAAAAATGGGTGAGTTGTCATGCATCATAATATCAATTTTCTACAATTATTATTTTTTATGAAAACGATGCCATAGAGTTTGAAATATAAGCTATTTATGCAATTTTAGGAATTAACATTTCTTTAGTCATTCTGCATCCCCATATTCAATACTTTTTCTCAGGGTCAGTGAGCATGTTGGGCTTGATTGGGATTAGTTACATAAGTACAAAAAATAAGAACTTGAACTCTTTTTTTCTTTCTCCCTGTTGTGCTGGGGTTTAAACTCAAATAATTGTGTTTAGGAAGCTTGTGCTCTGCCACTGGGCTACTGCCCCAGACTCCGAAACTGAGAATCTGTATGGGAAAAGTATCTCAGATGTGGTGAGTCATGCTTGGACATCATAAACAAAATGTCTAAGGCACAGATAGAATTATATTTTGTTGGGACGATATTAATCAAAGTAGGTTTCTAAAATGTATAAAATATGTTTTTGCCAAAGTACACAGACAACAAGATAATTACAAAGTTATAAGTTCTAATAATCACAAGAGAGAGAAAAATTTTTCTATATGGACATATCACATAACAAAACTAAAATTATCAAAGTAAATAAATTTGTCTTGTTTTCTTCCATCACATTAAAACATTATACTTACTCATTACAGAATAGACTTATTACCTCATTTTTTTCCTATTGACTTTCATTAGAGTTTAAAGTTTTAAGGACCTAAAGTCTTTCCTCTTCATGTGAATAGGTATATTTAAGATACAGCCTTGTTTTAATGTTCTATATTACATGTATAGATTATATATACAATATTTAAAAGTAATATGTACATGTACAAATATAAATTTATAAATAAGTAAAATATCCTTAGTACTACTTAAGACATTTAAAACTGATAATGGAAAATTGTCACGCCTTTCTTCCAACCACACAAAGTAAAAGACATTTCCAGTTTTGTATGCCTCATCTTCATTTGTGCAGAACTCATAATTATCCTTTGGGTTTTTTCTTGGGATTTTGAAAAGATTCTACAAAGAACAAGGTGGAACATTAAGATTGGGTTGTTCAGGCAGCAATGATGACTCAGATGTTAAAGGCTAGGCTCAAAACCAAAACCATAAGATTGGGTTGTTCTGTCTTCATTTGTTCTGTTTCAGATGAACTAAAGTTAAAGATGACCAATGCTAAGAATGAATAGTGGTTTTTAAAAAGTCTTGCACTATTGTTGAAATGGCACATGGTTTAGTTTCTCATTAGGAGATTATTTATGATTGCTTATCCTGTACAAAAAGCTGTTAAAATAATGTTGTCCAGTGATTAAATTCTTCAATAGTCCAAGGATTAGGATGTAATAGCTTTTAAAGTAAAGATGAATGTTTCATTATTGTTTATGTACTCAATCTAGGCAAGTTTATAGCATTTTATCTACCGTGCTCATGTTCCTGACTGTGTGCTTTTAAGGAACTTGTAAACAATTTTTATTTGTCAATTAACATCATAAGCTACCAGCTTTCAAAACCTTCTATTTTATCACAGGGATGTTTTTGATCATCCTTGAAGCCAAGTTTCCAAATCTTCAAAAAACTAAAGACACTGATAAAAGCTTTCAGTTATTATGGAGCATAAATGAAAATAGTTGTCTTTGCACTATTTCCAGTAGTTTAAAATTAGTCATGGGCAAAGCAGTATTTAACAATGCAAATGTGCTCTTATGTTTCTAAAGATGAAAGGAGAGAACATCAGGAGAAAATAAGGAAGAGGGAGACATATTATTTTGTCTTCTGTACCATTCCCTTTGTCTTTTGTTAGCAGGTTTTCCTTCATGGAAAAGTACTTCCAATTCAAGTGTGTGTGTGTATGTTATGTGGAGGTGAGAGAGTAAGCTAGACTGTCATATGTCATTCATTTATCATGATCCATCAATCTTTTTGTGATTTTGTAGGTTAACCTGGCTGTCCAGCAAGCCTTGGATGGTCAGCCTGTCTCTGCCTCTGCTCTGCTGGGATTACACACATGTACCACTCTGCTCAGTTTTGTAATGTATTTTTTTCCAGGCTTTGGATTAGAACTCTGTAATCAAAAGAATTTAGAGTATAATTACTGTGACTACTTATTTTTTATAAAGTAAAAGTAAATAGAAAACTTCACACACATACAAACACACACACACACACACACACACACACACACACACTCACACATACACTCGTACATACACTGGCACTCATGTGCCATGATGTCATTTCACTTAAGGTAGTCTATGGTAACCCAAAACTCAACATCATTTCCTTGAATGTAACAGAGAGTGAGAATCTCAAATCTTACCATGCAATCATAGTGAGCAGAAGCTAGTGTGTGTGAGCACCTGGATAGCTCCTCAATCAGTCAGGACCATTGATCATCTGGTCTTGTATATGAAGTTAGTCCAAATGTACAAGTTACAGGGTATTTTCCAGACATACCTATATCAATCTTACAGTGGTAAAACAAACAGTTCTCTAGGTGTATTTAATGTTTATAGTCATCTTAGAAAAGTCAAAGAGATATTGGGGGGGGGGCATCACAGATGGGTACATCTAGCTAATCCACTGAGTCTCTTCTCTCCTGTTTTGTAGTGACTTTGTGATCACAGTGTATGTCTAGATAATTACCTCTTTCTAGATTGTCAAGATTGCCTAGATTGTCTTATTATTATGTTTTTTTTAATTTATTGAGAATATCTAAAAGTGAGAGGAGACTCAAAGTGTGCGGAAGAGTGTTTGGTTTCAGTTCTTTCAATGACGAGATTCACAAACATGGAATGATTACATGGAGTCCCTGAACTCTCATCATGGTGACATGAGGATCCTGTGTTGGTCTCTGTTTTGTTCTATAGAATAGACAGAAGATTCTCTTCTCTTTGATTCAGTGTAACAATATAACAGTAGGAATAAAGGGGAATAGTTGCCTTATATAGGCTTAATTGGAAATAGGAAGTGGATGCAGATTCTTGGGTATAATGGTAAAAGGCTATTGAAAAGAAATTTTCATCACATTAACATATTTCTATAGCAATGGACCTTGATAATTCTTAAATTGTTTGCTATTCTTAGTGGGACATTAAATATACATCCATGATATAAGTAACATTTGTGTTCTCCCAAAGTTTGTTTCCCTTATCTTCTTAACCACTACAGGCTCCGCTAATTAAACTTTCATTGCATTTTTATGTCCAAGGTATAAAAATAATTTTAGATTATGATACTACACATTTAATTATATGAAAGTCTAAATGATGACATATGTAAAACACCTTATAGCTGCCTTTCCAATGCACATCTTCTTGAACCTGTGCATAGCTATAGAGCTAATTTAAATACAAGCCATGAATGATAATTGCTTTATTTTCTCAAACTTAGTTTTCCACTAGGTTATTTTCAATTAAATAAAAGGAAATACATGGTATTATCATTCTTGATGTTAGTTACTAAATTAGCACTTTTATTCTGGGAATTAAAGTCCCATCAGTGCATCGGGTCACCAGAAATGAGAACCATCTGGGTTTTAACAGAAATAAGGTGGCACAATTTAAGAAGTAAATAAATGTAAGTTAGTGGCACATCCTTTGGGGAGTTGGGTCTTATTGATATTATGTTATTTGAATCGTATTATCAAAAGATTCAGCTGTAATGTATCAACCTCTGTGCATATAAACATTAAGCATGATATGCTCAATTTTTCTAATTTTGGAAAATCTACTTATTTAGAGTTTTTAATAAAATAATTTTATGTATATATATCCACACCATCCATATAATTATGGACTGCCTTGCATTCAGATGGTTCAAGGATCTGCAGTGATGTTGGTGGATGGACTCTGTATGTAGTACGAGTTCCAGACAGAGGCTGTTCTGTTCACTTTGCTCTCATATTTGTGGTTTTCTTAATGCAGAAAACTACAAAATCTGTTTCTTTCCTGAAACACATGTATTTTATTGTATGCTTTTTACAATTAGCATATATTCAAGTAAAATGATGATTTGCACAAAAGCAAAGTTCAATCAAAAGATATGCCTAAAGCCCTCACATATATAGACATCAAACAAATGAAAGACTTCAGAAACATTATGCCCCAAAGAAAAGGATGCAATTAGAATAACAAACATTAAGTTTTTAAAATGAAAATCAAAATTTGCATAGAAAAAAATAATTATCAAAGAAATAATATCATTTTAGTAACGAAATAATCTGAAACTTGAAGGAATGTAACATAGCACCAATATATATGATGTAAAAAACAGGTAAATAAAAGTTGGGAAACTCCAGCACAGTGATATAAAAGTAACTACTATTTTTTCAGCCAAATTGGCACTTCAGAGGCTTACTGCCTCGATCTGCTAACCCAGTCCTGAAAGTTTCTAGTATCTGTACTATCTAATTGATGCCTAGAAGGTTTTCAGCCTCTGAAACTTACTTCTGAATAAGCTCACTCTCTTTGGCTCTTTCTGAATTCTGGCTGGCTGATTCAACTATGCTCTTCTGGCACAAACTCCTCTCCAAGATAACTGATTTAATCTGGCTTCTCTCTTGGCTTCTGACTTTTTACTCTTCCTTGCCTCAAACCAACTCTAGCAATCTGTTTTAATCTGGCTTCTTTTCATTCTCTGGCTTGTTCTGTCTTCACCTCTATGTAACTTGTTCTCTCTCTGAAACCTGTTTCTTTATAACTGTCCCAGTAAAACTACCTTCTCTCTGTCTGCACTGCCCCTTAAGTAGCTTCCGTTTCCTTTCTCTCCTTGTTCGACATAACCTATTTTGTCTAATATTTCTCTGATTAGTCACTTTGTCTGTCATTCAATTAAACATCGCTTTCAAACATGGGTTCATCTTTGAATAAACTAACTTTACCTTCATTTTTTGGGATTACAAGTGCATACTAAGAGTGTGGCTGTATCCAACCAGAGGGATTAAAGGTGTGTGCTAAGGGCTGAGCCACACCACAACTGGAAACAGGTTTTCTTCAGTGTACAATCTGGGAGTTCACAATGTGATTAGATATTCTGCAGTAGTACAATGTTTCTATCTATCTATCTATCAATCATTTATCTATCATCTATCTATCTATCTATCTATCATCTATCTATCTATCTATCTATCTATCTATCTATTTATATATCTATCTATCATCTATCTCAGAAACTGGAAGATAGAAAAAACTAAAACTGATGGAAGAAAACAAAAATTATTTTTGATAGTTACCAAAAAATTTACTATAGTACACAAAGAAAGAATCTTTCAAGCTACAAATAATTTATTACAATATTTTTTGAACAAAAGACAATCTTCTTTTACATTAACTATTGTTTGGTTGATGATGAGAACCAAAAGGAGTGAAGAAAACTTTATGTTGGAAAGACACTGAAAATTATCCTAGCTGACACTGTGAAATCAAGTCATACTAGAATTAGGGTGATTCGTAATTATAATTACATTTGTGATAAAGCTCATAAGCAGAATATCATGCATCTGTTAGACTCTGAAAAGTGTTGTATAGGAGAAAAATATCAAACAGAATAGAATCAAAATTAGGGTAGATATAAAATTAGTAAAACATTAAAAAAAATCATAGAAATTAAAAAGAAGACAAAGAACTATCTTGGTAAAATGTGGTAATTGAAACAATGAGCTTCCTTAAAAACAGAGGGAAAAGTTACAAAAGCAGTCAATAAAATATTTATTAAGCACAAAAACAAAGAGAATTCTAGAATCAAAATAATGCTATAGATAAAAGATAGTTTATAGAAAAAATGACCTTAATCAGGAAGAAAATGAGCTAAGTACCTAAGATCTAACTAACTATTGACGTTGCTGTTGCAGAGCTTGGTCAGTGGTAAGAATGCTTGCAGCTCTTGCTCACTGTGTGAGCTTTCTCAGCGCCTACCTCAGCTCACTCATAACTACCGGCAACTCTTGCTCTAGGGTATCTGACCCACT
Organism: Rhabdomys pumilio; assembly: GCA_030674055.1. Classification (NCBI taxonomy): domain Eukaryota; kingdom Metazoa; phylum Chordata; class Mammalia; order Rodentia; family Muridae; genus Rhabdomys; species Rhabdomys pumilio. The sequence continues at coordinate 45,818,891 of JANHMN010000006.1, forward strand.
CATTTGGCACCTGTGTGTATTGCCAGTTCAGAATGTTAGTATTATCTCAAGCTCTTTTATCTGTAGAATCTGTCAATTTATATTCTTGATTCTGAGTTTCTATAACTTCCTTGTGAACTCATCTTCCATAGGAGTTATTATCCATTAAGGACTATACTGTTATTAACAGAATCTAACATACTAGATAAGATGATTGGGAGACACAATCACTCTTCTTGTATACTCCTTCTTGTACTGGAAATTATTATTGAACCTTTGACCTTTTGAGCTAGGATTATCCACAAGTGAAGGTATAATAAATTCGCCACTTCCTCTTTTTCTTAATTTTAATGGAAATAAACCATCAAAAATAGTAAGTTAATGAATCAAAGACTTAAAAATGGAGATCAATTCTGTTCACTATCTCATGATAAAATTTTGACCTCATTACTCTAAATTCAGTCCAAAGGCTTGTAGTTCTGCCAGTTATAAAACTAAACCTCTTATTTATATATGTGACACTTTATTTAGAAGTCTGTTATTTCTGGTGGTTTTCTTTATTGCTTCCAAATATATGATTTCTTTTCATTTGTTTATGCATGCATATTAATTCAGTCATCTTCGTGAATATCCATGTATTCTACATGTGCATTCTTCACACTGTTTTGTTTGTTTTGTAAGAATCGGTAATGTGACTCTTTCAACTTACATTATGTTGTCTGAGGAAGAACTCAGATGGTAACCTTGTTCTCTTAATTTCATGAATACTATTTCCAGTTGGCCTCCAAATATTGAAAGACAATCACTGAGATTCAAGGTTGATGAACTAGGAGGACATTCTGTTTAGTAGAAGAAATGTTACATAGTCTCTTATATATGAAATCTAAACACACACACACACACACACACACACACACACACACACACACACACA